>OZ010578.1:80940590-80953090 GCA_963932145.1 Acanthosepion lycidas
ATCAGTGGAGAATCTGAATTATTTTCAAGTTAACCAAACAAATCCTTACTCGATCTCTGTCTGTTTACGGTCAGAGTTCATTCGTCCCTAGGCACGTCAGACTTGTTTATTCGTACAAGTGAAAGTATAAGCAAAAGGTACGTATCTCCAAAGAAAAAAATATACCTAAGGTTTTAAAATGTATAGTAATGAAAAATCTTTCTTAAAGCTTTTATTTTAGTTTTAATTTCAAACTAATAGATTAAATTTAATATTTCCAATAAGCAAAATACTTTGCTATATTTCAAGCTGAATTCAAATTGATTGAAATGAGTTTTTATCAGTAAAAACGCTAAAATCCGCCATATTGACAAAGCTGTCAATACAGCGTAACTTTCTTTATTTAAAAAACTTTCAAAAATAAAATATACTTTTCTGAAGCTTTACTTGGTAGGGTATTAGCTAATTTAAATTAATCTGATTTCAAAAAACTATTTCTTACTTTTAGTTTAAAATATCGTAGAAAAGCATTTTTAATACGACGATAGGTATTTATATTTGGGAATTTTTTCTAAAGGGGACATAACTGTAAAATTTACTTTAAGAATATAACGTGAGCGACTTTATATATATATATATATATATATATATAATAATTACATTTAAGTAATTCATCGAGTCTGATAGAAATCAACAGAATGCAGAAAGCACTGGACGGCCGTCTCGTCCTATATTTGGGACTCATCAGCAGTGCGCATCCACTACCGAGAATTGAAACCCTGACAGTTAGGTTGTCAAGCAAGATCATACCAACTGTTCCACTGGGCCTCGGTAACGAAGAGATGGCAAATCAGACTCAACAAAGCGCCGCTCACTCACATATTCTGTGGTGGAACTCTACTGAGTTCTCTGTAACCATAGGGTTTCTATCAGACTCGATGAATTACTTATATATATATATATATATATATATATATATATATATATATATATATATATATATATATATATATATATATATATATATGTATATATATATATATAAACTAGTAATCTTAAATATTTAAGAAAATATCCTAAGCCAACTAATATTTTCTTGAATTTTAAATACTTTGATTTCATAGTCGAACTTTCGAAGATATATATTGAGGAAATGTCAAAAAATATCCAGAAATTATTAACTTTACTATAGTTATCTCTCTCATTTTCTGATAATATCGCGTTTGTACATCCGTATTGTGAAAAATTCGATATACTTCATAGAGACATAAAAAAAATTCAAAATTCTTTTTAAAATATTGGGGTTCGTTGAATTGTAGTGAACTTTTTCGTTTATGATTAACAAATACAGTTTTAATTTAATAAGATTATCACTTGACCACTACAAATTAATACAGAATTTTACAAAATTTTAAAGTTTATAAATTACTCTAATTAAAATGAAAAAAATGAAAGCAATTCTTATAAAATTCATTATTCATCAAAATATTTTCTTAAGACAATTGTGTCCATAATATGTTGCGTACATAAAAGCAAGCAAAAGATTTTCTAATTAAATAATGTCTTAGTTTTATTGTATTTTTTATTTTATGGTTCAGAACAGATTTTCTAACTGGGAGTTCTGTTTAACCAAAAAGGTTATCCATATAACTAATCTAAATATTAAGCGCTACAGAAAATATTTTTTCGAAATTTCGTAAAATTAAATAAGTGGAAATTAAACGATGCAAAAAAATATATTTACAAAATTGTTCGCTTTTTTAAGGTTTCTAAAATAATTTAATTCATTTGTAAATGTCCTGAAACTTTCATTAAAAGCCGATAATTATCTGATTTTTGCAAGAATTTCCAAATCAGTGTTTTTCACAGGAAAAAAAGATACTAAAATTTCCCATGCTAATTTATGGTACAACCTTGAGACCGGAGAAAGAAGATTTTTAACGAAAATTTCGAAGGATCTAAAAAGGATTTTTAAAAAATTACATAAAAAATCCTTTGATTATTCCTCTTAATCATAAAAACTTTGACGATAAAATTTTTAAAATGTATTTTTTATCATGTATGCTCATTTTTAGCGAATCTTCGGAGGTACCTATGAAAAAGGATTGTCTATTTCATAAATTCCTGGTACAAATACCAAAATTTACAATTGTCATGCTGGGAATCGATACTGCTAAACATTCGCGCGCTATGATTGATTAGAATTAATAACAATCTTACGTATATTTACTTTATGATATGCTCATCTGTCAGACTGCCCCCCCTCTCTCTCTCTCTCTCTCTCTCTATATATATATATATATATATATATATATATATATATATGAAATATATATATGAAATACTTATTTTTGTAATGTCCCAACAAGAGAAGTTTATTTTTTTAAATAAGGTAATTGAGTATGGCTTTTCTACAATGGCATTCCGTAGCTTAAAGAACGCCATGCTTAAAAGTGGTTTCTCATAAAGACATAGAGCTACAATCTCAAACCTTATTTTTATTTATACCCATGTTTTAGTAGACACTCTTCGTCTACCGCTCGGCGCATTTTTCAAAACGTTAATTGAAACTTGATGGGCTGTGACGCTTTCTGTAGCCGAACGGTCTAAAGCACACCGGATTAAAGGAGGACAGGTTCACACCATACACTAGTGCGTAATCTCTTTATTAAGTCTATCTGAGTAGACGCAACATTTATTTTAAACAGTATTTTATTCCGTCTACCAGCCTGAAAATTCAAGAACTCATTAAAGAATAATGCGTCCTCTAGCAGAAATTTTCTCGAATTTTAAATAAAGTACTATTTAAAATAAATGGGCGTTTATGTTGTGTTGTCTTGTTCAAATGAATTTCATACAGTTATCCATAATTTTAATCACAATATACAATACCTTATTCGAAAATTGGAAAAATGCAATAAAAAATATAAACAGACCTTACTGTTTTTTTTAAAATCTTGTTTGAATTAATAATTGACGCATACATATACTTTATATATATATATATATATATATATATATATATATATATATATAATGTGTGTATATGTATATATATATATATATATATATATATATATATATATATATATATGTTGCATTTTTCCAATTTTCGAATAAGGTGTTGTGTATTGTGATTAAAATTATGTATAACTGTACGAAGTTCAGTTAAACAAGACAACACAACATGAATTTCGGACAGTATATTCACAATTTTAATTACAATGCATAATACAAAAGACATAACTTGTCGGTTCTTTTGAATAAAACTTGTTTGTGTTTATATATATATGTGTGTGTGTGTGTGTGTGTGTGTGTGTATCTATCTATCTATCTATCTATCTATCTATCTATCTATCTATATATATATATATATATATATATATATATATATATTGTATGTATATTTATATATGTACTCGACTCTCCCGTCGAATTCGACGTATGAGGGCCAAGCAGATCAGTTCCTAGGAAACTGACAGCCCAACAACAGTACATGAGATTTGATTATAGTGGTGAAGGTTTCGTGTAGGACCATCCACACTTTTTGAAGGGCCGAATACAGAGACCTGGTGCACTACGTGCCACAAGGTCCCCAAACGACCCTCCGCAGGTTTTGAATTCAGAGTTGTCCTTCTCCTAGAACAGCTGCAATCCAAGGCTATAGAACCCAGTCTGTCCTGCTATTTACTCATAGCTGGAGGGTGAAGAAGAGATTCACACCTTTCCCAAGGGTATTAGCACGTAAGTGAATGTAATGGATTCAATTGAAATTCAAACTCGGCTCTACGATTCCTCAATCCAAATCGCTATCCATTACTCCACTCTGTGTGTGTGTGTGTGCAGAGAGAGAGACGTAGTGTGAGAGAGAAAGAGAGGGAGGAAAGATCCTTGGTGTTTGAGGCTTTTGCATATTTCCCATCGGTATAAGTAATCAGTATTTGATTAGTAAGAAACTACGATTACAAGGATACATTGTTAAATCATCTTCACTCTCTTTAAATAGAAACAATATAATTTCCTACTGAGTAGGCAAACTATACTATCTCTCTGTCTGTCTGACACACTCTCTCTCACTCTCTCTCTCTCTCTCTCTCTCTCTCTCTCTCTCTCTATATATATATATATATATATATATATATATATATATATATATATATATATATATATATATTGGCAATAAGAGTCCATTTAAACAAATTGTATTGAATTTAACTAACATAGTCTGTTTGTTTAATTTTAATGTTTAAATATTATTTTGTATTTTCAAATAAGTTGTTGGACATCCGAGTGAAAATTGTAGATAATCTCTCCAAATGCACGCTTTTGTTCTGTTTTCTTCAAGTACTTTTGCCCGTCTCGGTCAGTATCAGAAATTAAATGTTGTCAATATTGTAGACAAGAGTTTGTTAGCTACATCATGCCATATTTTAAAACGTTACATTTCAAATTAACTTATGTTGCCGCCAACTTACATTTCCAAACTATCCAAGCGTTGATAATTACTTATACCAATTTAGTTATGTTAGTTGTTTTGATGGGTCGCTTCAACGAAAAACAACAACAAAAAACTACTGGACTCTATTTCAAAACAAATTGAGACGAACTATTAAAACTTATAATTTACAAAAGTGTGAAACGCAATATATCGTCAGGCAAACAAAATGAATCACATCACCTAAGACCGGTTTCCATGTAAATAAGGCAGTACTGTGCACGCAGTATGATTGGAAGTGGGTCATGTACTATGAGCTCCTTCTTCAGATGATGACTGATTTGAACAGTTAGATCAGTTTAAGGGAGCAGAGGTTGTCTCAGATTTGTGTCATGGTTCGTATTTCTAGATTGGATGGCTATTAATACTTAGTAGTCAGTTTGATTCTCCCTGGATGCCCGATATAAAATTCGACATTAAATAAGCCAGCTGACGCGACTTATTCGTTTTTCGTATATATATACATATATATATATATATATATATATATATATATATATATATATATATATATATATATATATATATATGGGCTTTCTAATAATGACTTGCAAATGTATTAAGAAGCAGGAAAATTTCGTTAGAAACAAAGAAATGAGTGCTGAACTGCTATGTATTAGGTTGGTGCAAAAATAATGACGTAATAATGTCGTTTTTGACGTATTTTTTAACGTCAAAAAACGACATTATTACGTCATTATTTTTGCACCAACCTAATAATATCACTCTTCTTATATGGTAGTGAATGCGAGACAATCTTCTCATAGATGAAGAGAAGACTTGAGATAAGAATTATGTGGTTCTACAGAAGGATCTGAGAATATCGGGCGGAACAAGTAATCAATGAGTAAGTTTTAAAAAAATGAGAAGAAATGAAACAAGAAAGAAACAGTTTCTGGTACACATAATGAGGAAAGATAGTTTGTAGAATTTGATACCCACAGGACGTATTGAATCCAAGAGAGTTAAGAGGGAAACAGCTAGTAAACTACCTGACCTTGTGTAAGTGGCTGAGAGAACAGGGACTGGGAGGGATTATAAAGCTTAGATCTATAAAGGATAGGACGTCGTGTAGAGCCATGATTTCCCACATCATGAAAGGACATGGCACATAAAAGAAACAAATCTAACCTAATCAGACGAATGGCGTACAGAATTAGATCAGACACATGGTACATCTGAGTTGGGAAGATTTCTCTAATACTCGCCTGAAGACGGTGAATGAGTGAAAAACATCCATCTAACCCAGCCACCCAGGCCATCCAATAGACCTCCATCTCAACTCAGCTACCCAGGTCATCCAGTAGACGTCCATCTAACCCAACCATCCGGGCCATCCAATGGGCATCGATCTAACTCAGCCATCCAATGGACATTCATTGCCGCATACATATACTTCATTCATATATATATATATATATATATATATATATATATGATTATTTATATATATATATATATATATATATATATATATATATATATATATATATATATATATATATATATATATATATATCATTTAACTTGACGTGTCTAACCGCTCGGCCACAAAGGATCGTTCGGTTGGCAAGGTCGAATTTACTGCTTATAAACTTCAATCCTCCATGAATCTCGTACATTCATAACTGCTCATAGCGTATCAAATGTAAACAAATTACGTCATACATTAAGATTTGTGGCCGAGCGGTTAGGCACGACAAGTTAAATGACAGTTCCGTATAGGATGCAGGTTCGAATCCTGTCAAAGGACGAATATTTTCTATGAAAATATATATATATATATATATATATATATATATATATATATATATATATATATTTCTAAAGAATTAATGGTATTTCATCTATAATATTTTATTACATTAAAGGCTATTTTTAGTGTATATCCATACTTGAGTAGATGCCTGTTTATTTCAAACAGTACGTTATTTCGTTTATCTGTCCGAAAATTCGAAAAAATTTCTGCCGGGGGGCGCATTATTCTTTAATAAGAGTTCTCGAATTTTCAGGCTGGTAGACGAAATAAGATACTGTTTACAATAAATGTTGACATCTAATCCAGTCATCCAATGGACATCCATCTAACCTAGCCATCCAGGCTATCCAGCTGGCATCCATGTAACCCAGTCATCCAGACTATCCAATTGTCATCCATCTAACCTAGCCATCCAAGCTGTCCAATGGACATCCATCTCACCCAGCCATACAGGCCATCCATTGGGCATTCACCTAACCCAGCCATCCATGCTATCTACTGTACATTCATCTAACCCAGCCATCCAGGCCATCCAATGGACATCCATCTAACTCATCCATCCAGGTCATCCAATATGAATCTACATTTATTATTAAAACTTGCTGTTTCGAACATCACTGTTCATATACTAACATTTCCTACGGGTTTTATAAAAACAATCTTCTGTTGAAAAAATGCAAAAAAGCGCTAAAATGAGTTCTCTCTCAGAAATACTAATAGGATGGAATCTAGAAGTTGCATGAAATAAGATTTAAAGAAACTCGAAATAAACAGTTGATATTTTGTTTCATAAAGTTAATATAAAAAAAAAACAATTTACAATTAAATAAAGTTAAAAGAATTTTGATTGTATTTTCAGCTTTCGAACAATCATTTTTTCGGTTAATTATAAATTATAATTAAGAAAAATATTCATTCCTATCTATGAAATTATTCTGTTAATCCAATGTTTTTCGACCTTATTTTATCTCACGGCACACTTGAAACTATACTTAAATACTTAAATTATGATGATAAAAAAGTGTATATTTTTTATGATTTATTAACACAAACAAACCAAATTATAATAATTTATAATAAAAAAGATAATAAAATTCCTAAGAAAAACATTTATTTATGTTTTTGTATATTATAATTTGGAATTTAATGAGATATCTAAGTTTTACGTTCTTTTTGGAATATCTTCTTTGCAAGGTTGAATTTTGGACAGGTATACTCTTAAATCTTATTCCAATGATTCTATTTTACTTGTTGATATTGCTTATTGCAGCCCAGCTTGCTTCGCTCAAATATGACGTTTAGAACGTTATATTTAACAATGATATACTCGTATAATCAATTTAAAGGCGGATCTGATTTTGATATATACACTTATTGTGATTTGAACTTCTTTCAAATATAATGTAATTAATGAACTTTAAAATTTTTCACGGCACACCTACGTCTAATGACAAAAGTACGCAAGTGTAGACTTTAAGAAAGCTTTATTCAACTGAGAATACAAGGTTCACGTATAGTGTCCTTTTATAGTCCCAGTAAACAGAAATAGCTCTCTTAAAGAGGAGAGTAACAAAACAAAGGGAGACCACTCTTGAATATTCATAACACTACGATCCTCACACGGCACACCAACAAGGAAAATGAAACTGACAGTACAATTAATTAGAGAAACAAACTAGAGAGTATAAATAGTTACCACACCAAATTACAATAGAACATCCAGTGCAGACTGAATTCACTACACCAGCAATGATTTTCCATACTAGTTCACTAATAATAGTCTCATCGGTCGGAGTGCATCAAACAAGCCAATATAAAAAAAAAGTGATGTTCTCGGAACGAAAGCTAAACATATCTTTTATTTATAATTCTTATTTGTTTTTATTCAGAATTTTTTTGTTCATAATTATAATTTCCCATCTGATCTCTCTACGTGTTTGATTAATTCTTAATTTGCTATGACAAGTGCTTCCATCACAAGAATAATCGAGATAATTGTGTTGAGCGCCACTCGTGGGAAGACTTGAAATAGAACTGACGGTGAAGTACGTCAAAAATAAAACAGAACGCGAGAGAGCTTGTTCGCTAAATTAGCCGACAGCAGTGTTTAAAAGAGCGTAGATAAAGAAACGTATTAATCAATCTCTCTGTTATAAAATCTAGTTTTAAGGTATACTACATTTATGGGTAAAAGTGCTCAGTCTGCAGGATAGGGCGTAGACACCAAAGTCAACACCGAACGGTGACAGACAGGTTCATGCATAAACGCAATCTATAGGCCATTTAAGAGAGTGCGTTTAAGCATGAAACATAGTGTCGCTAATCGATGTTAACATCAGTGTCTATATATATATATATATATATATATATATATATATATATATATATATATATATATATATATATATGATAGAAATTATTAGGAGGATTTGATAATTATAATTAAGTAATTCATCGAGTCTGAAAGAAACCTCAACAGAATGCAGAAAGCACTGGAGGGCCGTCTCGTCTTATATTTGGGACTCATCAGCAGGGCGCATCCACTACCGAGAATTGAAACCCTGCAAACGTCATACCAACTTTTACAACGGGCCAAGTTGGAAACGTTGGACGTTTGCATGATAACCTTACTGTCAGGGTTTCAATTCTCGGCAGTGGATGCGCGCTGCTGATGAGTCCCAAATATAAGACGAAACGGTCCTCCAGTGCTTTCTTTCAGACTCGATGAAATACTTAATTATATATATATATATATATATATATATATATATATATATATATATATATATAGTCATCTACAGACAGGACTGTTTCGCTGTATCACAGCTCATCAGAGTGGCTAGACAATCGATTGTTTCAAGCCGGGATCGAAACCCAAACGATTTGGCATCAGTCAGAGATTCTACCCCCAAGTTATCGTCGCACGGCCGAGAGTAAGGGAAATAAAGTAGAAAACCTGATAGGCAGTAACCGACCACGACTACTAGTTACATGCGTTTTTCACGCAATCGTCAGGCGGTCGGTGGCTGGAGTTTGTCGAATGGGTACCCTATATACTACCAGGCGAGTTCAAGATTCCGAACCAACTAAATACGCCGAGGGGAGAGGCAAAACATAAAAGGCTGCCGGTATGGCAAAGAAAATTGCTCAGTGACATATGAGCTAATCGAACCACGGTAAAGGAACTAAAGCTTCAGGCCCAAAAAGTGCTCTACTAAATTGGGCCACTAAAGTCACGTCAGAGAATATAGAATTTTATAGAAAAATGTGAAGTCTCTCTAAAAAGAGAATCTGCCTAAATATTGCTTACTGGCAAAAAAGTGCTCGATGGCATAAGAAATGGCAGTGCTTTTTTAATATATATATATATATATATATATATATATATATATATATATATATAGATAGATAGATAGATAGATAGATAGATAGATAGATGAATTGATTGAATTTCACGGTCTTTGCGATCGTCAGACAAACTCGAAAAGAGCGTGAAACCCAGGGTGACAAACTCACATCAATCCAACTAAATATGTTAGCTCTGTCACTGATATTGAGGTCTTTCCAATAAGTACCGCGCATATATAATATATAAATAATATATATAAAAACTGCATATATATATATATATATATATATATATATATATATATATATATATTAGGTTGGTGCAAAAATAATGACGTAATAATGTCGTTTTTTGACGTTATACGTCAAAAAACGACATTATTACGTCATTATTTTTGCACCAACCTAATACATACACACACACACACACACACACACACATATATATATATATATATATATATATATATATAGTCTGTGATACGGGGGTAAATGATATTGACACGCAGAGAAGAGAGAGAGAAAAAAGAAGGAACAGAGAGAGAGAGAGTATATTGAGACAAGAAAATGATGAAAAGGAGAAATAACCACGACAGTTTGTGTGCGCGCGCGCACACACACACACACACACAAAGAAAAAATCTACCTAACATCAATAAAATTTTCTATATATCCGAGCGCTTTCGGCTATTAGACATTATCAAAAACGCTTTTATTTTTAATGAATGTGTAGATTTTTTTTTATATTTTTAAACCCACACGGAAGCCTACCAAACTCCATCCGTAACACACTCGTAGAAAATAAAACAATAATAGCCTCATCCACATGTAAAAATAGGCTAAAGATAATGGAAACATTCATAATAAAAAAAAAAAACAACACCCAATAGTATCAACTATGAATACGGTCACAATGTATTGACCGTGTTTTGAAAATAAAATAAAATTCCATCACTCTATATATATATAAATTCTTACAATCTACATATTCAGTTAAAAATAAAAATAAAAAGCATTCTTGATAATGGCTAATAGAATAGGCGAAAGCGCTCTGATATATAGAATATTCGGACAGTTTTACACACTGTATGTCCAGAAAAAAAAAAAACACTTATGCGAATACAATAAAAATTGAATGAAAAACTTAATCGCAGTACCTTGTCAGTCGTCTTCAATGAAACTTGCATAAAATCTGATGAAAATCTTTATAAAGCGTGTTCCAATAACTTGGACCGATTTCAATGTGAATTAAATTTAAACGTCTAATGATTTTTTTCTTTTTCTTTCAGATTTGGCGGACATTAGGGCGATATTATTTTTCACACATAATTGCCATGACTTAAATAACATGATCCAATAGAGAAATAAATAAAATTTCACCAATAACACTGATTTATTTACTGCTGACTTTGATCCGTCTTAATAAAACACCTTTATATATAACAAGTTTTAATGAAACACCCTATATATATATATATATATATATATATATATATATATATATATATATATATATATATATATATATACAGAGAGAGAGAGAGAGATAATTCTGTTCCGTATGATATTCTGGATGACTTTTCATTCACCATCTGTGGCAAAGTGTGCAGAAATTCTAGCGGCCTAACAAGTCATTTTAAATCAAACCATCCAGATCATCCAGTAGTCAGTGACAGACTAACATATACCTCATGTGGTCTCAATAGTAAATCAGTGCCAGGACTTAAGAATCGTCTTAGACGACACTAGCGAGAGGATGAAAATCAGAGGTTATTCGGCACGAGTTTAAGAAGTGGCCATGCTCGGTCACGAGTAGACTTCCATCAGATAGATAGATAGATAGATAGATAGATAGATAGATAGATAGATAGATAGATAGATAGATAGATCGATTAAAGTTAAGAATTCCTGAATCGTCAGCATTTCTCTCGATGAATAATGATAACGTTTGTTACTTTGTTCTCTCCCACTACATATATATGATTCCATCTATTAAAAAAAACCTAAATAATCAGAAGTCCTTTCGGGGGACTAAACCCGGTAACAGGATTTTTTCCATTTTATCATTAAATTATCCAAAATTGATAGATAGATAGATAGATAGATAGATAGATAGATAGATAGATAGATAGATAGATAGATTTCGATGTGGGTGTACGTTTGTTTTCTTTTAATGCACAACTTGAACAAAAAAATTTTATGTCCTACTAAATTTTTTTGGTTTAATTCATATGACATCAAATGCTATTGCCTATACAATAAAGACTCATACCTCGAGCTTGGATGTGAAATTGTAGCTGAAAATGTGCAACTAGAAGACTAATAAAAATATATGGTATTTTTATATCAGCCCCACTACCAGTTTATTGCGGATGCTGGAGGTGACATCAGCTGTGACGTGTTCATCTTTGGTCTCATCAAAAAATCGAATTAATACAGAGACTCAAGAAGTACGCATTTTAATTTCTGGGAAAATAATATTTTATTTCATTAAAAAAAATTTAGAACTTAAAATATTCAGAACCTCCAGCAGTACAAGACTATAATACAGAGTCTATTGAGACATCATGTTACAAACGAAGATATAGCTGAGTTCCTCATGATTATCTATTCTGGTTATTTCAATAATTAAAACTGTTAATGTCCTTTGAAGTTGGGGCTGTATTTTTCTGTTAAGACGGGAATTCTTCGTACTGACATTATCGTAACTTTTTTTCTTCAGTAACGCATGAAGCTAACTGTCAAACTAAGCTCACAGAAGAATGAGAAGACCAAACATAGTATACATGTCCATATAGTTAAAACGATGACAGACTATGAAACCAATACAGACAAATTAGTATTTATTATATATATGTATGTATGTATTTATTACACAAATAATACTAGTTTTTCTCGATTTACCTCTGTCAAAAATAC
>OZ010578.1:80955590-80958090 GCA_963932145.1 Acanthosepion lycidas
CGCCAAAATAATAGTTAGAATAAACTACAACAATCAACCCCAAAATTGAACAAATAGCTTTAATTAAATTCTCAAACCAAAACAAAACTATTAAATAAGTGATATAAACAAATTTTACTACTTTAAAAAAAACACCGATTAAAAACAAATAAATAAATAAATAAAATAAGAAACAAAAAATAAAAATAAAAACAAGCAATATAATTTAACCCAAATAAATAAACAAACGACTTCCGGTAAAATAACCGCCATAATAGACTACCCACAATGCGCCACTGACCCGTATATATATAAATAGCCGAGAAAAATAACAGCACACGTGGCCTGACGATTGCATATAGCATGAAACAGACTGTCGCCTCTAGTGTTGACTTCTATGTTTACTTTTATATTCACACGCTCTGTTTCTGATATTGAGCACTTTATTCCATAAATAGAGCACACCTTAAGACTATATTTCTTTATATGTATATATATATATATATGTGTGTGTGTGTGTGTGTGTGTGAGAGCGTGTGTGTGTGTGTTAAACTACATGTTGTTGAAACATAATTATAATTGTGTAGCGATTTTCAACATGTTTTAATATCCTAAAATTAATAATATTTAGCTCTTCTATGTATTGAGCTCTCTTTTAAATTAAATAATACGTACAGTGGAATAATACTCTATTGTTCTCAAATTTAATATATATATATATATATATATATATATATATATATATATATATATATATATATATATATATATATATATATATAAGCACTGCCTCTGTGCTATTCTCAAAGTGCACTGAAGTGACTTTATTACAAAACCACTTATCAACGGTTCTAGCAGCGTCCTCAGCATTGAAGCAAGAAATTCCAGCTGCATTGAATCGGGACGGAGGAGAGAAGGTAACTTCGTAAGTTTCCAGCCCCAGCATCGACTGTAGGAAAAATCCTGTCTCACGCAAATTATCATACATACATATCGAATTAAAATTTACCAGATCATGTTCAAAAATAAATATTTGGTGTGTGAAAATAATACTTTTTATCATTGGCTAAGGATTTGTTAATTTACACACACCTCAATACATATACAGTGTGTCCATAAAGTCCGTGTGCACAAATAAAGTTATAAATTTTTTAAAGTGCACACAAACTCTATGGACACCCTGTATATATTAGAAAAATAAGAGAGAGAGAAAGAGAATTAAAGTAAGAGATATAATAATGAGAAGGGAAAATAAAAAAATAAGATTAAGAATTAGACAATGTAAAAAAAAGAGTATAGCTACTGTAAGAAAAGAAGGAAAGAAGTATAAGGATGTTGGAAGAAAAAATTTGAGAGTGAGTAGGAAAGAGAGGGGGTAAGGTAGGATCGAATGAAGAGAAAAGCAGAGAAAAAAATCCAGGTAAAGGGTAATGTATACCAAGCTAGTTTCGTAGACAATTACTACAGTAAATAAAAGGTACGAACCACACTTAAGGCCTGGCGGACGTTATCTAGTGAATGTTCCACTTGCTTGAGAGATTTATTAATAGATTCATAAATTGAAGAATGTGATGAAAGGATGAAGAAAAAATTTATGAAAAATTGAAACGAAAGACAGATATTTGGGAAGTTAAAATTAAGTTTGGTACAGTACCATATTTAAAAGACTGAACTCGTTATCAATGGCTTACAAGACCAAATCATTAACACCGGCCAAGAAGACAGAGAGACGGACATTTTTTTTTCTTACAAACTTGTCAGAGGTGAGAGTCTGTCTGCCTTGAAATGGTCGAAATATTCGTTTCATTTTACTTTGGTTTGGACACTAAATACAGGCACCGCGAGGAAACAGATTATTAACTATTCTGGTTGTTTCTTTGATAAGTGTCATGAGATGTAATGGTGTATTGGACTTAGACACAAAATTATATATATTATAATATAATCTGATGAAGTCCTAATGAATGAAACGCAATTGTTTTAGGTAGCCGACAAATAAAAATCCAAAGGATTGAGGTCGGGAATGTGCAAGCAATGGAACCGCTCCTCCCCTACCTATCCATCTTTCACGGTAGATGCCAGCCAGCGCATCGCGAACAATGAGACTAAAATGTGCTGGAGCCCCATCATGCGTGCACCACATGCGTCTTCGTATTAGCAGGGGTACATAATCTAGCAGGTCCGGAAGTGTGTTCAAAATAAAGTCCCTGTAGATAGCTCCTGTAAGACGTGCTAGGGAACATATGGATCTACAATTCCAGCGTAAACTGATGCTGGTGTCTAACATCTATTGTACCATGGGGATTCCGATCCCCAACAAATGTTGGTTGTGTAAATTTGTTATTCTATGTTTTCCAAATGTTGACTCATCCATAAACAAGACTGAAGATACAAACAACGGATCAGCAGTTTGTGCAATAATCCATCGGTAAAAGTTCTTTCGTAGTGAGTGATCAGAGGGGAAAAGACTCTGCACACATTGCAAATGATACGGATACAGGAGCTGCTCTTGGCCAACCCT
>OZ010578.1:80963090-80983090 GCA_963932145.1 Acanthosepion lycidas
ATTTGGTTGGGCCTTCAAGCTGCGAACATGTTCAAGAATGTCTAGACTTTGTTAGGAGTGCGGTGGGAATTCGACAGGAATTTGGAGAGTGAATTCTTCTGTACTTATATCACTCTTATTGTCCTGAAGTTTGAGCAAATGTTAACATCTCAAGCTTTGTTCGAACATATGATCTCCTTTTAGTTTTTGTTGTTGTCACCACAACGCCTCAGCCGATTTATTCTACGGTCTTCTTCAAGTGTATAATTCGTATGAAAAACTCTTTCTTTGTGCCGTTGAGCATACGCATTTCGCAAATCATTACTATTGTTTTAATTTCAATTTCCACTTGATACGCCAAATATTTGATGTGCTAAACTTAGATTAGAAAATCCTCTCACTCATTCTCTATCTTTCTGGCTGTCTCTCCCCCCTCTCTCTATTTATTAGGTTGGTGCAAAAATAATGACGTAATAATGTCGTTTTTGACGTATTTTTTAACGTCAAAAAACGACATTATTACGTCATTATTTTTGCACCAACCTAATATCTATCTATCTATTATTACTTTAAACGTTATATTAGTGGATACATATCTAGATATCTCTGTTTTTAAACAATATATTTACGTCTACCTGGCTGTATATTCGACAGTTTTAATAATGAGTAAGGACCATCCACCAGGGTTCGAACCTCGTAGTATATACTTTTAGACCACTCAACCACATAAGGTTTACTGTCAAGCAAAAATTACTCTATTTAAAAAAATGTACATCTGTTGTTCGGATCGAAGTTCATATCTGCTACCTTTATTTTCGTATCCGAAACGTAAAGCAAGTACTTTATAAGGAGTTGATGAATTTTATTTATAATCCAGCAATATTCCGCATTATTTTAAACGTTAATACACGTGTTTCAGCATGTATTTTTAAACAAAGTATATATATATATATATATAGAACACAAGTACAATCTTCAGCTGAGCGCCGTGCTTCATCAAAGTTTCGGCCCATTAAGCTCAGTACATCTCCACACGGTGGGCCCGCAACAGCTGGATGATGTTACGTTGTAACCGGTCTATGTTAGGTGGATGCGACTCGATAAGAATTTTTGGGTAATCCATACACTGCTTTCCACCGCTTTTTCACCATAAGCCTTTATCACCTTATCCGGCTTTTGGATCCCAGCACACTTGAGGAATCTCTTTAGAGAGGCAGCAGGAAATCCTCTAGAGCCAACCTCAAATGGCACCAAGTTGCAACCATATCCTCTCTCGCGGACTTCAGCGACCAGTTCCTCATACCAAAGCAACTTTCTTTCATCCCTTCTTCCCATGCTACTGTCAGTTCGCTAAGCAACAGATGTTGCTTCTCACTATCAACTAAAACCAGATCTGGTCTCAGACCAGACACAATGACCTCCACTGGTAGTGTAGCATCAACCAACACTCTCCGCTTCCTTGTGTTTTCCGACCTGGTCTTCTGCCTTGTGACAGTCGCACCTTCAGGAAGGCTACCCTTCGCAGGTCCAACAAGGGTATGATAGCATTTCTTGCAGCTGCTGCCACGACCTCCAGAACCAAGTTATGTCTGAAGGTGTACCAGCCATTCTGTAGCGTCTTTGGACAGGCTGACAGTATGTGGCGCAGGTTTCCATATGCACCACACAACTGGCAGGAGGGTGACTCCTGCACTCCCCATCTCTTCAAATTTGCCGGTGATGCTGCCACATCATATGCTATCTGTATGAGGAACCTCAAATGTCCTGCGCCTAGACGCCACCAATCAGACCAACTGATCTGAACACCCTCAATACCCTCCCAGTTAAGCCATCGACCCTGCTGAACCTGCTGGACAGTCCGCACTAAACGTCTCTCCTCTTCGAGCTTTCGAACCCCCTGTTCCTGTAACTTGCGTTGCTCCCGTCTACTGGCCTCTGACCAGAATCTCTCCCTCTCAACTAGACCAAGTCCAGCGCGTCCCTTGTTTGTAACACCCCTGAACTTCTACCTGCTTTACCATCACTTCCACTGCTGACATCATGTCTGCCACTTTTCACTTTCTTCCTGTCTTCACCTCTGGCACATTCATCCGGAATACAGCATCCCTAGACTCATACAGCATGGACTGCAATCTCACCTTAGCCACCTTGGACTCCTCCACCAAAGAAGTAAGAGGTAACTGAAGGCCACCCGAACTGCCATACAAAGCGACCGGCGACAGAATCCTTGCAACACCAAGCCACTTTCGTATGCATTTACTAATTTTCCTTTCAATAATCTCCACTCTAGACAGTGCCACCTCATATATAGTCAGCGGCCACATTAATCTAGGCATCAATCCAAAATGCATACACCACACCTTAAATTTTCCGGGAAGCCCACATTGGTCTATTCTTCGCAGGCCCACCTCCGCTTGTTGCTGGATTTCAATCCCACGGTGACGATCTGTCACAGGGAAATTATACCATCTCCCAAGACTCTTCACACCTTGCTCCCGAACTGTTGGTATCTTTTCACCTGCGATGGAAAACACTTCATGTATGACAGAACCTCCCTTCATAGATAGTGACCTGCTTTTCTTTGGTTTGAAGGCCATCTGACTCCATTTTACCAACTCTGCAAGTTTATCCAGAACCAACTGTGCTACTTTCCTATCATCTTGAATTATCGTAAAATCATCCATAAATGCTCGGAGTTTGACTTCATTCTGCAGGAAGCGGTACTCTGGAGTCAGACCTCTCAAGATCACCTCCATCACCATCACAAACGGTACTGGAGAGATGGCACATCCCATCGCAATTCCCCTTTGCAGATCCACATACCTTGTTGTGTACTTCATTGTCGAAAAACGCAGTACGAACTGATTGAAGTACACAGCCAGACAATCCCTGAGTCTCTGCGGAACGTAGAAGAACTCCAATCCCAACTGTATCATGCTATGCGGTACTGAACCATAGGCATTAGCAAGATCTAGCCAGATGACGTGAATATTCTTCCTTTCGATTTTAGCTTCACGGATCTTTGCCCAAATCATTGACACATGTTCCAAGCAACCTGGAAACCCCGGAACTCCTGCTTTTTGAATACTAGTGTCTATATAGTTATTCCCAAGCAGGTATCCCGTCAGCCTCCTGGCAAACACCTTAAAAAACACCTTCCCTTCAACGTTCAGGAGATATATTGGGCGAAACCAACTAAATGTCACCGAATTCTCTTCCTTCGGTATATACACCCCATAAGCTCGACACCAACAGTCCGGAACATCACCAACTTCTCAAATCTTCACAAGAAGCCCCCACAAACACCTCAGCAGCCTGGTACACCTCTTGTAGACAGCATATTCACCCCATTAGGACCACCCGCAGAACACGCTCTTGCCCTCTGTACAAATCCTTGGACCTCCTTCCAAGTCACTGGAGACATCAAAAGCTACTCCCGGTGCGCCAGGCCTGAATAAACCTGCCATCACCTCGGCTGTGACCTCTCTGCTGGCATCCGAGTACGTGCTCATAAGATGTCTCTCCATCTCCTCCCGCTCAACACACAACGCTCCGCTAGTCTTCTCCCTAAACAACTGCTTCGTGAAGCGGAACGGACTTTCCATGAATGACTTCCGGGCCTTCGCAGCCTCCTGTCTCTTTTTTGTAAGCCGTTCCGCTCTACTTAGCTTGCTAATACGCTTCCTTATGTCCTCCAGGATTGGCCTGATTTCCTCTGCCCTCTGCTCATCAGCCTGCATTGCTGCTCGTAAACTTCGCGCCTCTTTCCTCAATGACTGGATGGTTCTCCGCCGCCGACTTACCTGCATTGGAGCTAAGGACTTAGCTTTCACTTCCTTTAACCCAAACCTGGTGACCCCATAGTCAGTGATCATCTCCTCAAGCTGGCGGACTTTCCTAACTGGATCACCCCTGAGTGTCTGGGCGGCTTCTGATAAGTCTTCATCCATCTCTGACCAGGCCCTATCCACCGAGGAAGGCCACTTGATAATTCGGCGACTGGATTCAGCTTCGAAAAAAGATACTGCAGGACACTGTGGTGTCCATCCTGGTCCTGACACTCCGACGACTTAACAATTATTGCCGTGCGCTTCTTTGCCACTGAATCCCTGCCATATTTCATCTTTGTCTGGTGTATCTTGCGACCCTTCACCGACTTGAAGACTCTTCTTCAGCCATCACATTCCCTCTGGCTATCACAGCTGTCATTACCAGATTGTCTGTCCATATATATATATATATATATATATATATATATATATATATATATATATATATATAGTTGTATATTTAGGCAGCAATCCTTCGTTTATGCATGTTTCATTAAAAACGACAGGCAAGGTACTACGGTTAAGCTTTTTATTTAATTTTCTTGTGTTCGAACAAGAGGTTTCTTTTCTGGACAAAGAGTGTGTAAAAACTGTCCAAATGTTTTATAGTTCCGAGCGCTTTCGGCTATACCTTTAGCCATTATCAAGGATGATTCAATTTTTCAGCTTAAATGAGTTTGTGCAATATGTGTATGTTTTAGTGTGTTATAGAGATGTTTTTAATTTCCGAATACGGCTAGCACATTGTGGCCTTGTTCGTAGTTAATATTGTTAAGAGTTTGCTTTTTCTTTTTTATTATTAAAACTTCCATTATTTTTTACAGGTGGATGAAGTTATTATATTTGTGTTTTCTACTAGTATGTTTCTAATGGAGTCTGGTAAATTTGTGTGTGCGTGTGTTTAAATGGGTTCTAATGGAGATATGATCAGATAGGTGTAACGTAAGTCGTCTGGATAAGCATGTAGTTGTGTAACCGATGTAATTATTTATGAGTCCGGTTTGATCAGGAACACAGATCCTTGAGGGGCATTTGAACTCATAGATAATGTTCGTTCTTTGCAATTTTGACTTAATTGGTGCGTTGTTATTTTTGAGGATAAGGTTAGCTGTCTTAAACTTTTTATAATAGATAATTAATTTGATTTTTTATTCGGGTCAATTGGGGTAGTGTATTTCTTTATAATATTTTTGAGTGAATATTCGTCTTGTTTGTAGTTAATGTGCATTTGGTTTTTGTAATAAATGTTTATGTAATTTTTGACTGTGTGTTCACTATCTATACATATATATATATATATATATATATATATATATATATATATATATATATATATATATATATCTGTTGTGCATCTTATATGGCTTACTATTCTATTTCTATGATTAATTTTGATTTAATATTACTTTATATTAATGTTTAGTTAGTATTATTAACATCTTATATGGATGTTTGGTTGGTATTATTACCATCTTATATGGATGCTCTTTATTTAACGTTTGCATATTAATTTGCCAAATTAGTTCTGTATTTTGATCCGTTTTTTTCCCCGAACAATTAAGTTGCTTAAGGTTGAGCGTCAGACTTCGATACCCCTTAGAAAATAATGTAACAATCTGTATCGTATATAAGGAAATTATCTAGGCTTTATATGCAGACAACTTCAAATCATGACCCATATTAAATTTTTTTCCGATGAATTTGATTTTAGTGTAGGTCACATTCGATGGGTTAATCACGGCAAAGCTCACAAGTCTATTTTTAAAGTATTCTGCTTTTTGAAAGTAATTAATCTTCCCTTTGCCAGTGGCTTAGCACCGCCTGAAGAGACACATTTATGGTGTCGAATCATAATTGTAATTATCTAGCGATTTTTAACATGTTTTAATATCTTAAAATAAATGATATATATATATATGTATAAAATCTTTTTACCTCATAGTCATTCATATATATATATATATATATATATATATATATATATATATATATATATATATAATTAATACAAATATAAAATTTGTCACTTAGCTGACTGGTGTTACTTTCAGCATCCCGACTCTAGAGTTTCATAGATGACCACTCCAGCAATCACCCATTACACACGTCAGGGGATATCAGCAATGTATTGCGCGTGTTCACTGCAGAACAAAAGCCGTTCCCAAGTCCTTCCATGACAACCGTGACTGTGCTATTCCCCGCCTTGTCTTACTAGCATTAAGATAATTTAACGTATTTTTCAACCTAGCAGAACTCCTGCTAATGATGATGTGCGTTTCGACGTGAAACTCTTGAGTTACTTGAACACATTTAGATTTATTGAATATATATGTATATGTGTGTGGGGGGGGGTAATGACAGAAATTGTAGATTACTTAAAAAATATATGTATCATTATATTAGGTATGTGAACGAATTTAGTGCGGGTCTGCGTAAAATACGGTTCGATCACGAGACAACCCAATGAGGCCCGAAAAGAATTCTCAAAGTCATCGTTTTTTGTGTTCATCAGAAAAAAATACGCCGTCTGTTCGCGTACGAAAAATTAAGTTTTGTGAAAACGTGCTTTTATTCAACCAATATTTCACTGTCTTTGTATCTAATTAATCCTTTTAACACTCCGTCGTAAAAGAAAAATGAAATAATTTTCTTGCTATCTTGATGAATCGGACTGCTGTAATTGCTTATAGGGAGGAAGCAATGGTTGCTTATTATGAGGATATATAGGATAGATACCGGTTGAAACTAAACTTGAAGAGGTTAAGATTGTAGTGATAAGAGAAGCATCTCCTCAGGAGTCCGTTTCATATTACAACAGTTCTGGGAAAAAAAGCTGTCTGAGTGGAGTTTACTCCTTACCAATGTTATATGAAGGGAATGACGACGAGTCGACACAGTGTACGTCTTAGACTGGTGGGATCATGGAATGCAGTTCACCCGGACATCTGCTATGGAAATAGCGGTAGAGTAACGAGAGACTAGCAATGTCTGTGGAAAAGAAGGGTTGAAAAAAAATTTCGTCACCCGCTCAAATGCTTTTGAACATGGTCGAGATTGAAAAGTGAGGATTAAGCTGATACGAGTCAGATGTAGAGCAATGGTTAATTTTTGGTCTGGTCCAGCTCTTCTCGAGATAGTACGTGGCCTGAGGTCAGGTACTTTTTCGAGCGGTACATGGGAGAGGGCGTCCTGTTTTCCAGCGTCTTTAGCAATTGGTCGTATATACGAGTTCCACTTAAGGTTTGGTGTGAGCTTGTGTCCCGATAGGCAAGGAGCAACAATGAAAGTAAAACCTTTCATCATCACTGGAAAAAAATACCCAGGATCTGCTCTGTGATAATGAAACTTTACTGGCTTTGTTTTGTAGTTATTGTATGTTACAAAGCAGTTATCGTCCTTGTGTGCTGTGCCAGCAAGGTCAAGAGAGAGATCATCAACCAGGTTCTGGTCATCTAGATTATTGGGGGTATTCACATAAACCGTGCTTTCTTCTGCGATCTGTGAATGTGAACTTAGAAAGTTCTTAGGCAGGTCCTTATTACATAGCAGGAAAAGGGTATGACCGAGGAGAGAGTCTTGGGGGATGCATACAGTGATATAGGTATCTGATATCTCTATCACTGTATTATGTATGGCCATTAACAACAACCTCCGTAGTATTATTAGTATGGCCATTAGAAACAATTCCCATAGACCTCCCTGAGAAGATAGATCTGATGATCGAGATGCCTGAGGGGTTTGTGTAGCAGCCCCCTATAGTACACCTTGTCAAAAGCCTTCGTGTTATCTAAGGCGATTTCTCTTATGATGCATTTATCATCAAGCGTTTCTATGAGTAATGACTGTTAAAACATCAGTAGTGGACCTAGAAGAGCGAAATCTGCATTGTTGTTACTCAGAAGATTATTACCGTTAAGGTGACTGACATCGTTCTTGATGATAGCCTAAAAAAGAGAGGAGGCTGATTGGGCAATGTTGCGAAGGAGATGGGCGCTCACCCGCACTCTTGTAAACTAGGCATACAGCTAACAGCTTCCATAATCGTGGGGCACATTTCTCATTCAGGAAGCGGTTAAAAAATTTTGCCAAGATTGGAGATAGTTCTGGGTTAAGATTCTTAACTGCAGTAATATTACTTGAACCAGTAGCCTTCGTGGAGACAAGGCTTTTTATAAGTCTGGGAACATCCCGAGCCGAGACAGATATATCGCAAAATTCGTGTTCGGTGAGAGAGGGAGTCAAGTAGGGGATGGCCCTTGTCGTCCAGTGCGGAATTAGAGGCAAATTTCATCTGTTGCGGATGAGATAACCCCAGGACTATATAGGATGGAAGGTAACAGCGGTTTGCATCTATGATGTACTAGTTTTCAGAAAGAAGACAACAGTGCCTACTTTTGCACGCTCCTTATATATGTATATGTGTGTGGGTATGTTTCTGAATGCGTGTGCGTGTGTACACACTTAGTAATATATTCTTGTGTGCGTCTGTATATGTACGGTTAACGCACACACAATCACAAATTCATAAGAGACAAGTGGTGGGTTACGAGTTATTAGAACGAAAAACGAAATCAAAAGTATTGAGTTCGGATTTCAGCCTAGACTCTTTATGTTCACATTGCATTTATGCACTTAAGAAATGAAATGAATTCACTTTTGCCTTACATCGTACCCCATTGTCAGATACTGTCGTCACTGGTACACGACGATGATAAAAAAGATTAGATGCGTAATATCATCACCCTAACCAGTTCGCCCTAACTACAGTGTAACCCGGATATAAGAGACCCGGATATATAAGAGATATTTTATCTGGTCCCAAATTAGAGCCATACTTACCTAAACAAAATAGACCAAACCCGGATATAAGAGAAACCCCGGTTATAAGAGAAACCCGGATATAAGAGACCTCTTCTCCTGTCCCGACAACTCTCTTATATCCGGGTTACTCTGTACCTTAATTGCCCAGGGAGTAACAATAAAAATTCCTTTTCTCCATCGTCAGTCTAAAATAGAATTTATTAACTTAAACATTATTTGTGTTAAATAATCGAAATAAAACCTGTTGCAAATGCGACATAAAAAATAGAATCACAAACTTAGATGGAAATTCCTTTAAACGTGCTGTCAAATTTAGCCAAGTTGCTCTATGCACTTGTCTTGTTAGGGCTTTCAAAATACAAGATATCGAACAAACAGGAATCCTTCTTTCATGATGGAATACACAGTTTGCTGGAAAGGCGGCATAATGTCGTAAAATGCAAAATAAATTACTTTGATGAATAAATAAATAATGATTATTTAGGTTTATATTATGCCAGACTATACTAAGCTTAGAAAACCCCGAGGGAAAATATATCTGGATGTGTGAATTTGCGCATGCGTATCATAAGTCAGAAGTTGAAACGATGAGTATGTAGATTATAATTTGCCGCCAGTTTTGAATAGCCTGTTTGAAATTTGAGACTTCAGCTAAAGTTTCTCCTGGTTTCTTTAACAGTGTTTCGTTTTCTGTCAAACCTTTCACTACTCAGCTCTTTCTTTCTCTTTTTCTATTATTTTTTCTCGCTTCCTTTTCAATGATATTTTCTCTTCTTTTTTTTTTCTTTTTTTCTCTTCCTCGTTTTCTTTTTCGTTTTATGCTCCTTCGTTTTCTTTCATTTTATAAAAATTTCTTTCCTTCTATTTTATCTTGGGTTTTACTTATCACCACTATCATAATTATCAACGTCAACATCATCTCTCTTTATGTTTCTCAAAGCTTTTTAATTTTCCTCTTTCTCTCTTTTTGGCTCTCATTCTCTCTTTTTTATATACTTGTCACTTTTTGTCTTGTTTTTCTCTTTTTTGTTCTACCTCAATCTTCTCTTTTTTTTCTCCTTCTCGTGTCTCTAAAAACACTTCTCTCATTTTCTCTCCATCTCAGTTTTTCTTACCTTCTCTTTTTTGTCTCTTCTGTTCTTCTCTTTCTATTTTTCTTTCTCTTTTTATTTTTCTCTCTATCTCTATTTTTCTTCGTTTCGTTTTTTCTCTTTGCTTCTTTTACTACACTTGCTATTTTGATTTTTCTCTGTCTTCATCTCTTTTTTTTCTCTTTGTCTTTTCTCTTTCTCATTATACCTTTTCTCTTTATGTCTGTTTTTTTTTCTTCACTTTTTCTATTTTCCTCTTCTCTTTCTCTTTATATTTCTCCCTTTTTCTCTTGATCCCTGTTTCCTTCTCTTTCTTTTCTTTGAACGTTTTATTTCTCTTTCTACCTTTCTTTTCGTTTTACAGTGTTTTCGTTTCTCTTACAGCCCTTTTTTCGACTCTCTCTCTCTCCCATCTCTCCTGTTCTTTCTCTCAGTTCCATTCTCTTTTTTTACTCTTCTCAAATGTCAGATCTTATCGTTTGTTATACGAATCTCCAGCTTCATCACGCATACTTTTTCCTTCCTCTGTTGACATCTCTTATCGCTGAAACACCTTTCGATTCCTTCTGACGGACAGACTAATAAATCACACCGACAACGAACATCACGTTCAACGCGGCAATCGCGACGTGCAGCTGTAGCCTAGTGGTCCACGTACCGGACAGACATCACTGAGGTTCAATTTGTTCTCTGTGCTGGAATGACGTCAATTATGATGACCAGAGAGTACTTGGTCGAAATCTTGTGTCTATAATAACATCTATATCAAACAAAATGAGGACAATAGATCGAAATAATACAAATATATTCATATCCTCATCTTTCTTGCTTTAAATACAATGTTTTGATCGATATGTTCGTCGGTCTTCCTAGTGGCTTCAAAATGATTCGCGTTCTTCTCAGAATTATTCAAATTAATATCCTCATCTTTTTTCTATAAATAATATGTTTTGATCGATGTGTTCGACGGTCTTCCGCAGGCATATATTGCATCACTTAAGTTTTCAGTCAAGATCCAAATTCTCTTTCGAAGATTCTTTGCTGGTAATCGTTATGTGTTTAGGAATATGCTTGCAAACATGTATGTAAAACCTATATGTATATGCGTGTGTGTACATAGGTGTAATACAGTTCTCCCGAGTTTGCGGGCTGTGGTTGTCCGGAGCTAAATTCCACTGGTGCAGAAATCCTTGACATAAAATGGAACCCACTATTTGCATCACATAAATGTAATCCAGTATTTGTCTACGTACATCATCCCATATATTTTAAAACATATTTATAATACGAAACACGGGGCAAATGAAATTTAGATAGCAGTCGTTATATAAGTAATAAAAATATTTTCAGTTCGAAATTGACATCTGATTCAAAATAAAATTGTATAAAAGTAAATTTTATCGTCAAATTCTTTACGCCATTAGAAAGAAGAATACTTGGAAAAAATTCTGATATAAAATTTTGATATAAACATTATTTAATTCATTCTCTATAGAATTGGAAATATTTGTGAAAAGTGATAGTTTGAAAAGCTGTTCTTAAATTAAATAATTATTGGGTTTTAATAAAATTTATGTGACTTAATAAAGGATAAAATTTGAGTTATAGAATATGAATCCCGCTGATACGAAGGGCTAGCAATATATGTGCTAATACGTATCTCACTTCATATATTTCTTTATATATATATATATATATATATATATATATATATATATATATATATATATATATATACACAAATATATATATATATATATATATATATATATATATATATATATATATATATATATATTCCGTATATGTTGCCAGCATGTTTCATTAAGATATGCCCCATTAAATAATTTAGACAAGTTTTGTCTGCTTATTTTTAATAGGATACTCTCGTAATTACGGACAAGTTTCTTAGTATCCTTATTAAAGGAAGAAAGAAATTCATTTTATTCCGATTACTTTTGGCATTAGCACAATGTCGTCATCATGGTCTTGTTTTTGCTAAGACAAAAATTGTTGTACTCATCATCTTTCTAAAACAAAATTGTTGTGTTCATCTGAAAATTACATTTTTATGAATGAAGTGAAAAACGCTAAGCCTATGTACTGTACAATTTTAAATTTTATCATGTGGGCACACATTCATACGTCAAGGGAGATAACTAAGTTATTGTAATGTCTAAATATTTATAAAAAAAAAGAAAAAAGCGATTTAAAACTATTAGTTAAATCCTAGATACTTTAATCTATTTACTGTAAACATTGTAAAACATATGTGCAGTATTCATAATTAATTTTAAGTTTCGATTTTTTAATATAGATAGCTTCAAAGAATTTTTACCTTATGTTTATTATTTTCATGAAAAAGTATAGATGCATTTTCAACAAGAATTTTCCTAAATTGCGAATGTGGATAGGCTTGCTGTTTTAAACGTAGAGAAATGTGAGATGCATCACTCAAATGAAAACTCAACCTTCGAGACAACGTAGTAGTGGTATGGCCAACATATATATTACTTTTTCTGTTGGAGATACAATCTTCCAAAGGACATTTAAATTTATATACAATGTTGGTTTTTTGCAACAGATTACTTGTTGGGGAGGACTCATTACGAATTATTAAATTGGATATATTGAATTCAGTATAATATATAATTAATTTTATTTTTTTACTACGATCTATGATGGATATATTAGTATTAGGTTGGTGCAAAAATAATGACGTATTAATGTCGTTTTTTGACGTTAAAAATACGTAAAAAACGACATTATTACGTCATTATTTTTGCAACAACCTAATATTTATTAGGTTTTTAGGATATTTTCGTCCTGTTTATAATTAGAATGTATTTGATTGCGATATAAAAGATTAATATGTTTTAATTGCAAAAGCATTATATACTATTTGCTTTAAATTAAAATTTCCAACAGAAAATCTTATTTGTTAACAATATAAATAGGGAAGTTATTATTAATAAGAGTTTGTTTTATATTTATACTTCACTGTAGAAAATCTGTATTGTAAATGAATTAATTTTGCACGGTTTATTAGGATTTTTATACTTGTTATTTTATAGTAATTTGGGCATTCACTCTTATAGTTAAGAGTGCACGAATTTATGCTAGTAGGTTTTTTTAAATGGGGAGATAGTGAATTTATTATTATTGGTATTTATCAGTATATATAGAAAAGAAATATTATTACTATATTAGGTTCGTATGTAAATTTAAGGACAGAATTATTTTGGAATTGTTTTTAGAGTTGATATTTTTCATCCATATTCTTAACTAATATAAGGATATCATCGACATATCTTAGGTAGATGTAGGGTTTTTAAATTCATAAAATATATTATTTTCAAGACTAAACATATAGAAATTACTAAAAGTTCGGCCCAGAAATTAAACAATAGAAACACCATCCCGTTGTACATATATATTAATTTTCCGATCGTAGAATAGGACTTCAGTAGTGCAAGTTAACAGTAGTTTCCGTAATATACTAGGTTTAATTTTAAGTTCAGGCAGAGACGGATTATTGTATATGTTTCTTATAATAATATCAATAGTTTCACGAATTGGGACATTAGTGAATAGATTTTCAACGTCAAGTGAGGTTATGGCTTCATTATTAGGGTTTTCTTTTTTTAGAATTTGAAATACTTCAAGAGTTAATTTTATGCTATATTTACTGGGAATTTATAGTGGGATAAGTTGGTTTATGTTTTTTGTTAATTGATACACAGGAGTGGGAATATGAGATATAATAGGACGGAGAGGATAGTTTGGTTTGTGTGTTTTTATAGTGTCATATATGTAAACTGACCTATAATCCCCCACTATTTTAGGATCTTTTAAACTGTCTTGTTTAGCATTATCAGCTGTGATAAGTTTGTTCATTTTAAATTTCAGTTGATTAAAAGGATTCCTGTTGATTTTGGAAAATTTCGTATGGTCATGAATTATTTATTCTAGTTTTGTATTAGAATCTGATTTGTTCAAAACAACAAAGATATTTGTTTTGTCTGTTTTTTTTAACGATTATATCCGGGTGATTTCGTAGTTCCTTTGCGGCAATTTGTGATGGTTTTGTTAATATTTTTGAAAAGTTTTTACTTTTGCCATGTCTATCCTTAACTGTCTCAGTCTTGAATAAGTCCCAAAATTCTGATGTTGTTGTGATCAGTTGTTCTTGAAGATTTCGATAGTTTTATATAACATCTCAATTTCAGCTTGTTTTTTTAATTACACCATTATACTTACGGTATATATAGTAGGCCGTAGGTTAAGCAATTCTCTTTGCTGCTTAGTCAACTCATAGTTGGAAATATCTTGGTTTAACTAATATCTATGTTTTAACTAATATCCAGATTTTAACTAATAGTTTTAAATAGTTTTTTTCTTTTTAAAAAATATTTAGACATTACAATAACTTCGTTACTTCCCTTGACGTCTGCACGTGTGACTACGTGATAAAATTTAAAATTGTACAGGACATAACCGTAGCGTTTTATACTTCACACATAAAAATTTAATTTTCAGATGAACACAACAATTTTGTCTAAGAAAGATGATGAGTACAACAATTTTTGTCTTAGGAAAAACAATGCCCTGATGACAACATTGTGCTAATGTCGAAAGTACTCGGAATAAAATGAATATGGATCAACATGGTAATTTTCTTTCTTCCTTTAATAAGGATACTAAGAAACTTGTCCGTAATTACGAGAGGATCCTATTAAAATTAAATGGACAAAAATTGTGTAAATTATTTAATGAGACATGTCTTAATATATATATATATATATATATGTGTGTGTGTGTGTGTGAGAGAGAGAGAGAGAGCGCGCGCGTGCGTGCGTAAAATGTGTATGTATATAAATATAAGTATATATTCAATTTTTATATATATTATTTATATATTATATATGCACGCTACTTATTGGAAATCGCTCAATATCAGTTTGTCTGACGATCGCAGAGAGCGTGAAACCAAGGGTTACAAACTCACACTCACATCAATCCAACTATATATATATATATATATATATATATATATATATATATATATATATATATATATACAGGTATAAAATAAGAACAGGAGTATAATTCCACTGTCCGTAAAAAAGTGCTCAGTACACAGTAGAGCTTTATTATGTTTTATTATTTGTTATAGGAAATTAAAAAATATGTTAAAATTCGCTACACAAAGCTTTCGTGTTTCGGCATTATGTTGTGCATCTTCAGGATTTTGTTTGGAATATGTCCTTTCCTAAAAGAAATACTACTTTCCTAAAGTAATATACCTGACAATAAATTTTTTTTTAAGTTAAAAGAAAACGGCTAAATTAAAAACATTATATTACTTAAAATATATAAGGCATAATTTAATCCCAAACTAAAATATAAATAATAATTGCATCATTTAAAAAGAAAAATACTCACTTTCGCTTATTAGCCATTAAATTACATCATTTATCATCATTCTTTCAGACTTTCAGTTAGACTGGATTATATTATGAGAGTTCTTAAATTTTACATTCTAAAATCTAACAACATTTTTACTTTTGTTTATAAATACTTGTTTCAAAATAAAATTCTTACATTTGCCTTGATGAAGTTCATCAGAAGACGTAACGCGTCGGCTAAGGTATGTTTTTCTATTGTCTTTATTCATATTGCATTTTATATTTTTAGTTATGTTAATTTTATATATATATATATATATATATATATATATATATATATATATATGTGTGTGTGTGTGTGTGTGTGTGTGTGTGTGTGTGTGTGTGTGTGTGTGTGTGTGTGAGTGAGAGAGTGATGGGGAGAGAAGGGGTTGTTCTGAAAGTAATGCCTCTTTTATTATGTTCGTCCTCGAGATTAGAGTTGGGTGCTGTTGATATGGTAATACAAGTTCTCGCCATAAAATAAAACTCCTCCGGTGTAGAATTTTATGAGACCATCATGCAAGCTTTCTCTGTTTATCGTTGGAATAAAACGCTTAGGCAGTGATTATGACTGAGGAAAAAAAATGTTTTTACCTGAAAACTTGTTCTAGCTACTTGTTATTGTGCTCTCTGTTGTAGGAAAAAAATTAATAAGGAGCATTACTTTCGGGGCGTCTCTCTCTGTGTGTGTGTGTGTGTATGTATACACATAAAAAATAATATTTTTTAACTTATGTCGCCTTTCATTATGTGATGGTTAACAATGCAGATCAATGGCAATATAGTGATTTTCATCATCATTGGCTACTTACTATTGCGATCCTGCCTTAAGCTAAGGTAAACTTTGCCAATGCTTTACGAATATTTAGACGTATAGCACCTTTTGTGAGGTGATGATTTACAACCATGTGCTTGTAATATTATATTAGTAATGGTAAGAATATTATATTAGTCTGGTAAGAATATAAGAATAAAATTTCAATTCCTAAAATAATTGTTTATTTACTTCTGGACTCCCTCAAATTAACGTCGGCCGCATCGTGGGTATGTGGTTTCGGATCTTTCTTCGAACGTTCGATCTTCTTGCGAAAATATGAATGATTTTGAATGTGCGGTGATTTAATAGATAGCGGCTCAGAATGAGAAATTGGAAAGCTGGGTTCGAATTTCAGTTGGATTCATTACATTCACATACGAGCAAATACCCTTGGAAAATGTATGGATGCATCTTACCACCCCAGCTTTGTAAGATTTGTATCTGAAGAAATCATTATTATTCTCTAAAAATGTTCATGCAATATTCACTCTCAAAAAAGAAAAAAATATATAGAATTATTCATTCCTCTACACGCAAGCCACCAATCTGACACTGGGTCGGCTGTCGGACTTCCAGCGTGTTCGTCTCGGCAATGTTACCACTGGCGGATCGCTAAAGGCCTACCGGTGGCCCGCCAGTTGCCCGCCAGTGTCTATCACCAGAGGACAGCTGGCGTTGCCACCGGCGGCCCGCCAGCAGGCCACTAGCGTATTGCGTGTAGGGACAATCCAAAATATATTTCGGCTTTAAATAACCCATAAAGGGTTGATAACCGGTTAAAAACAAATCAGTCAATCAATCATACAATAAAGACACCTGATCGTCAGGAATATATTCATGTGTAACCACACACACACACACACACACACACACACACACACACACACACACACACACACACAACTTTTTCCGAGCTAAAATGAATATCGTGCAGTGACAGGCACGTTTTAGCTTATGGTCTTTTCTGAATTTGATTGCTAGTACAAAAGTACAATGCGCGCACACACTTACACATTGATGCTCAAACTTGAAGGCTTCCACAGGATAGGCTTCTTTCTTTGTGGTGATGACGTATCTCGAGGTTCTTATCATTATTTACCAAACACAGCTCACACTGCCAGACACCTTATACGATAACAACAAACTTTATTTTTTCTGCTGATACCGAAAATGAAGGCGTATATTTTCGATGACCAGAAAGGTTGATTTCCTAAGTGGGCGCGACCGGAAAACCTTCTGCGATTGAGCAGATACGGCAAAATGCTTAGGTTCGAGCACATATGCCGGTGATCCAGTCGAAGAACAGCAAATAATTTCGTATGATTGGTAAATTTAAGAAGAACATAGACAATAAAGTGGGTTGAGCTTGAAGAAGGCGTTGTCAAAGAGGAAAGAACAAAAAGGATAAAAATAGAGAAGTAAAGAAGAAACAATGAAGGGAGTAAATGGATGGACATATGAAAGGAAGATGGTGAAATTGAGAGGAATATAAAACTATCGATAAAAAGAAGAAAAGATTCTTGGTTAAATTAAAACAGAAAATTAGGAATAAAAATAAGAAAAGAAATTTAAGACAAAACAGATTGAAATATCAAATTTAAAACGGTATTTAATAAAGAGGCATGGTGGAGTAATGGATAGCTGTTCGGATTGAAGAATAAGAGAGCCGAGCTCGAATTCCAATCAATTCCATTCACTTGCGTGCTAATACTCTTGGGAAAGGTATGATTCCTCTTTTCCTCCTATGTGTAAATATAGCAGGACAGACCGGATTCTATAGCCTTGAAAAAAATGGCAATCTACAACGGGAACAAAATTTGCCTCGTCAGTCATGTATCGAAAGATACATGATCACCTAAGCGTGTATCACATATGGCACTTAACTGACTAATTTAACAAGTGAAGAAAGATCAAAAAATTTAAATTAAGAAGAAAGAGAAAGACAGAAATAAAAATATTGAATAAGAAAAGAAAAAGAAACGTGTGTTGAAAAACTACATTCGAAAAAAAAGAAAAACGATAAAAAAGGAGAAGACAAAAATGAAAATAAAATAAAAAAGAGAAGAAAAGAGTAAAGGAAGGGAAACGATGAAAAAGAAAACAAAAGGATGCGCTTATATTTTCTTTTTTCTTCTTCTCATAATGAAAAAAAATCTTTTTCTTCTTTTTAACAGGAAAATAAAACAAAAATTTCCTCCTTTCACAATAAAAATGAAAAAGAATATTTTAAATAAAAGAATGGTTGAAAAAGCTAGAAAAGCGATAGAAATAAAATTTCAAAGCATCAGACAATTAAAGGGGAAAAAAAGATTCCATTCAATATCAATAAAAAACGAACGAAAAAGAAAGCTAAAGAAAAAGTTTAAGAAAAATAAATAAAAATGGAAAGAAAGAAAGAAATAGAAAAAATATTAGAGAGAAATGAAAAAAATGAAAGAAAAGCCGAAAGCGAGAAACGACCAAAGAGAACACTATTTACATTATTCAGACAGATACTGACCAAAAAAAAAAAAAAAAAAAAAAAAGGATTAACCAGATGAACAATTTCAGAAAAAAATAATATCAAAATATTTAAAAATAAAAACAGTAAGAAAGAAACTGGTGTAAAATACCATAAAAGAAAGCATTTTATATACAAAGATAGGTAGTAATTAGAAAAAAAAATAACGGTCAAACGATAAAAATAGACAAAAAGTATAATTAAGTAAAGATAGAAATTTGATAGAAAACTGAAAAAGAAAAGATATTCTCTTTGTAAATTGCAATAGTTCCAGTTTTCTTGCCATTACTTTTTTACATTTCAGTTTCTAACCCGTAAAATTCACTGCAGTCACGTACAACGATACACGACCATTCAAATACATAACCGTAAGTATTCGAAAAGATTGTGTCTTTTTATTTTCTTTTTCTTACTTTTTTTCTGGGTGTGAACAACAAACATCGAAATAGAAACCAGATTATATAATATATAGATTTTTTATCAACGCCTACCACAATTCTTTTCTTAGTAAAAACGACAACGAAAGATAAACTTGAGATAAAATAAGAGATAACATTGACTTCTTTTTTACTCCCTTTTCTTTTCACAATGGCATCTCTTTCAGCAATTCTATTAGAAGAAGAAGAAGAAGAAGAAGAAGAAGAAGAAGAAGAAGAAGAAGAAGAAGAAGAAGAATGCGTAATATATTCAGATGATGCGAGTTTCGGAATTTGACTGGATCCACCCACTAAAGGAGTTGGCTAGCAATACAATTACATGCCTTCTTGTAATATTTTAACGCGAGATTATTGTCAGTAACAGTCACACTGTCTGTCATGATCTTGCCATATAGTCTGGGTTCGTTTGCTGTGTCAATGAGATATAATGAAGCAATATGAACCTCTGCTTCTTATCATTGCTTCTAGCAAATAATGGACATTGGCGATCAAGGCTCTCTACAGCTTCCTTTTCTTTTCATTACCTGTAAATGGCCATGACTTTCAGTGAAATATATTCTTCATTTATGTACTGTGTCCCTTCCGGGAGTGGACGATAATGGCTCGCCACAATTTCCTATTCTTTTTAACTCTTAAAAATGTCGATTTTTTTTAACTATCTTTCCCACTGCCTGTTCTGTCATCTATTTGCACAAGTTTGTTAATGTTATTTCAGTTATTCACTGTTTCCCTCTCTCCATCTTGCCTTCAATATATTCTGTGAGTATCAAATTCTCCAAACACTCTTTCTTCTTTATATATCCCTAAAATTTCAACTGTCACTTTCTGATTCTAAGTATATGTGTCATATGTTCTTTCCATGGAATTCTCAGCATTCCTCTGTATGAGTAAATTTTTTATCCTTCCTGACTCCTCTTCATCTGTGAGGGAATTGTCCAGTATTCATTGTTATATAGGAGGATGGATATTACATAGCAGTTCACCATGCTTTTCTTTGTTTCTAACAAAAATTTCATTTGTTTAGCTTTTAGAAGTTACCTTTCGTTGTTGTTAGCACATTTCCAAGACTTTTACA
>OZ010578.1:80985590-81028090 GCA_963932145.1 Acanthosepion lycidas
ATAAATCCATCCACTCCTTGGAAATTCTTTTGTTTACGTTTCAACAAATAATAGTAATTCTCTTTGGATTTATTTTAAAAATTACGATATCAAGAGAACATATGGACTACCCTCAACTTTTAAAGTTGATGAAAGATTCTTCAGTTGGCTGTCCTTCACCCGTACGTCAAAAGAGGTTAGAATTTTTTAATTTCTTTTTTTTTTTAAATACCTGCAAATTACAAGTTTTCTTTTTTGTCTTTATGATTAACATCTAAATGCAACCCAACCCTGTCTATTATCATTTCGATAGATTTCAAAGAAAGCTGACCGTAAGGCCTTAGGTTCAATTTTAAACGTGAATAACAGGTTTATCGTAAAGGTGGAGTCGTTTCTTGAATTTGTTGTGAAAATAGTCTTCTTTTTTTTCTTTTTTTTTTGCTTCTGCTTAAAAATTATTCAAGAAGAATACAATGATTTTCTTTCTTTATAGTTTACGAGAAAAGGGAATGAACAAAACTGACTTGACTCCCAAATGACAAGCAAAAGTGAACCACCAAGTCAGTGAGGCACCAATTTATTTTATTTTCTAAATTAACGTACTATAAGATAAAAAAAAAGCAAATAACAAAAACTTAAATAGTAAAAACACCATTTTAGTTTAGCAACTAGTTATAGGAGAACCTTCATCACGCACGCAAAAAGGCAGAGAAATATTCTGACTTAAAAGTATCTTGTTACCAATGGCCATTTTTTATTAATCGGTTTAACACCCTAACAAGGCGATAGTACCACTAAGACTCATTGGCTTACTGGAAATGAAAGGACATTAGAAAACGTGAGAGATGAGAAACGACAATAAAAGAAGCGTGTCCAAAAAGGGAAGGCACTGATTGTAATAATCTGTGAGAAGTGCGAGAAAAGAAACTATTAGAATAGAACTTGCGGTGACATCTAGCTATTTCAACAGTAAAACCTAGTTACTATTCTAGTACTATGCTTAATTCATGCGGTCAAGGTACCAATGAGGAAAGCTCACCAGAAAATTTTACGATGAAAATATTTATAGGAAAAACAGAAATAAGCTACGTTACGATGTTGGGAAAGTCACTGAAGCCGAGATGCCATGTCAAGATCGATAACATTACAGAATCTTTTATTTTTTTCAATGAGCTCGAGATATAGAGTAGGAGCACCAAACCAGATTTGGCAGCAATATTCAATGCACAAACAAATGGTAGATTTATAAACGGGCAAGATGGATTCCGGCGAGATAAATTGTCTGTTACGTGACAGTGAACCATCGTCCCTAGTATCAGATCTAGCAGTTGATGCAGTATAATAATTCCACCTCATGTCAGGGCGATATCAGATTAACACTCGTAATTGCATGGTGGGGTTGAAAATCTCTTAATTCGGATCTCAGATAACTTATCTTCGACCAACAAAAATATGGCCTTGTGATTCTTTCTTTTTATGTGTCATGTCCTTTCAGGACGTGGGCGATCATGGCTCTCCACCTCCATTTATCCCTTGCAGCTCTCAACAAGTTCCTTCCCTCTGCTTCCGCCGCCATACCACGTTCTGTTATCCACTTGCTTAAGTCCACCAGGTATGTCACGTGTTGTTTTCCCTTGTCTCTCTTTCCCTCGACCATCCCCTGTGATAACTAAATGAAAACAAAAGATTGAAATCAAATTCAAAAAATGCGCGAGCAAAAGAAGAAGGCAAAAATTGTGGTTTCAATAAAAGTTGAAATAATTATTTTTAACAAATAATACAAAATCTTCATTTTTGAAGATAGTGTAAAGTGAAATGGATATTTCTTATTGAACGCCGTTTGTGCATTTGTATATGTGTGGGTAGCTTACAACGTGGACTCTCTTTGACTGGAAACATGCATGTTGAACGGGTGCATATGAGTGCGTGTACGGACTCGACTCTGACTCAGCTAAGGGACAGCGTTCTTCATATAAAGGTTAGTAAAATCAGATAAGCTGATTTTGAGAGCCGTTGTAATTGATGCATAAATCTGCTCCTTTATAGAAAACTTATCCGGATGTTGTCGACAGAATCCTTTGAAGTCTGATGTAGAAATTTTCAATTCGAAAGAATCTGTTCATATTGACTCTAAATAATTGTTCATTAAATGTGAATTTAGATTTTTAAATTACTACACTTGTAACATTTAATAGTATATGCGGTGTGATTAAACGAAAAGCTTAGTTTAGTTTAGGATTTTATTTCTATAAAAAATAGAAAGACTTTCAAATAAAAAGGACAAATTCTTTCAGTAACTTTTCAATACGAATAGATGAAAATATTGATTCAATTCAGAGAATGTGAGAGATCATGGCTCTCCACAACTTCCTATTATTCGTATATTATTCGTCCCTTCCAGTCCCTGTTCTGCCAGCAGTTGGCACAAGCTAATTTGTTTGCTTCTGTCCCTCTTTCCGGATATCCTGTAAGTGCCAAATTCTCTGAGTCCTTTTTCCTAAATGATGTGTCAAATAATTTCAGCTGTCTGTTTATGATTCTAAGTTTTCCTTAAAACTTCTTCGATGGTCACATGTTTCGTCCATAGCATTCTCAGCATACTTCTATATAGTGATTTTCCAAGAGTAGCTTAGATGTGGCACAAGGCTGAAAGTACGGGGCACCCAGTGAGGATCGAACTCACGACTTAGTCGTAATTGTTCTAGCGAGACAAGCTTGCTAACCATTACACAGCCTCGAGGTGCCCATAGCATACTTCTATATAATCGCATCTATGTTGCCCCCAATCTCCGCTTCATCTGTAAAGAAATTATCCAACATTCATATAGGAGAATTGATATTACATAGCAGTCCAGCACTCTTTGTTTTTTAACGAAATTTTATTGTTTCTTAATTCTTTGGAAACCACCTATCGCTAATCCAATTTCACGTTTCCAGTCGTCCATTATAACAATTCCCAGATAGTTGAATTTCCATACTTGCTTAATTTTGGTATTTTCACTTCGTTGCTCGTATTTTCGAATGTTTCTCTTTCTAACAACTATATTCTTTCTTTTTATAATTAAACGTTAGTCCATTCTTCCCGCGCTCCTTTATTACTTAGTGTTTCTGCGGTTTCTTCTTAATATCAAAATAGACCACTGGATGCTCGATCAAAGAATGTCGTATATTTCCAGATAAGGAAACGGCTAATACTATTACTATTAACATGATACTTATCAATACTTGATTCAATTCGTAGTCACATCGACCAAGACATCATGTGAGATCACAATACGATTATTAATATTAGTAAATAACACTCAAATACAATGTAGCACTGATTGTGAAGAAAAACAGTCAAGAATACAGCGTATCTTTGAAATCACCTGGAATTTAAAAATCTAGTAATTTCAACATTCTTTTTATTCATAAATAGTTTTCAGAATAAGAATACAAACAGTGGAAATATATTGCTATTTAACTATATTTTGACACAGATATTATCCCTGAGTTGCTGAATTGTCCTCAGTTTGACGCTCCTTCAGTAAAAATAATCGGAACGTGTCACATTGCGAGAACAGGGCGGTCATAAAATTTCGTATTTTGAATAAAAAATTGCCTTAGAAACTCGATTGTTGCCCGACCCATGTGTGCAATGGCTCCACCTTCTTGAAACCTCACTTTAGGTTTGTTCTGCAGTTGGACGCAATCAAATCTCGAACTTGATGCAATATAATAATTTTTTTTCAAATAAATAAAATTCCACTGTTTTGGTTTTTTGTTCAATTTTGAATTTTTTCATTGGTAATTACCTATCTTAATCTAAATTCTGAAAAAAATAATTTAAAATATGACAAATTTGACATGACATTTTTAAATAACTAAGACATTTTGGGACACTTTGCTTGAAGATATTTTTACAACGATATTCACTCTGTACAAAGCCCGAGGGCCACTCAAGATAGATTGGTTTGATTTATTTTGTTTTACGGCATATCAACCTCAATAGGTTAATTAATGCCGACAAGATTTTTAGGATAGATTCGTATGAATAGAATATGTATTCTTTGTAAGAAATCAGTTTGGTTTGGTTTGTTTTGTTTAACGGCATATCAACCACAATGGGTTATTTAATGCTGACAAAATTTCTTTTTTTTTTTTTTTCAAAAATGTATAGCTGGTATTTTTTTCAGAAATGTATAGCTGGTAATTTTTTCAAAAATGTATAGCTGGTAATATTTTTTTCCCAAAAATGTATAGTTTGGTTTGTTTTGTTTTGTGGCATAATGGGTTATTTAAAGCTGACAAGATTTTTGTTGCTGGTAAGATCTTTTTTCAAAAATTTATTGCTGATACTATTTTTCTTTTTTTACAAAGTATTTCTGATATTAAAATCTATTTTTACATTTTCATGGTCAGGTTGTGGGGTCAACTATTTGCCCATAGCTGGGACCTTAACAGGTGCTACCACCCCGGGTCAGGGTGGAACTGGGAACATCAGTAATTAAGAGGTGGTTCCACGCTCCTCAAAACCTCCTGGTCAGAGGCCTTACTGTTGGACGTAGTTTATCGTCTTACCCAGGACGCGGATGCAGTTTATCGTCATACCCAGGACAGACTCAAGGTAGAGGCTTACAGAGTAAGAGGCACAGGTTATGCGGGTATGTATGGAAGATAACGATTAATCCGAAATTTGAACTGGTTAAGATTGTTGTTATGGGGATAGCATCATCTTTGGAATCGGTTCCACAAAGCAGTGGTTCGTGGGAAGAAGCCGCTCGAATGAAACTTACATGTCACCAGTGGAATACAAAGGATGGTTTTCTAAAATGTTCGTGCCATGGCGAGCCTTAGCCGTGAAGGTTAGAGCTGGTGGGAGTAAGAAATGCAGTTCATCTGAACATTTTCAATGGAAATAGGAATAGAGTAGCTAGAGGCTTGCAACGTTTCGTCTGAGAGAAAGAGGTTGTAGGATGGAAAATAATTCATCACCCAAAAGACACTTTTGAACTCTATCGAGACTAGAAAATTGATATAATGTAATATGCATACACCTGTGTTCCCCTTCACTGGAATATGATGGGCTGGTGTCCGTCATAAATGCAAACGGAAGTGTAGGTACGACAGAGTGTAAGTCTATGACGACGTCCATTGGACTACGCCATTGGCTATTCTATTGGTCTACACTTATTACCTGCGACTACGACGAGTACCAGTCGATTACTGTTACCGTGTACTACTTGGTTACAGTAGTCAAACCCACTTAGCTACTCCGATCAAATATATCCCTTTCCGGGACATATCAAAAATAAAGCCTGAGAAATTTCTGCCTGATTTGGCTCTTGTAAAGGTAGAGGATTTCAAGAGGAATAAGGTACTTGCAGGATACGGGAATCGAACGTTTCTCCAACATCTTAACCGATAGATCGTATATACGAGTTCCACTTGAAGTTTGGGTTGATTTTAAGTCCCAATAAGCGCTCAAGAAACGGGTGTTCTGTATCCGATCGTCAATGATGGAATGTCAGTAGTTTGGTTTTTGATGCTACTCCACCTCCACACACACACACACATACTAAGCTGTTAGAGCTAGGTCAGATGAGAGATCAGATACCAAACTCTGGTCATCTAGGGTTTTGGAGGTGCGCCCATATCTCGTTGTGTCATCAGCATAGATATTCACGAATGATCGGAGTATACACTTAGGCAGGTCATTTATGTAAAGTAGAAAGAGGGTTGGACCAAGAAGCGAACCTTGGGGATGCCTGCGTTGATGATTAGGCATATGAAAACTGGCTGTTAACAACTACCCTTGAGGAAAGACATTATTTTTTATACTAAAGAAACATTTTATAAAAAAACGAAAAAAAAACACGGACATTTCTAAAAGCATACATAACACATGCAAATATTTTAAAACAAAGAGGGAGAAAGAGCAACGATAAAAAATATTACTAATATTGTGATGCTACGGAAATCCTCATAGAAAAGGAAGATGTAGTTTTATCTCAATCCCAAGTGTTATGGATAACGGGTGGTATTTTTTTTAAATTTGATCTTCTAAGCGACATACACTTTGACGGAAGTGGGGACGGGGACGTAATGAGGGTTTTTGGAGACTATGCGACAACAAACCGGCCACTGATAATATGTAATGTGGGAAACAAGGTACACGTTCTTATTTATCGACGTAGCGTTTGTCTTTCATCTTGTTACCGTGTGAGCATGCAGCAGGCACTTTCCAAGTTTTAGGTGCACATCGACGAGATCGAGAATCTAAATACAACGTGGGGTAATTATTGGCAGATCAGTGGAAAGTTTAGGCGATGATCGTGTGATATGTTTATTATTATTATTATTATTATTATTGGCAGGTTAGAACGTTCGCATTCTGACAATGAGTCCGGGGTTCGAATCTCACCACGGTCGATTTATAACGGAAGAGACTTCCTGATGTTATCGGACTGGAGGGGTCGATCCCAGCGTGCGGCACCTTTGGAAAGTGTCTAAAAACCATACCTTGTGAATGAAATTGAGTAGACGGAACCCTCGAGTGCCGCCGATAGCTGTACTAGCGCGAAGTCACAAGTCATCGTGGCCGAGGTGCTGGCCTTGTTCAAATTGTTGATAACGCTAGAGATAACACGCTCTTTCCCAGAAACTATAACTAAGGTCTGCTCAGCGTAGTTGCAGTATAAACCACAGGTGGGATGTGTGGGTGTTGAACAAACACAAATGCGCCTGAGCGAGCGTCTGCAATAGGGATTGGCTAGCCGCCCTAATAGACAGGTATCCTCGAATACGAGTATCCAGCTATAAGATTATTATTATTATTATTGAATTATATGATCCGGAAAAGTATTCCGTCTATGTGTGAGTTCCTTGGATTGATGAGACTATCACAAGAATTGCTAAACAAATCTTTCAGTATTCAAATATGTAAATTTGTTATTTTTCTGCTAATGCGTGGCTTTTTTTTTTCCAATTCCCAACCTATGTTGAAATCCATTCGTAAAGATGTTCTCCCCATCTCATAATATTCGGTGATTTATGATTTTAAATCTCAGTACGATGCTAAATATATTGGCAAAACTAATCAGAAGGGTGAGGCGGAAATTGATCAACGCGTACCAGCTAAGATCCGTAGAGGGCAGCATTAAAATTTACATATTTCTAATAAATACATTTCCAATACTTTTAATAATTAATCCAATTTGTGCCTCGTCTTTTACCAGATATTTTTCACAGTTCTCTCTTCTCACTAGTGTTTTTCTCATATTCTCTAACATTCAGTAACCCTTTGTGTCAGCGGCTTCATTGCTTTGCTTGGGGGTGAAATGATTTTAAAAATATCTCTTATAATTACAAATCGTTCTACATATGACGCTTTTTTTCATTCGATAAATGTAAATTAAAATTATAGCGTTTCTGAAAAAAATGACAGGAAGAAATTAATTAAACCTTTTCTCGACTGTAGCCGATAAGATTAATTTTCTGCATAATGATTAATAACGGTTACTGTAGACATAGGAATCAACACTGCACGGTGACCGTCAGTTCTCTAAATTCGATCACTTTGTTCTGAAGATCACACTGAAGCATGAAACCGGCGGTCACCATGTAGTGTTAATTCATATGCCCTACCAAACATACACTCTCTCTTTATATATATATATATATATATATATATATATATATATATATATATATATATATATATATATATATGTGTGTGTGTGTGTGTGTGTGTGTGTGTGTGTGTGTGTGTGTGTGCGTATGTGGTACCTCCCAATACGCATCCGTCTAGCGCACTTGCATACCTCCGCCCGATAAATGCCTTACGGCAATAAAAACACTGAAGACAAAGTCCTGTTTATGTGCAGAGTTATTGAAAGCCAAATGTGTGAAACTAGCAAAAGAAATAAATACAAACTTAAGAAGTGATTATGGCGAATAACAAAATAAATAAAGAAGTAAAAAGAAAGGAAAATTAGAAATATGCCAAAGAGACCCAAATGCTAAACATAACTGCGAGATTAACGATCTAAATGGGTAAAGGAGTTAGGAAGTAGTTCGCTTAAAGGAATAAGTTTTTAATGACAAATCTACAGAAATTAGGAGAGTTACATAAAGTTACAGTATGACATAGTGTGAGAACAGTCAATACGCGGCGAAAAAGATTCTACATGACGAATACTGCATCAAAAACAATTGTATACAAAATGACTACCTTAAAAATGTTCGAATAGTAATACAAGAGACAAATGCTTAGAGAAAACGCTAAATAAGTTTCATATCGGCTATGCAATAGTTAGAGATAGATTTAGGAAGGTAAGAATATTGGAACCTCATGCTATGACACCGTGTTTTATTCTGCCGGGCCTAGTAATTACTAACGGCTAAACAGGAAGTGACAAATTTAAAATGTACCTAAATTAAAAATGGGACGAACAAAATTTTTTTGTTTTTGTTTTTCTCTTTGTCCCATTTTTAATTTAGGTACATTTCTCTTATATATATATATATATGTATGAAGAAAAATATACGGAAAAAACAAACAAAAATCCTTATATGCAATTATGCTGTTTTAATGTTAATATAATGTCAACGTCGGACGTTTCGGTCTAATAAACCATCTTCAGGACATATTCATAAAATATAATTAACATTATCAATTCAACATGACAAAGTTAATATGAATTGATAATGTTAATTATATTTTATGAATATGTCCTGAAGATGGTTTATTAGACCGAAACGTCCAACGTTGACATTATATTAACATTAAAACAGCATAATTGCATATAAGGATTTTTGTTTGTTTTTTCCGTATATTTTTCTTCATACTGTCGGATCTATATCCATATATTTGCTTACATATATATGTATGTATGTATGTATGTATGTATGTGTATATATATATATATATATATATATATATATATATATATATATATATATATTAAATTAATTATAAATATATATATAACCTTCAAGATAGGACATCTAACGTAGACCTGTTTAACAGGTGTAATACTGGAGGAATTGAAACTTTTCTCATACAGTCTCAGTTACGGTGGACTGGTCTATGCCTTGAGAATGTCTGATGACAGGATACCCAAGATCCTAATGTACAGATCAGCACTACAGGAATGTAGGACGCCCATGGCTAAGATACAAAGACAAGCTGAAAAGCAACTTGCCAGCTGTCAATATACCACTTTGAGCGCTTAGCCTTGGTGCGAGTAGAATGGAGATCAACGTGTGTTAGTGGACTCAGCAGTTTTCAATCTGCTTGTCTGAATCATCTCCAAGAAGCGATATATATATATATATATATATATATATATATATATATATATATATATATATAATTATTTATTTAAAAATATGATTCCAACACGGTACATAAGAGGTCTCATGTTTCAAAACAAGAGCCGAAAACTTCAATATAATTATTTGAATTAAATTGAGTTAAAGTAAGCTCTGTTCCATCTTCAAGCGAAATTTTTTTTTGGAATAACTTATTTCAGAAATTTACGTGTTTTAATAGTATATTCATAATTGAAATCAAAATTTCCATGGTAACAGCCAGGGCGAATTGTCTAAAAGAGGTTGGGGTGTTTGGTGTTAATAATTTGTATCAGTATAGAGTTACTTTCATAGATGTCAAGTCAGGGTAAGGTGGGAGTGTCTAAATTTAAAACGGAAGATGTTTTCGCCTAGTCTGGTTTACGTGTCTATGGAGATTTATTTATTTTTTATTTTATTTATTTATGAAAGGGATTTGTGTATATAAAAAAAACTGCCGTAACATTTGTTTTTTTGACGACTTCGTAAAGGGTTATCTTTTTTTGTAGGGTATTTAAACTATTAATTTGGGCTATGGATTATAAAAGTTATTTTATTGTAAGCTTGTTTTTAGCTAATTATTCAGTGCATAAATTTGATGATGTCGGAAAACCGTTAACTCATGTCTATTGTTTAATAGATTTTTATTATTTAGAAACTTAATAATATGCAGTTTCTCATGGAGGCACAAAGGGCATGGGTCATCCCAAGTTTTACAAGTTCTAGTCCTATTTATAATTTTCCATTTTACTTTAGGTGTCCTGTTTATTTCCTTCAGATGCCAAAAACATTTAGAGAGAGAAGTCTGATTTCTTTTATTTATATTGTTGAAAGAGCACTTATGCTGCCTCCATCTGGCTTTAAATTCATTCTTCGTGGACCCAGTGTATATCATATTAGTATTAGGACTCTCAGTGGATGAGATAGTACATTGGTATACCACAGATTTGATGCAGCATTTATTTTCTAATGGGCAGTCTTCTGGGTTTCTACAATCACACAATTTTTCACTGTTATTGTTTGATTTAAGTGTAGGGTTTTTATTAATACTATTCAGGCATGGGGGTTTGTTCAGGATTTTATTATTGTGTTTTTTTATTATACTTTCTAGATTTTCAGTGTAGCTGTAACACAATTTTAGGGTGTTCTTATTAAATATATTACTAAGCCTACTATTGGTAGGGAAGTGTTTATCAATTAAAGCTAAGAATTTCTGTCCTAGTTTAACACTAACCATTTGGTTGAACGGAGGAGTATACCAAATGATTTTTCTTTTCCTGTTTATTTTTTTCTGGCCAGTTCAATTGTCTCTATAGTTAATGTTTGCATTTTTATAACCACTATTTTTTTAGGGCAGCGTTATAGAAGCCATTGTGTTGTTGGAATATTTCTTTGTTAGCGGAGTTAATGCTAATTCTATTTTCTATTGATGAGGGTATATGTTTAATTATGGATGGAGGGTGGTTTGACTTTGGGTGTATATATAAGGGGTTAGCATTTGGTTTTCTATAAGGTTGGTATGTGTTGCTTGCTAAGTCTAGAGTTACGTCGAGGAAGTTTACCCTTTTCAATTTAAAGAGACTGTTATCTTTAACTTTAGATTTTTAAATTCACTAAATATAATTTTTCTGATTTTCTCTATCTTAAAACTAGTAGAACTCCTCACCACCATGAGCCCGTCATCTCTATACAGTCCGATGTCCCTAATATCAATTTCGCGGTGTGCGGTTAAGTTGTACAGTATTAAAAGACCAACAAGGTCAGAAGACTCTGCAGAGTCTAATGATCCCACATTGATGTCAAACAGGTCTTTATATATATATATATATATATATATATATATATATATATATATATATATATATATATATATATATAAAATGTTCCGCATATGATTTAATTAATTTTTTATTCAGTTATTCCAACATTCTTACATTTTCCCGTTTGGTGGGAGTGCAAAAAGTAACCATTTTCAAGGGCATTTGGTTTTTAACAAGATCTAAAATAGCCCCCTGTTGCGGTGGACAAAAAAGATATCTCCCTTTGATCCAAACAGAAATAGCAATAAAATTTAATTATAGTCATGAGAAGAAAAACAGTCATGTGACGAGATCCGGGAAAGTCAATCACACTTTTTTGCTCCTGGAAGTTAAAGTCTCAAGACGCATGCATTTCACGCTCGTGACAAACCAAACTGATAAGTACAAAAATCATATTGCTTTTGGTACATAGTCTCTTACAAGTAGATGCATACTAACTTTGTATTAAGAATTTAATATATATATATATATATATATATATATATATATATATATGTGTGTGTGTGTGTGTGTGTGTGTGTGTGTGTGTGTGTTTGTGTGTGCAAGTGTTTTATACAAAGACTTTTGAGTTTTATTTGAACTTTTAGAAAGCGTTTGGGACAATGGAAAATACAATTTTTGTACTCTTTTACTCTCGCCAAACGGGAAAATGTAAGACTGCTGGAAAAACTAAATAAAAACTAATTCATTTTTTCTTGTCTGTCATATTCAACTAAAGATTTTTAACAGTAATATATAGCGGACTCTCCCTCGTATGAGGACCAAGCAGCTCAGTTACTAGGAACCGTCAACCAGTGACCAGCACATATGATTTGATTATAGCAGAACAAACCACACATTACAGAGACCTGGAGCACTACGTGCCACAAGGTCCCTAAACGACCCTCCGCAGGTTTTGAATTCAGAGTTGTTCTTCTCCTAGACCAGTTGCCATCTAAACCCATTCTGTCCTGCTATTTACCCATAGCTGGAGGGAGAAGAAGAGGATTAATACCTTTCCCAAGGGTATTAGCACGTGAATGCAATCCGAGCCGCTATCCACTACTCCACCGTTTCTCCTCATATATACGTGTGCGTGCGCGCGCGCGAGTGTGTGTGTGTGTGTGTGTGTGTGTGTGTGTGTGGACAGAGAGAGAGGATTTTCATATGTGTGTGTGTATGGACAGAGAGAGAGAGGGAATGTTAATATGTGTTCGTAAGTTGGACATACACCGGTATATGTTTGACTGAATAATGTCCTCCCTCCAGTAAACGATTTATTTCTGTTAATGTTGAAATATTACCTAAACGGACTTAAGATTATTTTAAATAATATTAATCAATTATTTTCTAATTTAAATTATACCTTAGAGAGTAATTTTTTCTGTATACATCTCTTTCTTTCTCCCTTCCCCTTCTCGCTCTTTTATTAGTTTTCTATCTTTAAATTAGAGGAAAAAGTATAATCCCGAATCAAGAGAGAGTAAAAGGAGACTTTATAGAATGCCATGTATCATGATTAACGCACATCTGGTAAACTTGTTAAATGTTCAGTCTTAAATCCCAGAGTCATTTTCCTGGAGAGACACGAACCACAGTCAACTTATTAAGCAATGCTCTAGCAAAACATAGACTTCAAAGACGGGAGTTCCGAAATGAAAATATTTATACGCATGAAGTAGTTAATTCGTTCTCCTCCCTGTCACCACACCAACTAGTCTACCGCGTAATGACGGGGCAAAATTCAACAAAATCCCTTTGGGATTTATTAAAATGTAGTTAGGTTCCAAGCCAATTTTTACGCACATTCCATCAAAACTGTTCCAAATTTAAATGGCAGCCATGGCTATCCAAAAATGCACTTCAAATTCCATTTTTATACAGACCACACGCACGCATACACACAACTCGGTTAGTGTTTAGAAAAAGGCGGTTAGCCTAAACAGATGCGAAATAGTATTCAAATAAAACTCTGAATAACATTTTCTTTGTACACTACAAAAGAAATCAGGATATTTTCATGGTCATTACTAAGATAATCTTTCCTCTTTGGTACCTCGATTTTACGAACTTAAGCGTAGTACTAGATTGGCAGCTAGGCTCATTATTTTGCAGTTGAAATTGCGGATCTTTTCTATTAATTTACCCCCAAAATATTAATTCACCCAAAATAATAATAAAAAATTATATTTACTAAAATTCACACCAAATTCTCCAAGAGTGCGCCCCTTCCATTGCACTTCGGTTGAGTAGACCTTTGCAATAGCTCCAAATGTGGGCTACTAGTATGCGCTATTTCTAAGTGTGGGGTCTGCATTGGCACTCACCCCGATAAACAAACCAAAAACAGATTTTTTTTCTTTTTTTTTAAATTGAAAAAAGTCCTTGTAAGTACCTTGAATATCATCCGCACTTAAGAAATGTGAACAACTCCTTGCTTTTTGGCAATTTTTCATTCTGAGGGCTGGAGTTGTTGCGAGGCATGCTAAACAAATTTTGACTTAAAATTTATAATTTCAAAAGAATGCCAAAAATTTAATAAAAAAAAAAAAGCAATCTTTGATTTAAAAATGAGAATTTCTTGGGTGAATTAATATTTGCGATAAGTAACTTTAGATTATTTGGGGAAATTAGCAGAAAAATCCGAAATTGCTAGATGTAACCGTAAGTTCTATGCAAAAACTTTCTTCGTTCGCACTTCTCACTTGTGGAACTCATCATTCTTACTTTATAGTCAAATTTGATCTATAAAAATTTAAGTGCAATGTTGATCGTTATTTTCTTAACTTCTGTTCTTTTATTGTCCACTCAATAATGTTTTTCTTTTTCTCATATTCTTTTACTTTGCCTCTTAGTGACTTTATTGATTTCCTTGCGTTGAAAAAAATAACCAAAAAAATATTTTTTATTTTTATGAGTTTGTAATTGGAACGCAGCCTTCTGATGCTATCTGACCTGTTTGATGCTAATTACCACAGGTGAGAAGGTAGATAAAAGAATCCACTCACATCAACATCAGATCCACCGTACCTCAAAGAATCAGCTTGAATCTGTCAGTTATGTGCCATACGTGATACAGGCTTAGATGATCATGTATCTTTCAATACATGACTGACGAAGCAGATTTTTTCCCGAAGTAGATTGCTATTTCTTTCTGCGGTAGACCAGTTGCCATCCAACCCGGTCTGTCCTGCTATTAACCCATAGGGAGGGGGATTCATACCTTTCCCAAAGGTATTAGCACGTAAGTGAATGTAACGGATTCGATTGGAATTCGAACTCGGCTCTCCGATTCCTCAATCCGAGACGCTATCCATTACTCCACCGTAGTAGCAATCTTACAAATATATGAGTATACGAAAAGACTCACAACCTTCCCCTTTACATGTGATGCTTTTCTCGTCGCAGCACGATTCGCGTTTTGCAATAAGCAGTCTTTCGGTTGACACAGATATTAAACAAGTGGCGTAATTTTCTGTCGATTGTGTCCGCGTTGTTATTCTGTTATACGTATGAAAAAGAGTTACATTCGTAGGACCTAATATTTCTCGTTCACTGTTCTTTCGTCGGCAGAGAGGTTATCCACTAAAATATTTTTGGCTAACACAATGCGTCTCTTGTATAAGTATCCCGGTTATTTTTCGACCAAAGAGACTCCGTAAATACGAACAGGCTTTCGAAAACATCAGCGGTTTGGTATAGAAGAACCATCACCGTGAATGCGACATTGTTCGATACCAAGAAATGTGAAAACAGTTTCTGATTTGGCTAGTATTATAAAGAGGGAATGTGCCAAAACGGTATTTGCAAATCGATTAATAATTATTGTAGGTGAATATATATTAATCGATTTGCAAATACTGGTTTCACATTACGCGGTATCGAACAATATATACCCTTGGGGGCCGTCGATAGCTGTTCCAGCCCGAAGTCATCGTGACCGAGGGTTTGAGCGTGCTGACCTTCTTCATATTGTTGATCACGCTAGATAGCAAGCTTTCTCCCAGAAACTGTAACTAAGTTGTGCTCAGCATAGATGCAGTATAAACCACAGGTGGACTCTGAGCAAGCGTCTGCAATAGGGATTGCTAGCCGCCCTAGTAGACGCATATCCTCGAATACCAGTGGTCAGCTATTATATGTATATATATATATATATATATATATATATATATATGTGTGTGTGTGCGTGTGTGTGTGTGTGTGTTAATTACTTTAAGCATTATTTTTAGTGGATACCCATATTTGACTAGACGCTTCCTTTGTTTTAAACAGTATTTTATTTTGTCTACCGGCCTGAACATTCGAAAAGCCTATTAAAAAATGCGCACTCTGGTAGGAATCGAACCTGCGTTCCCCTTTTGCAGCAGAAACCGACGTTTGATCCGACTTGCTTTTAACTACTCAGCTACGAAGAGCTTCATCGTCAAGCATGGTTCTAGCTCCGCATTTCCTTCAAGTTTTTTCAAAAGTCATAACTGCGCAGATCGTATTTGAAACATAAACAAAGCAATTCCTAAAGAATTAATGGATTTTTTGTTTATTACTCCGACATGTTTTTATTACGCTATTCTTACTGGATGCCCATATTTGAGTAGACGCTCCGTTTATTTTAAACACTATTTCATTTTATCTACCGGACATTATTAGCCACTTCAATTTTAATCGATACATAAAACAAATACTTGTTAAAATGAATGAAGATTTAGTGGCTGAATTATGGCAACAGCTACTTGTGCAGATTGGATGAACGCCTTTTTTCTTTTCTTTTTTTTTTTTTTGATCAGATGTAAACAAATGAAAGCATTTGAATTAAATTTCCTAAATTACGAAAGTTCAAATTAATAGTCACGTTGCGGGTTTACAGCTTTAAAATTTGTTGTAAAGTTGATTTTTAAAAAATAAGGAGAAATATTTAATAATTTAAAGTTTAAACAAATCTGCAATTTGAAAAAAATCAAAAAGAAAACAATAAAAAAAAAACCCAAAGATCTACAGTTATCAGCGAAAATTGAAGTTCGTTGAAGGTCTTAGACGACTAGGATACTCTTCTGATAAAAGCAATTCGTAGTGTTTATTTCGCTGATCTGTGTCGTGTTAAAAGAGAAATTATTTTTAAAATTTGTCTTTATTAAGGTATGATTTGAAAGCGTTGTAATAGCAAGGAAGAACTGGAAAAGACATATGTCAAATTCTAACTCAAGTCGCAATACGTATCAGACCAATTACAAGAGCACCTTTAAAAGATATTCTCTAACCGAATGAATGCATAATAGAATACAAGAAGCCCGATTTCCAGTTGTTTTTTTTCGTTTGTTTGTTTGTTTGTTTGTTTGTTTGTTTGTTTTTCATACTACTGTCGATGTGCCAAACTAATTGAGCAAAAGCTGGGTGGCTACTGAGGTCAACACCGAGTTGAGACAGTCTGATGCATGCTTGAACACAATCTTCAGACCACCTTTCAATATCTACTAACTTATATATATATATATATATATATATATATATATATATATATATATATATATATATATATGTATGTATGTATGTATATATATATATAATCTGTTAACAGCTACTAAAAGAGGGGTAAAATTAAGTATTTTAACTGTTCTATTAATTATAAAGCCTTTTCTAGACCCATCCAAGAGATGCTCTCTAAAAACAAACACTGCATCGCCTGTCAAGCTTGATAATAGACAAAATTATGATTTAACTTCGACTGCATAGGCAAACAAGATTGAAGTGAACATGCCCTCATTCACCAACTCTTTCTTCAATGATCGATCTTCGATTGGGAGTGGCAAGACCTTGTTCAAGATGATTGAAATGACACGAAATTCAAATGTTTTATAACCGGAGAGGATACAATATGTCTTCCAAAACAGTTTCTAATCCTTGGTCCGAAGAAAAGTCTGTCGTTACTGTATATTTTTTGATGGGTGTGGGGGGGGGGGTCACCTATGAAGTCAAGCATTTTTAATAACTGACAGCACCAGGAAAATGTCTTATAGTGTTTATTGCATCTTAAATACATTGTACAAGCCTTTGTCACCATCGATGATCTATTCACCAGTCCGTAAATATTTAGGTCTCTGAAACCGGTTTATTGCCTTGTTTTTCATTTATATACAACAATTTTAAATTCGCTTTTGTATTGTACAAGGGAGGTGTGATTTTTTCAAGACAGTAATGCTCGAACAAACTTATTTGATATGAGAAACGATCTCTTTTGAAATGCAATCTAAAATTTCTACTTTCCTAGTTTTTCCAAATATATCCACCAATAATTTTCTAATAATAATAATAATAATAATAATAATAATAATATAAATAGGACCTGAAAGTATTTCTAACAAGTCCCTACCTTCAAAGTTATGGACGGTTTTTATCAAAATCTCTCACCATGTGCACATTTAGCTGTGCTCCATATGCCTGATATATCTTTATCAGACTATGTTATTATACGTATATTAGTGTACTCCAGTGTCACTTTTTGGAGTACTGCTTTCTCATTCAATAATAATGATTGTTGCATTCATATGCAAATCTCCACCATATAAATAGCAGTTGATATAGCATGTGGCTAACCTTTTGGTTGAGATTGGTATTCATTGAATATTAGTCCAAGCTCCAGGGGCGCTTTTCCTCAGGCAGTACCTCTCCTTCGAGAGAGGGCTAGGTTTATTGCCCGGCGTCTGAGATGTCCCTAAAAGGGGAAGTGCCGTGGGGGATTGGGAATTTTGGCGCGGTGTATCCAGTTGCGACGTGGGAGAACTGGTAGATAACACTAATCCTGACCTTGAAGACTAAACCACTAGAGAAATATTAGCGAATACTTCTAGCTAATTATAGCTTACGACATTCTGTTCACTACTATTTTTTTTATTTATTTATTTATTTTTTTTGCTTCGGATATCAACATGGCCAGGGTACTAAAACCTAACTTTCTGGATCTAGATAGTAAAACCCCCAGATCAGAGAAAATATAGAATCATTGGTACCGAACATTTTCAAGCTTCTTCAAGCATATTGAAGGTGAGGAGTTAGATATTCTTATAAACTACGTGTTGTCTGATGTATACGAACTGTTCAGCGAATGTACAAACTTTGAAGACGTTTTTACCATTCTAAAGAGAGCTTACATCCAAGAAATAGTAGTAGTAGTAGTAGTAGTAGTAGTAGTAGTAAGTGTCCATTTATCTCGTGATGGCATGCGTACTGTTTGGCCAAAATTTAGTCCTTTTGCGAGCAGTAATGAATTACAAAGGAATTGAAAGAATTGCAATATAGAGAAATATCGTAGCCATCCACACAACATTGGAAAACTAGAATATTGGGGACAGTGTTGGAATATTAAAGAGATTTGTTGCCACTGTTAAATCTGCTATAACAAAAGAATGGGCATTACTTTTCGACTGACCCTTTACGATTCCCCTCCAATTCTTGCCGTCTTTTACGCTTTTAATATTAATAAAAGGTCAACAGGTAATGTCTGCCAGAATTCAGTGGTTCGGTCAGTTATTTAAGTGCCATACCTGATACAGGCTTGGACGATCATGTCTCTTTCGACCCATCATTGACTAGGCAGAAGATTTTTCCGCAATAGGTTACAATTTCTTTCTGCGGTAAATTAGTTGCCAACCAAGGCTATAAAACCCAGTGTATTCAGGCCCATATGGAGAAGAGATGGATTCATACCTGTCCGAAGGGTATTTGCTCGTAAGTAAATGTGCCGAACTCGACTGGAATTCGAGTTCTTTACAGTCAACGGTTGGAAAAACAAAGCCATAGAGTGTTTACTAGTGCGATCTTCTCCAAACCGTGTATCGCAACGCGCAGGTTCCCTCCCCACCGAAATGAAATTTGGTGCGCCGCAAAAATGTAAAAAAACATAAACCGAAATTCGTAATAAAGTTAAGATATGACTTAGTTACCTACAGCTGGAAGATTCGAATTTATGTACAAAGGACGCAAATATATATTTTTAGATGTCCAAAATACGCCGTGAACCACAGCAATAGAAGAAAGAAATTAGTTCGATTTGTGTCCCAGTGATACGATCTTTTTTCAAATATAGTTATATACAGTAAATAGTTTTTGGTCACCTCGTCTTTGAGTAATAGCTAGCTGAGCAAACCATTGCTATGTATCCTTGGTGGATGACTCAATTGTGGCCTTGTGCGTAGGCTTTTTTAGTAAATACGCAGAGAGTCACGCTGTGGAGCAGTTACGAAGTTCGTCTCAAAGAGAGTTACTACTCAAGTGTATGATTATCACTGTGGCCTTGTACCAGACTAAAATCTGTTAATGAATCGTGGGGGTTGTTGTGGAACAGTTAAGAATTTCATCTCGAAGTAATGCGATTTTCACTTGGTACCCACTTTTATGCCAGACTATGTCAGTGGATACTGAGGAAGCCTTCCCATGGAGCAGATTAGAGTTTTGTCGCGAATAGCGTTAGTATTCTACTGTAAGATGTTCACTGAGTGCTCCACATTTTTAGTCTATGTACCAAGCTAAGCTATATTAGTAAATACTAAGGGAGCCTCGCTGTCGAGCAGTTGGAAAGTTCACCCACGAAATGTGCTACTACTGTAATGCACTATTTTCACTGAGTGCTCCACACTTGAGGCCTTGTTCCATACTACTTTATGTTGAAGAATAACCTGGAAGCCTCGCTGTAGAGCAATTAAAACGTTCGTCTCTTGACTTCTGTAATATGTTCGATTTTCAGTTACCGCTCCACACATTTGGACTTTTGCTACTCTAATATGTTTGTATTGAATACCTAGAGCATCTTACCGCAGAGCCGTTCTCAAGAAACGCGTCTTGTAACTGATTCCGTCTGTGACCTTGTACCAAACTAAACTATCATGCCTTCTCATTTTATTGGCATCTTCCCGATGATGTGAGTTAACATTATTTGGAGCAGTTTTCTTGAGACATTCAAATTTGACCAACCGTAACATCTAAGGCACACTATACTATAAAAAAATATTTCCCCAATGGGGCCATCCAGCTGTGAATGCCCCTCCTGGAAGTTAGATTAAGAACTTAGATGAAATCTATTTTAAGTGGTTTTGTTGTTATTAGTATCAATTACATCCTGACGCACAATTCAATTAACAGTGATTTTCTGTTCGATATATTTTGCGACAAAATAGTTTTTAAACCTCGAGAGTTTTTCTCTGAATTTTGCCTGCGCCACGAATAACCTTTTCTTGGATTTCTACAACTGCCTTGCCTTTTGTTCTTCTAATTCTCGGTCCTCCCAAACTGATCGATATTGACTCCTTATTATAACTCAACCTCTAATAAGTGATAAATTTCAGAAGCTCAACTTTTTAGTTGATTAAATTTTCGAGGCCAAAAGCGAGAATTGTATAAACTACTGGATCGGATCAAAAGTTAGTAGCGTTTTAAGCGAATTTAAAAGATAGTGTTTAGATACTTGTACATTTATTCAACAATATATGTGCCATTTTGTTTCACTAACTTTTGCCATATTCAAGGTATCATTATAATTCCATCTTCCCAGAATTTGCCATCTTTCTGGGTGATGAACTGGTCTCAGTGGTTTTTACAGGCTTGCATAGAATTAAAGTTCTTCCCGTTAAGAATTTTTAAAGAGATCGAAATAAGTACAAGTTCAGGTGAGTACGGTGAGTGTAGTAGGACAACCCTACCAAACCGTAACAATTTCTGCCAGATCTGCAAAGGGATGAGTTGTCTGGCGTTGTCCTGATGGAAGACGATACCCTTCCGGTTTACCAATTCCGAAAGTTTTTAACCGATTATCGCCTTTAGCTGGTCAGCCTTGACATATGATGACTAAATAATTAAATGTTATTTAAGACATGTTTCATTAAATATAAAAGAACAGGATTTCTCATCAGGCTTCTTACCGAAAGAATAACGACTTTGATCAAATTTCTCCATCTTGCCGTTCTGCTATTATAATAATCTTTTTTAAACCGAACATTTTCTGTGGCAAACGGGTCAATATAAATTCTATTTTATTACCTATATTCATTTATTTATGAATTTCCACACTGGAGTGGAGCGGAAGTTTGTGACTTGATATATTTGAAGTCACATTCGCTCTGTTTGGGGCTCTGTTGGTTGCTGCCATTTGTATCACTTCGAGGTTCACTAAACTAACATAAAACCAAATGGAGAAAGAGGATTGAGTTACACCAACCTTCCAAGCGGAGAGGGCCAACCAGCCCATAAAATAGATGACCTACCTGTCTATAAAAATGAAGGACCTACCTACCTACCTATTTACGCTGAAAAGAATACTAGAATTTCCAATATCTTTTTACAATGAATCGCTTCTAAACCTGTAAAAGAATGTACTTATTTAATTTGCAGACCTTACAATCAATAACTGTATTTTACCCTTCTCGTAATGCTTTGAAATCATCATGGTTAATAACGTTTGCAATACCAAGCAATATGATTGACCTCATCGGCCTTTTGAAAACCTATCTCTTCCTTTTTATATTTTGACCATTTCGGTAAAGCACAATAAATTAGAAGAGTCAACTAAAAATAAATGAATAAAACTCCGGGCCGCTGTCATCTCTGTTGTGGAACTAATGCTTTCTTTTGATATTGAAGTTCGATAATGATTCTGAAGAATAGTTAGTCCTGGGTATGACGATAAACTACATCCAGCAGCAAGGCCTCTGGTTAGGAGATTGTAGGTTTTGAGGAGCATGGAACTACCTCTTAATTGCTATTGTTACCAGATCCTGGGTGGTAGCACCTGTTAGGGACCCAGCTATGTGCAAATAGTGAACCGTCAAACAAAAACAAAACACTATCAAAGTGTAAAAATACATTTTTATTGTAAAAACACCAGCAATATTTATATAAAAATATCAACACTATTTATAATAAACTTATCAGCGGTATATCAATCAATATGAAAGAACATCTTCATGACATTAATCCATATAAATAATTTTTCTTGAAGAAACTGTATTCCAAAATATAATTTCAACAAAACCACAACATAAAATACATATCACCGGCTCTCGTAATTATGTTCGCACAAAGATGTATATACACAAAAATGAGTATCATCTACCGTGTATTCAATTTTTAAAGCAGAGTAACTTATTTTTATTACTTCAAATCTCCCAAGAAAATTAAATTTCGGCATTAAGTGACCCATAAGGAGTTGATATGCCATAAACAAATGAAATCAAATCAAATGAGGAATAATAAATCTAGATTACCAGTATTCTGACAAATCTGCTTATTGACCAAGGAACATCTATTATTGTAATGATTAAGTTATAAGGGCTTTAGGGGTCATTTGTTATGAATTGTAAGTTTGGGATTTTGTTTGAAAACATCATTAGATATCTATTTGTTATTTATAATTTTTTTAATGAAAAAGGTGGAGAAAGAACAAAGAATGTATTGAATTTACAGATTGTATATCTAAACTCTCTTTGTTCTACGTAAAATCTATTCTACAGTCATAGCACATCGATTCCAAATGATGTACTGTTAACAAGAGAAGCGCTAAACTGGCAATCTCTCGACTTTCTACTTTCTTTCCTAGAAAAAGACCGGCGATGGTCAGACGTAATCAGGACCTAACACATAATTTTGTCAGGTTCTTTTACAAGTTTCCACTTGACATCAAAGTACTTATTCCACACCAAGAGAAACACATAAAAATTTTAAATAAACATTCATTGTTCGTTCTGTTTAAAAGTAATTGTTTAAACAGTTGTTGGTTGGTCTGTTTCATAGGTGAACACCATCTTCAGGTCATGTGTGTTGTGTGTTGACTCAACTATTTATATATGCTAGCCAGTGGTGCATTGTGGTCGATTGCGTTCTCTTAACAGCTATTAGGTAGGCGTAACAGTTATATTTCATATTATTCTAGAGGTTATTCAGCAGAAATAATAGTGCATCCAAATGCAGTTATTTTTAGCTAGTGGGTAGTATTGTTTCAAGTTTTACTCATTATTTATTACTGATTACTTAATTATTTGATGATTATTATTATTATTCCATTTACTTGTGCTTATGTGTACATTCGTAGTTTGTTAATTTGCTTAATATTTACTTAATTTGTTTATTTATGTTTGTGTATTTTTTATTATTATTGTATGATATATATATATATATATATATATATATATATACAAATATATATATATATATATATATATATATATATATATATATATATATATATATATATATATATGAAGAAATATAGTTTTATATTTATGGGATAAAGTGCCCAATATCAGTGACAGAGCGTATGGAAAACCGAAAAATATAAAATAAAAATAAATAAAAAACAAGTAAGATAAATTAATCCAAATAAATAAATATGCAAACTACTCCCGCCAAAATAACCGTTAGAATAGACTACCCACAATGCACCACTGACTCGTATATATAATTAGTCGAGAAAAAACCCGACACATGTGGTCTGATCATTGCGATTGATTGATGATGATTGGCAATGTCCACTGATATATATATATATATATATATATATATAATATAATATAATATAATATAAATAAATTATAGTCATAGAAACTTAAGGTTGTCTATTTCTTAATTATTTAATTGATATTTGCTCTGATTTTACATTGAGCTCTTTGGAATTATCCACACGGATTACCAAACCCTTCATTACCTTAATATATATATATATGTGTGTGTGTGTCGACATTGAGGTCAACACCCAGCAGCAGCATTCTGTTTCATGCTTAAACGCAATCGTCAGACATTGTGTGTTGTGCTTTGGCTAGATTATTTGTATTCTGGCCAGTGGCGCATTGTGGGTAGGTCTATTGTATTATTCTAGCGGTTATTGGGTGGTCGGTAACGGTTATGTTTCAAATTATTCTAGGATCAATGAAGTGGGATAATTGTAAATTTGAATGCAGTTTTGTGGCTATTATATATATATATATATATATATATATATATATATATATATATATATATATATGGATAGCGGGAGAGAGGTGAATGAGGAGGTTCTGAGTGGAATATCTGCAAAACTGATTTGACGTGCGGACAGGAATTGAGTGTGTGATATAGTGTGCCTTAACATATTACACCCAAGAAAGTTATTTGCTAATGTTTAAGGGAAAGGATGTAGAGCTTTTTATCGAAATTATTCGAATTAGCATTCACGTTTTTAAATCTTCGATCAGTTTTCCACCCTGTTTCAAGGAGTGTGTCACATCTGGTATTTATTGAAGAGCTCTCAACAAAAATCCTTTAATTTTACCAGATTTTTCTTTTCGGCGAACTTTCATCGCAATTATAACTAGAACGGTTCAACAATCAGAGATCCGTAATATATTTGATATTAATTTATCACAGGATACGACACAGATTTGAATGAAGCTTGGAGAACGCACCGACTGAAGCGTAGTCCTGTATTTTGATGCTGAAGGGTGGATCTCGCATTAAATGATGCGGGACACATTTTTATCACGCATTTTGAGAATCGATGATTCCTTTTTAGAAATTACGCGTAAATTTTGTTTTTTAAAATATGTATTTAATAAACAGGAACAGCTGGAATACGTGCTAACTTCATCCTCTCTCTCTCTCCCCTCTCTCTCTCTCTCTATCTCCTTCTCCCCTCCCCCTCTCTCTCTCTCTCAAAATTCCAAACTTATTCCATTCACTCTCGTCCTGCATTTATGGCTACCTGGTTGACAAAAAGTCCTTCGAAAAAAAACAAAAAAAAACAGGTGTTCTGTGATTTGGTCAGATTTTGAGGAGTTGGTCGGGCTGAGAATTTTTCATAACCCCTTATGTTTTTTCCCGACAAATATCAGTGCATTTAAATAATTCAGTAGTAACTATTAATTACACAGGTCGAACATTATATTGGGAGAATGCCTTATTCAAATTCAGCTCATCTTTACATATCAGGCTACAGACTTATTGATTCACATTTGGGAAAAAAATAATGCTGTACGAGTTTCTAAGAAAATGTACAATGTTGAAAGAATACAAGATAAAAAAAAACTTTTAACGCTTGGTGAATATTGTATGGCATTTGAAATAAAACAAGATGATAAGATAACAGCGTGAAGAGGTCGAGGACGAAGAAAATGGTAAAACGATAGGAGGAGGGCTATAACCCGATAATTGTGATTTGAGAAAGACTGGGGATGGACGATTGGTTGAAAAAAACGTACTTTCCGTGTGAACGTCCGATGTCAACGCGTCAAAAGGACCTCCCATTCACTTTACATCGTTAAATGATATATCAACACATATATAAATATACAGATAAATATGCTAAGTAGAACATGCGAAGATTTTTCTTGAGTCGTATACGACGGGTGCTGAAAAGTTCTATGTAAAACAAAGACACCCCCTTACTTAAACAAAAAAGTAAAATCTGATCATTTGCCCATGTGGTCAGATTTTGGTAAAAATAACTTTTTAGCATCCCTTGTGTATATTTAACTTGGTTTCTTTAGTCATCTATACACAGGTTGTATTGTCAGATTTTATTATGTAATGTCGATATTGACATTTTCAGGACATACTTATATCAATATAATAAGTATACATTTATTTTCTCTTTTTAATCCTGTGTCCTTTTCATTTTAATATCTGCAAATTGGCATGGCTGGAGTAGTTTCCTGTTGCCTTCTCCACGGTTTTGAATTCTGGGTTTTCCTTCTCTTAGACTGATTGCCACCCAAGGCTAGAGAGTCCAGTCTATTTTACTATCTAACCCATAGCTAGAGGGAGAAAAACAGATGGCTTCATGCTTTTCCCAAACGGATTTGTGCGAAAGTGGGTATAACAGAAAAGGCGGAATTTGAATTCGTCTTGCCAAATCCACTTTCCGCGACGATAAAAGTTACACTATCCGTATATTAAGGAAATTTGAGCTTATATATTTTTATTAGAAATATCTATAACAAATTCGTGAGGTGTTATTATACAACTCTAATGTTCATCATATATATATATATATATATATATACTGGGTGTAACAGCAAAATTGTCCAAATTGTGTAAAAAGCAAAATTATCCAATTGTTAGATTAAACTTTGAACCGTTGTATCTTGGAAATGATTAAAGATATCTTACTTGAATTCTCTGAGGTTTTCATAACAATATTGGCCTCTACTTTGAGCAATAAAAATGCATAATTAATTTCCAGACTTAAGAGAAGAATCGTGATTAAATTGATCAAAAATGAAAATGACATGTTCATCAATAATTAATCGTAGCTAACGATCGGAAATTCAGGGACTGAAACAAAATTCATATGTGCGCGCGCGTGTGTGTGTGTGTGTGTGTGTGTGTGTGCGCACGAGCGTGTGTGTGTGTGTCTGTATGTATGCGTTATTCCAAGATCATTTTCCAACTTATTCAAGATGATCTTCGTCCTCTCTAACCTTCTAACTTTCTGTCCTGGAGTAACAATGTGCCTCACAGGTTTCACGTACGATATCATTTTCAAGTTTTTTTTTTCACTGCTCTTTGGACTGTCGTGATTGAAACTCCTCTCTCATGTGCCAAACGTCTTATGGATTGAGATGATCTTTTCTAATTGATCTCTTTAGTTGAAGTGATGATCTCTCTTCCTGTTGTGATCTACTGTTCCCTCTTTTTTTAACTTATACATCGTTCTCTTGGTGGTCCTTGAATGGGCTTTGAAGATGGGAGCCAGAGTATGAATGTTGCCAGCATTACTGAAGGCCTGAATGATCTTTTTCCTGTCACTATTGCTCATTTAGGAAAACAGTGGGGCTGACGTAAAACGATTTAAACCTGTTCTCTTTCTAGCTGAATAAATCATAAGGCTTTTCAATCATTCTTATGATAAATGGTGTCGAGATGGCTAAACGTCTTATATGAAAACCTGGAAAAAAGAAATTCAGTTAGTTTAGTATTTTTTTAGATATTAAAAATTTTGTGGGATGGACAATTATGCTGTTACACCCGCTATATATAAGCAGCTTTGCTTTCTGCGGTTTCAGTTATCCGCTGTCACTTGTGTCAAATAAACACTTCATATGTTTTACTTAATAATAGTCCCGATATACAACGCAGAGATGTTGGAAATTCGAATATACCAAATAGAAAATCTAAAGTTATTGCTTTAAGTGAAAAGGGTGTAAATTCTCGACTTAATAATGAAAATAAATCTTATGCGACATTTGCTAATATCCAAACTAGTAATCTTCCATCAACTTCGAAAAGCAGGGCCGGCTGAAGGTATTGGCAACACGGGCAGTCGCCCGGGGTGCCATCAAGGCCGAGGTCAACATCACGAGAGATTTGAACAGTTACAAAGTTTCAATAATGCATAGAGATTTTTAAAATAACCTAAAAGATTTTGCCACATAAAAATAAAGTCAAAATAGAATGTCAGAGTCTGGAGGATAAGTTAAGTTACTAAGAAAATCGTGATATTAATGGATGTGATACCTTGACTCTACTGAATATTGCAAAACAATTATTACCTGAAGATATAAAGCCCCCAATAGAAGTCGTTAGATTCATAAACACGAATAAGTTACAAGACGTCATGCCAACCCTATGGGGTTGCATTGAGAATAATGCTTACTGTACCCATTACTTTGGCCACCGGAGAAAGAAGCTTTAGTAAACTAAAGCTTATAAGCAGATACTTGCAGTCGTCCATGATTCAAGACGGATTAAATTCGTTGGCTATTTTATCAATAGAAAATGATCTTCTAAAGAAGATAATTCTACAGTGAACCTTTTCAAAATTTCTATCTTTCTTAAATATTCTCATAAACTGAAATTCTTATCTCCTCCTCTTACGCTCATTCAACAACCTCAATCAGTAACACACTACCTTGAGTGGCTCTTGGGACTTGAATTAGGTGAACAGAAAAAACACTACGATATAAAGGAATCTTCTGTTTGTCATAATTGTTACTATAACGTATTGTTACAACAGTTATGGTGATTTTCTAAGCGTAGCTTATGTGTGGCACAAGGCTAAAAAGTTGGAGCACTCACTGAGGATCTAACTCACTACTCAGTCGTAATTGATCTAGAGAGACAAGATTGTTAACCATTATACCACGTCGAAGTGCCGAAATAATGACGATTTTCTAAAAGTAGCTTAGATGTGGCACAAAGCCGAAATTATGGGACACCGAGCGAAGATTGAAATAACTATTTAGTCGTAAATGATCTAGCGAGACAATTTTCCTAACCATTAAACCACGTTGAAGTGCCCTTGTTATGTTTTATTATTAAAGATTGTTGCTGACCCTTTATTGTGTATAATTTATATGTTAAATTTATCAAGAAATTTGTGTCTAGGGAAAATAGTATGTATAGGGTTTTTGGCATTATCCGCTATTTCAGGCGTCTACTGGCTATTTTGAAAGCTATCATCTTCGGATAAGGTAACCAGATAGGTAGACAGATTGATAGACTTATAGAAAGATAATATGAAGGACAAATAGGAAACATTAATTAATCTCTAACATGTTTCATTTTTATTAAAGCTTCACCAAAGAATGATATATGACGAAAAAGGAAAAAAGAAATTCTCCTATTTTTACTTTTGGATTGTTTGATTTTCATTGCTTTATCACGTTTCACGTGCATTCGACAATTTAAATCAATGTTAGTATAGATAGATAGATAGATAGATAGATAGATAGATAGGCAGGCAGGCAAGCGTGCGTGCGTGCGTGTGATTATATATATATATATATATATATATATATATATATATATGGTAATTTTATATAAAATGTATTTCGGATAAACACAAAAATTTTTGCCTTCACAACCATGAACACAAATTTTTACTTTATAATTAACAATAACCTGATGATGACATTATGCTATGTCGTAAGTACTCGTAATAAAGACAATATGAGCCAGCACAGTGTTTCCCTCTCGTCTTTTAATCGCACAAAAAAGCTTATTCGCGAATATGAAAGGATCCTATCGAGAATAAGTAGACAGAGCATGTCTAAATTATCTAAGGAAACCTATCTTAATGAAAATATGCTGCTGAAATATATGCATATATATGTGCGTGTGTGTCTGTGAAAAAATACATTATTAGGCGTCAGGAGAAGGAGTAAAAAATTATTAAAGCGTCGCCAGTTTCGAGTGTAATATTTTTAGGGGTTTTCTGGAGTGGTGAGAATTGAGACGTCTTAGAAACTGAGAACGGAATATAAAAATTATAATTCATTGGTTACTAATTTAATTAGACTATAAGACTTGTTTTTAAAAGTATGAGAAACACAAAACTTATATTTTTCCTTCTTCTTCTGCTTCTTTTGTACCTCCAGGGTATCCGTTATCACAGATAATTATCTTACACTGGTTTAAGCCTCTTGATGCTCTACTTAATAACACTATAAACACAGCAATATAAATGATAAGTCGATCGCGTACTTACAAAAATGCCAATGGGAAGGGCTGAAAGATCGGACTGAGATGTAAGCAAACGTGAGGGCTGTGATTTAAAAAGATTCAAAGATTTTTTTTTCAAATATATTCTATTTAACGTGTTTTAATATGTGAGATTCACTGAGTCGATGAAAAAGGCATACGGTATGAAAAGCATTAAAGAAATTGAGCTTAGAATATGCCGCACCGGTGGTAGCTTTGTCCAACACCACAAGATGCAACAAAACCAAAACATTAACCTAAAAATTCTTGTCGTGTTCTTAAATAACCTCGTCAAATCTAGACACATATGAATGCCATGGATAGCACCCGATTCTTTCAGTAATATCTAAACTGTCAGCTGTATACAATTGTATTCTCTGATCAATGATTAAAAAATGGTCTCGAGCGAATGAACCCTGTAGGTCTTAGAGAGGATCATCCTACATCGAATCTTGTGGACTGACGCTACAGAATCACAAAGAATTTTACCAAATAACATTTTTATTTCGTGGTTGGAAGTCACTGGGCTAAATAAATTGGTTTGGATGACAGCCAACATTTGCAAATAATAGGGTAGATTGAACTCTTTAGCCTTGGTAAGGAAACCGGTCCTATAAAAAGTATAGCTCTATATTCAAAACCAGCCTGAAGAGGGATGGGCTCCGTCAAACTCCGTTTTAAAGTACACGCCGTGCCCCACCAACATTGGGACTCGACTTAGGTTACGTTTTCTTGAATATTATTGTTTGTAATGCGTACGTGTTCCTTAATTGTAAATGATTTAGATTTTGTCGTAAATTTTGTAAAAATGATATAAAATAAAATAAAGAAATATATTACTTGACTCTAATACCGTCTTGCCGCCAGCTACTTCCACCTTTTTTTCTTCACCACCCTCTGAATCTTTCTACTGTCCCCAAGGAGGTCTTGGTACCACCTCCATGGGGAATCCCACGTCTAGAGTACAGGCGCCCAACTGTTAGGTTGGGGCAAAAATAATGTCGTTTTCTCACATATGTTACTATGTGAGAAAACGACATTATTTTCGCACCAACCTAATATTTCTTTGCTAATTTCTTTCATGGGATTCAACTTTGCCGAAGATTCCTAACCGTTTGATAAACCTGACACGCTGTAAATTATGGGACTTCAAATTATAAAATTAATAAGGAATTTTGACAGGTTTATCATCAAACTGTGCAGACTTGTTGTGTGAATTACACGAAAAAGACGTCGTGAGAAAGTACCGTGAGAAAGACATTGTGCGAAAGACGTCGTGAGAAAAACGTTGTGAGAAAAACGTTGTGAGAAAAACGTTGTGAGGAAAATATCGTGAGAACTATGATTTTTGGTTTATCAAGACGATGTTGTCATTTCATTCGCTTAGGTTTGAAAACGCCAAATTAGCAACCACGAGTGTTATACGTTTTGTTTTACTAATTTTCACGCAATACAAGGCCCGAGAGCCACTCAAGGTAGGGGGTTACTCTGTGGTCTTGTATGACCGTAACAATCTCTTCACAGATGAAGAAGAGACTTTAGGCAAGAGAAATTTGGTTTTACAGAAGAATGCTGAGAATACCATGAACTGCATATGTGGCCAACGACGAGAGATTTCAGAAAAAAGATGAAAACATCGAAAAAAGAGAGTTGAAATTTCTAGGACACATAATTAGGAAAGAGGGCTTAGAAAATTTGACACGCTCATAATATATTGTTTGTTTTTTACAGGTTATTTAAACCCCAAAAGTATCTTTGTGAATTTTTTTCGAAAATAATTATCATTTCTTTCTAAAAGTTCTACTAATTAACCTATAGTTGGGGGCATTTTCATGAATGTATTTTCTCCTACTAGCTATAGATTAAATATCAGAATAAACTTGGTTATACTACCTCTGTGTGCCAGTCAGTGTTGGAGAAAGTTGGTAATGAATTAAAACCACAGAGAAGATAATATGAAACCACTCCACTAACTTTCCCGAGAATTCATGATAATTGACATATTATTAAGGGAAAAAATATTGTGGGCAGCTTTCATCGCCTACTTTTAGAAAGGAGATGGCATTTAAAAAATGTATCCATCATCACCGCCAGAATTTCTGAAGACTTGACACTGTTCTCTTCTAAAGCCATAGTGTGGTGAAGCAAATTGTCAAAAGTGGTCTTGGCCAACAAAAGTCAAATTCAGTATATAAGAACAGTTTAAGAGAAGAGAAAAAGATTCCGTGATTTATTCGGATCTATCCTCATTTTTGTTGGTTTTAACGTTTCAACATTTTTTAATAGTTTCACCCCAAGCAAGGCAATAAAGCCACTAAGACACAAGGCCTTAATGTGTATGAGAGAATATGAGAAAAAGAAAACATTGAGAGAAAATAATAAAAAGAGAAAACATTAAGGAGAGAGAACAGTAAAAGAACAAAAATTAAGTAAACAGAAGATAATGATTGACATTGCATTTGAATTTTTAAAGTTGACGGGAAAGCAAAATACGGTAAGAGAATTGAGCGGTGCAAGAGAAAAATTGTTCGCATAAAACTTTCATAAAGCATTCAACTGTTAAATGGTAAGACCTTGCCATCAGTCTAGGACCCCACTTTAGTTCATAGTCTAGGTACTAAAGAGTCAAAACAATTACCATGAAAATATTTACAACAAAAAAAAAGGCACAGCGAACTTAAAGTTATGATAGTGGGAATGTGACTGAAGCCGAGATGCCAGGTCAGGACCAATAACATTGCAGTTTCTTTTTTTGGATTTTTTCAAAAATTTATAAATACATAGCAGAGGCAGGGGGCCAGATGTGACATCAATCATTTTATTTATCAGGTCATCCCACAAGTTCTGTCTGAATTTTACCTTTTTTTTAAAATGAACGAAATTTAAAGAGTATTTTATAATGTCTAATGGAGCTGAACATTATTTTTATGTTTAGATGCATTTAAACTGATCAAATTTTATTTCAGAGAACAATAAAATTAAATTTTGTTTGATTAAAACATGCAAGTACCCAAGAATCATTTGAGGCACATAATGCTTTATGAGTTCAAGAAAGGAAACTCAGCAGCCAAAGCGGCTAGAAACATTCACTCAGTTTATGGAGAGGACTGCGTGAATGAAAGAACTTGCAGAAGATGGTTTGCAAAATTCAGAGGTGGAGATTTCACCCTTGAAGATGAAGATCGAACCGGACGTCCAGTTGAGTTTGATGAAAAGCTTCTTGAAGCATCCCTTGAAGAAAATCCTGCTTTATCAGTTGACGAATTGGCAGTGGTTCTCAGTTGAAACCATACAACTGTTCATTGTCATCTTCAACAACTTGGAAAAGTTCCTAAACTTGCCTCATGAATTGTCTGAAAACAACCTCAAATCCCAAGTTGACATCTGCTCTTCTCTCCATTCTCTCTATTCTCGCCAACTTGTTTCACCTTTTATGGATAGACTTGTGACTGGCGACGAAAAATGGATCTTTTATTGAAATGTTAAGCGTCGTAGACAGTGGCTTGGTAAAGGGGAAGGACCCCAGCCACAACCGAGAAGGGAACTTCATGGGCAAAAGGTTTTTCTTTCAATCTGGTGGGATCGCCAAGGAATAATCCACTTTGAATTCTTACCACCTAATGCAACAATTAATGCTCAAATATACTGTCAGCAATTAGAGCATTTGATCCAAGCTTTGAGGAAAAAAAGACCTGCTCTAGTGAATCGAAAAGAGGTGATGTTTCAGCAGGACAATACGCGACCCCACACAGCAAGAATCGCGTCACAAAAGATCGAAGAACTTGGTTGGGAGAAAATTCCTCATCCGCCTTATTCTCCCGATCTTGCTCCTTCAGACTACCATTTGTTTTGTAGCTTACAGAATCATTTGGAAGAAACAGCTTTTGTAACATAGGAAGAGTTTAAAACTGACATTTTACAGTAATGGAATTAGTAAGCTTGTTAATAGATGGAAGGAAGTCATAGATAATCAGGGAAAATACATTGTTGGTTTAATCTGTAATTAAATGTAACATTTAGTCACTTGTTTTCTTTATTCAAAATTCAGACAGAACTTATGGGATGACCTGACATTTGGACTTCCTGGAATGCCTGATGCGCCCGGAAATCACAAAATGGCGTTGAATTTTTGTTTTCTTAAATTATTAGTCCGAGTTTCAGGACTTACGAAAGTTTAAATTTACGTACTTGCTACTTTTGAAGCATCTTTTAAAATATTCTGGATGAATTTGGGTAGCTCATGAAGAAGATTGTCAATTCTAAATTTAGTAGAGTTGGGATTTCAACAGTAGCCGGACTCGCCTGCAGTCTAACGCATATCCTGGAGGAAAAGAGCAGGATTCAAACCATAATCCAACGTTATTAGTGAATGCAGTCGACGAGGTCAGAATTTAAACTAGGATAACCGATTTTTCTATCCGCGCTGATAACCGTTACGCCACCTGCACATCTCCGTATACCGGATTCCTATGCAGTCAGCAGTTTAGATGTGACTCAGGACCTAGAGTATAGAACATCCAGTAAGGACTGAACTCACTATTCAGTCGTAATTGATCTAGCGAGACAACTGACCATTATGTCACGTCGATGTGCCTAAGCGGCACTGATATATAAACGCGATTCGTGCCGGTTATTACTTTTACTTATTTTTTTATTGCCTTGTACCAAGAAGACACTTCGAAAAAAAAAAAAAAAGGCTTTTTCGGTAACGTGTATACACGTATCGGTTTCGGATTGGTCCCAAAAAATAACTTTGAAATTTTGTTCTTTTGTTGAGTAGACAAGTCTTTTGATAGATTACATCTGATGAATGTGGATACTAAATTTTTCTGTGATGCTTTGTATAAAATTAAAACTACACTGTTCGCCATATATATCTAATCCTTAGAGAGAATAGAATTATTTGTTTCTATTTAGAATGTTCAACTCGTTAAAAAATAGATAAATTTTTATCCGCGGAATAATTTTTGTCGATTAACTTTCTTTAGACATTTCTCAAGTCGTAACATTTACCAGAATAGAAAAATATTGGTTTTTATCGATTCAGATGGGAATCTAGTTCATGATATCGATACGGTGTAAAATCGATCCTTGACTTTTACAAATTTATCTGCACTTTATTTTATTTACAAATGTCGTGCCTTGAAAATATGCTTACGTTGTTGATATCTGTATAATTTTTATTATGCTTTTGTTAATTTATGTAAATATGTGTTCTTTAAATAAAAATGTGGCACTATTTTAAAAATGTCTGCATCTGTTTATCCTTTAATCACAAAATATCTTTGTAAAGAAATGAAAAAAATCTATTTCGCCAAACGATTGCTCGTTTAAAATATTTTCTTCAATAAATCGTATGAAAGCGATTGAAAATCTTTCTGTAAAATAAAAAGTCTGTTTTCGTTCACAGATGTCAATGACGTAATTACAGTTACAAACTTAATATTTGTGAACAAACATCTAAGTTTCGATAACTCTATAAAAAGACAGAGTCGATTTTACGCTGTATCGATAACATGAACATGATCAGTTATGTGCCATGCGTGATACCAGGCGATCATGTATCTTTCGATACATGACTGACGAGGCAGATTTTTTCCCGCAGTAGATTGCCATTTCTTTCTGTGGTAGACCAGTTGTCATCCAAGTTTATAGAACCCGGACTGTCCTACCTTTTACCCATAGCTGTAGGGGAGAGAAAGAGGATTCATACCTTTCCCAAAGGTATTAGCACATAAGTGAATGTAATGGATTCGACTGGAATTCGAACTCGGTTCTCTGATTTCTTAATCCGAGCCGCTATCCATTACTCCACCTTCTAAGAGGGTAGCAAATGAATGCGTTTCGATTCTGACACATGTCGGAGCTTGAGGAAGATCAAAAGGTCGAAAAAAAAATTCCCTAGTTTTTACGAGTGAACCAATTTACTTAAGTAGTGCCTATAAAAACCTAATTGCGATAGGTCGGGGTAGATAAACAGCTAAATTAAAAACGAAGCCTTGTAAACCTCTAGTCCTGTGCCTAACCATCAAACTATGTCCTATCAACAACTTAGTTATTAACTTGTTTCAATATATGCTCATAGGTTCGCACACAAGAACAAACACATTTAACTTCCCATCTGTTTCCAGTACTTAATGCATCCGATTAACTGGTACAGATCCCCGCATGCTTTTACATTTTTTTATCTATTTATTTTTTCTTCTGTACTTCAGGGTAAACCATTATTACCTTTGATCGCCCTTTCCTATGGTCCCCTTCTAAGCTGTTTGCTGATGAAAATCTCTGAAGTTGCTGATAATATGTGAACGCTCGTCCACTGAGCAACGCTCTGAGTTAAAAGCACTTCGTCCCACACGAGAATGTTCCTAATTTTTCTTTATCTAACCTCTTCAAAAATCGACCCGTCTAATGTCCGCGTCTGGGTCGCACAAAAAAAAAAAAAAAAAAAAAAGAAGAAAAAAAAAAAAGGAAAAAAAAAAGAAAAAAAAACTGGGCCTTCTTTGATTCTGTCACAGATATAAGCGCAAATCGTGAGCGCGCACAACTGTTGCTGATTTATTATCAAAAGGCCGGAAGTCTTAAACCGCAGCAGCAGCCTAAATCCTGTAACATTTATTTCGGTCCAAAGTAGGGTGACTTTTATACCTAAATTCTTAAAAATTGGTACCTACTCTTCTGAGTTAATTTAAAACTAGTTGTTTTTTATAGAACACGTGATATCACGGGATGATTTTTTTAATACTAAAGTTCACCTAATACAAGACTTGAGAGCCACTCAAGGTAGAGAGTTACTGTTAAAAGGGTTATGATGAAGGAGGTGTGTGATATGAATGAAAGAGAAGGTGATAGGAAGGAGGGATTATGAGGATAAGGAGGATAGATAACAATTGACTCTTGTCATCAAGATTGTAGTGATCTGGGAAGTATCCCACGCAGTTTTGAGGGGAAAAAAACAATCACACGTAGTTCTTGGAAAAAGGTGAGTGGAATCTTCTTACATTTAGAAAAGGGGGAAATGACAATGATTCGACACCGTGGAAGTAGCAAGGAAATGCTTGAACCGGTGGTATTAAATAATGAAATTCATCTGCCATGAAAATAGTAAAGTTGCGACTGCGCGAATGAGGTTGCAGAGTACGAAATGCCTTCTCCCACAAAACAGTGTAAATGATTTTGGACTATAGAATGAATGTTGAGAATCTCCAGCGGATATATGGAAGCGATGCTCCATTTTTGGTCTAATCTGACTCTTGTAAAGATAAAGCATGACAGGAGTCAGGTACTTCCTTGGGCGATATAGTGACCCCGACAATTTTACAGCTTCTTTAGCAATGGATTATATATCTGAGTTCCACTTGAGAACAGGAATGAATTTGAGACCCAATAGATTTTCCAAGCACGAAGCTGTAATGAGAGTACAGACGTTCTTACATTTGAAACACGCAGGAAATAACGGCGACTCGACTCAGTGAATGTAACATGGCGCGTCTCACCTGTAATGGTCTCAACTGGTGAGCCTAAAGAATGGAGATCATCTGAACATTTGCCATGTAAATTACGATAGAGCAGCGACTGACTTCCAATGTTTCATTTGTGGGAAAAGAAGTTGCAGAGAGGAGAATACATTTTTCCCAATAAGACAGCGTAAACGATTTCGAAGTGAGTATTGAATGGCAATAGCAGTAATAGTTATTTTTTGAATAATCTGATTCTTGTAAGGATAAAACAGCAGAAGGAGTTAGATACATCTTGGAGCGACATAGCGAACCGACCATTTTTACAGCTTCTTTATCAATTGATGTTTTATATTTTTTTTAATCATGTTCATCCCAAGCAAGGTAGTAAAGTCACTAAGACACTAACACAAGAGGTTACTGGGTATGGGAGAATTAAAAAACGGCAAATTACTAAGAAGTGGTAACAAAAGAAAAGTAATCAGGTGGACAGTAGATAGCGATTGACATTGCATTTAAACTTTTGAAAGTTCGTTGGAAAGCATGGAACCGGAAGAGAGTTCCACAAATGAGAAATGCGAGAGAAGAAACTGTTAGCATAGAACTTACGGTTACATCTAGCCAACACAACTGTAAATTGATGAGACCTCGTCGTTAATCTATTATTAAAAAATAATTAAAAAAAACCTGCGGTGACGGCAAATGAAAATACAGCAATAGTCACGGTTGTATTTTAGCGGACATTGCATTTAGAGTCAACATGGTGTTGTGATGAGTAACTTTGTTTCGCAGTCCATTACAACCTGAAGTGATAATACGAAAGAATCATCATCAGTCAATTTTTCGGCGAATTACCTAATTCATTATATATATATATATATATATATATATATATATATATATATATATATATATATATATATTACGGCTAACGTACAGTAATATATGCAAACAGACTTAGAGGTTCGTGCTTTCAGTTCTCATTAGACGCGTTATATTACGCTATAAGTAATGTGGACACAGTGTTCAACGCCGAATGGCGACAGTTTGTTTCATGCTTGAAGGCAATCTTCAGGCCTACATTCTGTATGGAAATCTATGTCCCTACTGCTTATATTTACATACACTCTATCCTAGATATCGACTACTTTTGTCCTATAAATACCTTAAAATCAATGTGATCCTGAACTCAGGCCTCGAAATCAACCAATAGCCGACTGGGGGCGGACGATTAACACGATGAATTTCGTTGATGGAATTGGATTAATAGTTTTTTTAAGTAATTTTTACGTTTAATCTTTGGATCAACATAAGTTTATTATTTAAGATACTGAAGTAAGTATAATGTTTATTTATTTGATTTGAATTTTACATATTTTGTCTTAAACTTTTATTTTGCAAAATTCACAGGTTAAGTGTCACTAAGAATTTATCACATAAATTTAATTTAAATTTAATATTTTTTCTCTATTTTTCAGCAATGACCATATTAAGTATGAAATATATAATTTTTTTATAAATAATTTATGTTTTTCTTTAGCAGGTATATTTTAAAAAGCATATTGAACTTTTCTGTCCTTCGTAAATGAATAGAAGACATTAAAAATATAATGTTTTTCACTGCAAAATTAATGAAAAATGGCATTTATTAAATAATTTATCACGTGAAGTTAAAGTCAAAAATTAAATTCAATAATAAATTTAATATTTTACAACTGTTCTTAAAAATATGCCATAAAAATTTAAAAGTGACGACATTTTCTTGTCAATATTGTCTTTCTCATTTTATTTTTTTTTTTTTTTTAACAATTATTTTAAACAGCGAAATTCACAAAGAAATCTTATTATTAAGAATTTTGTCGCAGAAAGTTAAATTAATTTTTTTGTTTATGCTTTTATTCTTCATAATAACGAATATTTTGATTATAAAATTCATTTTTTAATGAATAATTTGTGTTTTCTTTATAACATGCGAAGTATGTTCATACCGTCTTGTAAGAAAACAAAAAAAAATGAATGTAACTTTTTACACTGGAAATTTTCTTATTTTACTACTAGCAGCATGACACGGCGTTGCCCGTGCTTGATTCAAAAATCGTACGACTCATACAGGAATAGCTATCACTTGACTTAAAATATTTTTGCCCTTCCTTGCCTTTAAAGGAGTGCCCTTTGCCGTGCTGATGTTGCTATATGCCTTACTTCTTGCCTATCTCACACTGCGAATTTTTTCTAAGCTCTATACTAAACATTAAATCTGTTACGAAAAAAGAACTAAACAAAATGAACACAAAACGATCAGCTTTAAAAAAGGACTCGTAACTGGAAAAACCGAATGAAAAAAGAATGTTAACAACAAATACTTTTTCACTCCCAACCCAGTTCTGCGGAATCAGAATGAACGTTGAGTTTAAGCAAGCGAATGAGCCAATTGGAGTAAAGTGCCATGCAGATTTAAGTTTTTCCCACTTGTGACGAATGCAGCTATCATTTTTTTTTTGCATGCAAGCCTGCTAGTTAACATTCGTATCAGTCAACTGTTGGCTCTCACGCTGGCCAATAGAATCTTCCTGCCTATTCTTGGCAGCCAGCTTTTGGCTCTCACTCTGGGCAGTAGAAAATGGCCGCAAACTACTGCCGTAGAAGCATGAAAAAAACGATTATTTCCACTATCGATGAGAGTTGGGAAATGCAAGGTCGGTCTTGGTCTTCCCGCTAACTTGGAGCATGTACATGTAAATTTTGGTGCAAATCCGTCGAAAATTGCGGCCGTGCATTCGTTACACACACACACACACACACACATCCTGCCTTTTATAGATAGAGATACAGAAGTTTGCCTATTTGAAAAGAATAATATAATATATTGTCTATGATATTATTCTTCATAACAACAAATACATTGACTTAAAAATTAAAAAAGTATTATTTATGGGTACTTAAAAAAATGTATGTTGAATTTTAGTAGCACTGTTGTTAAAAATGTAAAACGAGTTACAAAATTAACCAGTTTAATCTTTTTGCAGGAACTTTTAAAAATATACTGTAAAAATATTAAACTGGTTAATTTTGTTTAGGTTATCGTATTTTATGGGGAGGAGGTGATTGATATGCCCCCTCCGTAAAATACGATTATCCAAAATTTAAATTTCCAACCTCTAAAATTCCCATGTCCGAATCCCAAATTCCGTCCTCCTAGCATTTCTCAATTCATGTTAAGCTCTAAAAGATTCCCACATTCATACAAACTTTAAATTTTAAATTCTGAAACCGAATTTTCAAAGTCCCAATCCTTCAGTCCTTGGAATATAATTTTCATACACTTTTTAGAAGTAATATGTAATTTTTTAAAAAAAATAGTAGTTTAGTTAATATTTTTTTAATTTCTGTACCCCAAATAGTTCTCAAAATGATCAAAAAATGCTGTGTAACAGGTTGCCGTGGTAACTATGATGACGAAAATAAGGTTCGTATATTTCGTCTTCCCCAAGACCAGAATCAGCGAGAACGATGGTTAAAGGCTATACCCCGAGATAACACCCCTGACAAACTAAACACTGTTGTTTGTGAAAGGCATTTTCCATTTGATTATGAAACGGTGGTTATTAGAGGAAAAGTATGACCCAGGAATCCACCATCAGTATACCGTTACCCAGTCCTCAACCAAAACGAAGAACAACAATATAAATAAAAATAAAACTTCTGCTTCTGTGCGAAATATGCAAAGTGATGAGTTGGCACAGTTTCTAGAAAAGGACAAAATCCTCACATTTGAAAATTTGTATAAGAATATTGATCAACAGGATTTTGTATCAGCAGTTACATGCTATAAATCAATCAGTTCTTCATCCAATCTATTGATTTTTTCACTGAAGGTATCCAATTTTTTTTAATTAAAAAAGGATTTGGACAAAACGTTATGGTTCTGATATTCTTATCAGGATATTTGAATATTTTGCTACATCTCAGTCATTATATAACAGAATTCAAGATGATTTTAAGTTCCCCAGTGAAAGAACATTATCAGATTTGGCATCAAAAATCTCAAAATTAGATGATTTTAATTTTTTTGGTGATATTTTTAGTAAAATTTCGGAAAATCAGAAAAAAGTGTCTTTTTTTAGTTGATGACGTGTATGCCAAAGTTGCTCTACAATATCATGGAGGAAATTTATTTGGTTTCGCTGAAAACTCTGAGGGATTACCAAAAACAGTATTGGGCATCATGATAAATTGTTTGAATGGTGGACCAAAAATTTTACTTAAAATGATCCCAGTTTCAAAATTAGATGCAACTTTTCATATGAAGTTGTTTTTATATATTGTTGATGCAATCAAACAATTAAATGGTGAAGTAATTACAATTGTATATGACAACAACAAAATCTTTTTCAAACAATTTGACACTGTTTTAAATAAGATTTGGATAACTAAAAATGGCTTTTACTTTTGATTATATCCACATTTTTAAAAATATTAAGAATAATTGGATTATTGAACCTACTTCTGAATTAGTTTTATTTTGAAGGCAAAAAATGACAGCAAAACGGGAAATTGTAAAAATTCCTTTTGAGTATGAAAAAACTCAACTGCTACATTAATTAGTTTCGACACTAACTAATGTAGCAGTTTACCCAAAACCTGCTGAGCCACAAAATATTTCCCATTGTTTAAAAGTTTTTGCAATCAAACTGCAGCTGTCATTAAATCACACCCATCATTAAATGGGGAGGATACTACAGAAACAGTTAATTTCATTGAAAAAGTCTTAAAATTTTGGAAAATTGTTTTTGTCAAATAAGTATAACGTGACACTAAAAAAATGATCTACTGAAAAAGTATTATCAGATTTAAATGATGTACATCTCTTATTTCTTTCTAATTTTGGGAAAATGACAAAAATAATGAAAGAAAATCAAAGAAAAAGAATGAAATCATTAACAAGAGATACTACCTTAGTCATTGGACATACATGCAATGGCTTAATTGATGTTTTCAGATATTTGCTAAACAGTTGGTTAAATTTTGTTATAAGTGGTGAATTTACCACAGACAATTTGGAAAATGAATACAAAGTTCTGGAGGTGAATATTTTATAACAGTTCAAAATGTTATTGAAAAATTTAAGGATTGAAAAAAAGTAAAACTATTTCTTAAATGTAAAAGTCAAAGAATAAAAGTTTGATCCAGGCCATAATTATTCAAATTGTAGGTATTTATTGAATGAAATGGGATGCCAAATATTTGATAATTTATCAGACCTTAAAACTAGGATGCCTAAATATATTAGGTTGGTGCAAAAATAATGACGTAATAATGTCGTTTTTTGACGTTAAAAAATACGTCAAAAAACGACATTATTACGTCATTATTTTTGCACCAACCTAATATTATAGTGACTTTTGTGTATAGCAGGCATTATTACACGAAAAGATTGTCCCACAAAAAAAGAAATATTTAATATTAGTTTTTTATTTTTTTATTTTCAAGAATATGA
>OZ010578.1:81030590-81043090 GCA_963932145.1 Acanthosepion lycidas
GTGCCATTAGCCAAAAATATACTTTGCATTAATAAGTGTGTTGAAATTTCTGCAAACATTCTTTTCAAAAACATTTTTCATTTTCTTTTTAATTCTAACCGATTTTTTCTCTTACAACTTCTATGTACTTCTGTTATTTAGCAATCAAGTCATTGGTCTATGTTGTTCTAATGTTATTTGAAAAATATGAATTGAGATTTTAGATTACATTTTTCTTCTCTTTTTTTTTTTTTTTTCTAGCATTTTGCTGGTGACTGCTCAAACCGGACGATCATCATCTTGAACTGACATTCGACCAAACTTAGAACTCGTCTACCGCAATGTTCGTCACAAAGAATGTTCGCCAAAAGCCAGGTTAAGCATTTCGAGCTTGAAACAAAATGTGATCCAGTTACATTGCTTATATATATCAGCTATCGTAAAGATCGCATAGTCGTTCCAGTACAACCTTACAAATCTTTACGTAATAATTGAAGAACGCACAAAGCCAAAGCTGCATAGAAAATATCATTAGCTGCGCATGTCTTTATGTTGTACCGGTATAATCAGAGCTCGTAAAATAAGGAAACTTTCTGATACAAAATTCTTATGAAACAGAATAATCAGAAGATACTTTACGTTTAATTTTTTTATATAATAATAGAATGGGAAAGCAGTGTAATTGTAATTGGCCCCTTAAAGTAGGTCTTCTGCATTTATTTTTGCACTAATATTAAAAACATTCATCTATCGCTTCGAGCTAGGAATTATTAGGCTGGTGCAAAAATATTGTCGTTTTTTTGACGTTCAGAAAACGACATTATTTATATTAGGTTGGTTCAGACGTTCAGAAAACGACATTATCTAATATTAGGTTGGTGCAAAAATAATGGCGTAATAATGTCGTTTTTTAACGTATTTTTTAACGTCAAAAAAAAAAACGACATTATTTCGTCATTGTTTTTGCACCAACCTAATATATAGCAGAACAAACTAGGTTCTCTAGCCTTGGATGTTAACCAACCGAGAAGAACTATTCTGGATTCAAATCTTGGAGACGTTAACGGAAAATCAATCTACTTACTTTTTCCCAAGAAATAAGTCCAATTGGCTGATAATAAAGAAGAGAACCATGATCGCCAACGTCCTGATGGGGCACGGCTCTTTAAAAATGTTATTAATATGCAGCGTATTTAATTGCTAGCTTGGCACCCAATATAAGAGAACACGCTGAATATGCTTTATCATTCCGATTTACGGGATTCTTTAGCACCTGAACGAACATCTGGAATACGTTTGATTAGTTTGGGCGTCGCTTAAATACAGAATATTATCTGAAGCTAATTCGCGGGCAAATGTGCTTTGTCTCTACGGAACGTGACTTTCTGTGGCGGAAAGGTTTTCCAACCATTTAGCAAGTAATTATGGATTTTTACTGTTCGTCTAGTTCTAGTTTATTTTATTTCTTTACTTTTGTTTATTTACTTGTCATTTAGTGGTGCATTGTTCGTCTAGCAATATGGAATACAAAATCCGGAAATCGAGTAGTCCATAGGTGAGAACATACCGGAAGATCTCAGCAGATCTATTTTCATAGCACTACTTAAGAAACCAGGTGCAAACGAGTGCGAGCTCCATTGAACAATTAGCCTAATGAACCACGTAACAAACTGTATTTGTATTCTGATGAATAGAGCGCGCAGCAGAATCGAGCCAGAGATAGGACAAAAACAGTGCGGGTTCGTTAAAAACACCGGAAAAAGGAACGCGATTCACGCTTAGAATGTAATCAGAAAGAGCAATACAAATGCAGATAGAAGTGCATCTATGTTTTATAGACTACGCAAAGGCGCTCGACAAAGTACGCCACAAGGATCTGCTGGAACTGCTCAGCAACCTTGATATATTCAGGAAAGATCTTAGAATAATCAAGAACCGATACTGGCAGCAAAGTAGATGTATTCGCATTGAGAATGAGTTCAGCGAATATACAAAAATAGAAAGGAGCGTAAAGCAAGGATGTGTCTTCTCACCGGACTTATTCAACCGATACAGTGAGCAATTCTGAGAGAATTGGAGATCATACCGGGATTCAGCATTGGCGGTCACAATCTTAACAACATAAGATACGCAGATAACACAGTACTGATAGCAGACACGGAAAAGAAAAAAAAAAACTCCTACAGAAGGTAGCGAAGGGTAGCGAAAAGAAGAGACTAACCCTAAACTACAAGAACACACAAAGCATGATCATCAGTAAAAGCCGCATAAAAAGAAAACGTCCATAGAAACAAAGAAAAGAGTATTGAAAAGTTAAGTAATATCAGTCGTCCTATATGGCAGTGAATACTCGATAATCTCATCAAAGTTGATGAAGAGACATGAAGCAGAAAGATGCTAAGGTTACCGTGGGCCGAACACGAAAATCTAGAGACAATGGCTTCAAAGAGGACATTTATACATAACATCAGGAAAAGACAGTTGAAATTTCTGTGGAACATAATGAGGAAAGAGGGCTTGCGAATTATGATACTCACAGGACAGATTGAAGGTAAAAGAGACATAGGAAAGCAACGTATAACCTACTTAACGAGCTAGAGTTAATGGACGACAGAGCAGGGTTTGGGAGTGATAGTAAAAAGACAAAAGTTTATTAAGAGCTACAAAGGACAGGAAATTGTGGAGAGCCTTGATTGCCAACATCCTGAATGGACACCGCACACAGAAGAAAAAGTTGTTCTGATAGACTGGTCGCTTTCCAAATCATGCTATTTAACCCATAGCTGGAGAAGAAAATACTGATTCCTGCTTTTTCCCAAGGGCATATGTCCGAAAGTAAATGCAACATACTAGACCGGAAGTAGATAAAATTAAAAACTTTTGACTGAATAATTTTTCACGCTTCACAGAAGGTCAGTGGCTGCACCTGACACGTTAGCAGATGGTCAACCCAGCTGTGCTTAGTATGTGCACACGTGGGACAATTGATCGACATATATAAGCGCTCCACCCGATAGGGAAATGACACAAAGTCTCTCACATACACGCTAGAAGAAAAATCTGCGATCAGAAAAAGTGATGACACATCTGATCTGGTGGTTCTGCTATGTATTTAGAGATTCATGATAAAATACAGAGAATAATTTGCAGAGATGCTTCAGTTAATTTATCACCGCCGTAATGTAGCTTCCCTGTAACTTTTCTATGAATATTAAAATATTCAAAAATTCAAATACAATGTCAATCGTTATCTTCTGTCTTCTTAATTCTTGTTCTTTTATTCTCTCTTCTTGATAAAATTTTCTTTCTCTCATATTTCTCACACACTGCAGCCCCCTAAGTCTTAGTCGCTTTATTGCGTTGCTTGGTGTGAAATGATATATATGTCAGTAATTATTCAGGGTATACAGCTTGTGACCTTTGTGTAGTAAATCTACAAAAAAAAAAAAAAATAAAAAATGCATTTTATGCATAATAATCAGAGTAGCCTTCATAATTTTGTTGGATTAGGTGCATATTGTGTCCCATTCAGGGTAGGCACTGACTACCTTGCCTACCTAGACGGTAAGTTTTTTTTTTATATATATTTAGTATATTTAGGCATGTCTGACTGAATAAATTACAAACATTATGTCTGCTTATTTTTATCATAATCCTTTCATATTCACGAATATTTTTCCGTATGTTATAATTAAACAAGACAAGAAATGCATTATAACAGTGAGAATCACTTATATTTCCCAACTACTTTCAATCTCTTTCTGAGATCATTCTCAGTGGCAAGGCAAAAGCTATATATATATATAATAGGTAAGGCAAAAGCTATATATATATAAAATTGCCTTAAAAAGTTCGCTAAAAATGATGAATAAAATGTACAAAACATAATAAAAACTAAATGATCACAAAAATAAAAAAGAAATCCCCCAATCAGCTGAAGAAACATTACTTTTAAATATTGAGAGATTTAGTCTCGTGTTCTTAATAATATTTACATCGATATTATTACCATGTACCAGTTAAATTGCACTAATAACCAACTGAATAATATTAGTGGACTTTCAGAAAAGCAAACTGTTGATAACATTTCTAAATTAAACTAGGTGGAATATCGATAAAGTTTACTTAGGATAGTTTATTATTAGTGTAGTATTTTATGAGATAAAGAGAGGTATGCAGAATGAGAAAGAAATATTAGGTTGGTGCAAAAATAATGTCGTTTTCTCACATATGTTACTATGTGAGAAAACGACATTGCACCAACCTAATAAAAAGATATAGTGAGAAAAGGAGAGAAATAAAGAGAAAGGGAGATAGAGAAAGTTAGAGGAATAAGCAAAGAGGAAGAGGGATAGATAGAAAGAGAGAAGGAGAGAAAGTGAAAATATAGGAGAGAGAGAGAGAGAGAGCGAGAAAGGGCAAGTAAAAGAAAAACTGAGATAGAAAGAGAAAGTGAGAAGAATAAAGAGAGCAAATGAGAAAATCAGAGAGAAAGAGAGATTGATAGAAATAGAAAGTTAGAGGAATAGAGTGAAAGAAATTTAGAAAGGGGGAGGTATAAGGAAAAAGAGACAGATAGAAAGAGACGTCAAGGGGAATAAAGAAGACAGAGTGATAAATGGAGAGAAATAAAGAGAAAGTGAAAGAGATAGAAAGAGAAAGTGAGAGGAATAAGGAAAGGAGAGAAAAAGAGAGAGATAACAAAAACTGTTTTTATAAAAGAAGCAATGATTATTAGACATATTGCCAGTTAGCTCCAATTTATCAATTCTAAGGACTCCTTAATGCGAATCATTATAAAGAAGTAAAAAAAACCCTTATTGGTGGAAAACTGGCCAATCAAAAATATATTACGAAGGATTCACTCGTATTTATTTGGGCGGGAAAATTACAAATCGTCTTCCGTCTGAGATGCATTCAGGCAAGAATGACAGTTAAGGACGGTCGACTTTTAATCAACCAGGCACGTAAACGAAAAAACATTTCCGATTAGAATTGGAGAAAAATTGACTTACGATTCGATTTCATCCTATCAATGCCTGAGTAGACAAAATGGAAATTTTGCTTGCTTCTTTATTTATTCTTTTATATATTTTGCCATTGTTAAGAATACCGAAAAGGAAATAGTTTCTCTGTCTGAGCAAAATTAGTTTACATAGTTCAGTTTTTAAGGGACATTGCATGAACCTGTAGGGGGCTTTCATGATTATTACAAGTCAAACTTAGAACTATCTAGCCGTTTTTATTCGGTCAAGATCTCAAACTAAGGAACAAGAACAAGAGGTAAATATGTGTTCTCAAGCAGATATTTACACATTGTATCTTCTCTGTTGTCAGAATTTGCTAAATGTATCTCTCTAGGGCAGTTTGAAAGAATCAATCGCATCAACAAGGAATCAGAAAATGGAATAGTCTGAAAGTCTTTGCCTTCCCTGTCTAGACACTTTTGTGGGTATCTTTAGAAAAGTTTCAAACGCACACCTAGGCAAAGACATTTAATGTCGAAGTTCAGATCAAACTTAACAAAGTTCAGATAAACCCAATAAAATTCAGATCAAGTACAACAAAATTCAATTAAAACCCAACCAATTTTAGATGAAACTCAATAAAGTTCAGATCAAAGACAAAAATTTTAAGTCAACCCCAAAATGTTAAGATCAAACCAATAAAATTCATATCAAACTCCATAAGATTCAATTCAAACCAAATAAAGTTCAAATGAAAGCCAATATATTAGGTTGGTGCAAAAATAATGACGTAATACTGTCGTTTTTTGACGTTAAAAAATACGTCAAAAAACGACATTATTACGTCATTATTTCTGCACCAACCTAATAATTAAGATAAAACCTTACAAACTCAATAAAGTTCAGTTCAAACCCAATAAACTTCACTTCAAACCCGATAAAATTCAGATCACAACCAACAAAATTCAGATCAAATGCGATAAAATTCAAACCAAACTTCAAAAGTTAAGACCAAACTTAATAAAATGGATATCATAACCAACAAATTTCAAATCAAACAACAAAATCCAGATCAAAAACCACAAGTTCAAATCAATTTCTATAAGGTTCAAACCAACCGCAAGAAAATTTTTATCAGACACGATAAAGTTTAGATCAAACAAAATAATGCTCAGATCAAACCCAATGAAATTCATATTAAATCTAATAAATTTCTAATCAAACAATAAAATTCAGATTAAAGACCACAAAGTTCAAGTCAAATCCAATAAAGTTAAAATCAAACCCAATAAAATTCAGATCAAACCCGACAAAGATAAAATCAAAATCAACAATTTCCAAAACAAATCTAATGAAATTCAGATCAAACCCGACAAAGATAAAATCAAAATCAACAATTTCCAAAACAAATCTAATGAAATTCAGATCAAACCCGACAAAGATAAAATCAAAATCAACAATTTCCAAAACAAATCTAATAAAATTCAGATCAAAGCTTAGAAAACCAGAATTCAGATCAGTTCCATTAAAATTCTAATTACAACCAAAGAAATTCAGATCCAATAAAATACAGATCAAACCCAACAAAATTCGGATCAAATGCAACAAAGTTGAGATCAAACCCAATAAAGTTAAAATCAAAACCACTAAAGTTCAGATCAACCCCAATAAAATTCAAATCAACCCCAATAAAGTAAAAATATAACTCAATAAAGTTCAAATCAGACTCAACAATGTTCAGACCAAACCAAGTAAATTCAGATCAAACTCTTCAGAAAAAAAAACCAATAAAGTTCAGCTAAAATCCTGTAAAATGAAGTCATTGTTTAAAAATTAATAAATAGCAGTTGGGGTGGTTGATTAGAAATGTGACATAAATAAACTATATTCTCAGTTAATATTGTTTTATTTAACGAAGACAAAATTTTGAATTTAGTGCCTTTCATAACATGTAGCTTTAATTCTTGCAAAAGTTGCAATATTAATTCATATATACGTATTAGACACTGATTTATTGGGCGTAGTGTTTTCAAAAGCATAACGTTCACTACCTAGCTTGCTTTTTTATTCATTAGATTGTTCTTACGTTGAGGGGTTACCAGATTGTGGAGTTTTGGTGAAAACTTAACGACTATTCTGTCGTAATCGTTAAAAACATGAGAAAAATAAAGTTAGGTCCTAATAAACTCCTCATTAGATTCGGCATGGAATTGAATACCAAATGGGAGTCTTTAATGAACAAAGGAATAATATAAAGCGAGGAGCGATAACCGGTTATATCTTTTGTGTTGTTTCTTTTTTGATGTCATATTTTTCAATCGACCAATTTATGGTGAGCGATTTTTTTATCCTTGCTTACTCTACTTTCTTTGTGTTATCTATTTTGCATATATATATATATATATATATATATATATATATATATATATATATATATATATATATTAGTACAATCTCAACTATTGAGAATCCAAATATAAAGAAATTTTACATTGGTAGCACAATGAAAACATTCAAAGAACGCTGGCGGGGGCATATGCAATCTTTTAATAACAGTGACTATAGGTACATGACTTCATTATCCAAGTACTTTTGGAATCTAAAAGAAAAGAACAAAACACCTACGGTTAAATGGACATTGATTAAGAAAGCCCGGACATGTAACTCCCTATATTGCCCATGTTACCTATGTCTTAATGAAAAATTTGAAATTATTAGATTTAAAATCAAGGCTGATCTCTTAAATCAAAGATATGAACTAACGGTTAATTGTAAACACCGTTATAAATTTAACTTATTATAGGGGTCGTATACTTTAAATGATAATGATATGTCGCTGTAATTTTAAATGATTATAACTTTTATTGCCTGATGGTCAATCTGACGATATGAATGCGTATTGTATAACTACATAGTGTTATTCATTTTTCTGTATGTGTGTGTATATATATATATTTGTGTGTAGTTATGTGTGTTTGTACTGTGGAATGTGTATGTTTGTATATTAGTGTATTAATATGTTGCTAGGTTTTGTATATATATATATGTATGTGTGTATGTGTGTATATGTATGTGTATATATATATATGTGTGTGTGTATGTATATATATATGTGTGTATATGTGTATATATATGTATATGTGTGTGTATATATATATATATATATATATATATATATATATATATATATATATATATAAAGTAAGAAGGTAAAAATGAGGAGAAGAAGAAAAGAGGTTAAAAATTTTGATGTATATGTGTATGTATGTGTATTTGTGTATGTGGGTATGTGTGTATATATATGTATGTATGTATGTGTATGTGTATGTATATATGTATTTATGTGTGTATATATGTATGTATGTGTATGTTTATGTATGTATGTGTATGTATATGTATGTGTGTGTGTATATATATATATATATGTGTGTGTGTATATATATATATATATATATATATATATATATATATATATGTATGTGTACTGTTATGTTGTGTACCTAAATTTATATTTACGTATATTTCTGTTTGTATGAATGTGTTTATATATGTATGTTAGGATACATACATTTTTGTGTTTGCATGTATATGGATCTATGTCTTTGTCTATGTGTGTGCATGTGTGTACGTTTATATATGTATTTGGTTGAATGTCGTTGTATTTATGTGTATGTACGTATATATGTGTACTTGTTATTATAGATATGTATTTTTATGTATATATTTATGTGTATATATATATATATATATATACGTGTGTGTGTGTTTACTTATGTATGTTTGCGGTTGTATATGTGTATGTTGACACCTATTGTATATGAGATTGTGTGCACGTGTAGGTATGGAAACTTGGGTATGTCATTACGGCCACATGAGTTAGTATATGTGTGTATATATGTTTATTTGTGTATTGCTGTGTGTATATATGTATTTATATGTGAGTATGTGTACATATATGTATGTATATTTGTGGGTATATATGTGTATATATGTATGCATGTGTATGTGTACTTGTTATCATGGAGATATATACGTATGTATATGTTTATGTATTTATGTGTATGTATTTCTGTGTGTATGTATGTATGTATGTATATATATCTATATGTGTGTGTATATATATATATGTGTGTAAAGAAAACTTATTAAATATATATATATGTGTGTGTGTGTGTGTGTATGTGTATGTATATACATATATATGAGGTGGACATCGAAGTTACCTATGGGTGTTGACTTTCATGTCCGATTTTATATTTACATACACTATTTTAATATATTAAATAATATTATTTTTAATCATTTTTATCTTTGTATATTTGCTCGCTTAAGTTATATTTTAATAAGTGGTTAGCATTTGTGTAATGACACTTTCAGTCTTAAATATTTATTGGTTGTGGTATCCGATTGTCTGGGTCAATGTCTGTGGATGTGTGTGGATGTATTTATGGTTGTCTATGTGCATGGAAAGTGCATTCACTTTTAATTGTGTATGTATGTACGTGTGTGTTGGTTTCCCTCTCCCCCCACCCACTTCTTTTTTTTTTTTTTTTTTTTCATGAACGACCGTGGAGATGTTCTCCGTCTCGTCTCTTTTTGTATATATATATATATATATATATATATATATATATATATATATATATATATATATATATATATATATGTCTGGGTGCTTATATATTATAATCTGATTGCGTTTGTTTTACGCGTGAGTTTAGGACCCCATTCACACACTCTTAGGATTAAAATGTATACATTATCAAAGGACCGGATATAAAATTAGCTAAAGTAACTTCAATGAAGAAATAAATTGAATAACATATATATTTCTTCTTTTCTCCTCAGTAATTTTATAGTTGTAAACTTAATAGCGATTACATTTTGATTTTGAAATTAGCAGTTTTTAATTTTAATATTAAATTTTATCATATAATTTAGTAATTATTGGTTAGAATAAATTCTTTTTTAATACTACCCATATTTTAAACATCTGAATAGATATTATAACATGACTTCGTTGTCAAGCTTTTTGAATTTTCCTATACTTATATTTTGATTGGTCCATCTAGCTTTTGTAACAACGTTTTCCCCTTGCGAAGGATTGTTAATTAATTTGAAACTTTTAAAACCATTTATTTTACATTCAACATCATCACTTGATAAGACACCGAGGGTGTTGAAACAAAATGGCTATTTTTGTAGTGATTTTATAACATATTTATCTTATAAATTTTTTTTTAATAAATAATTACATATATATATATATATATATATATATATATATATATATATATATATATATATATATATATATAGTTGTATATTTAGGCAGCAATCCTTCATTTATGCATGTTTCATTTAAAACGACAGACAAGGTACTACGGTTAAGCTTTCTTTTCTGGACAAAGGGAGTGTAAGAACAGTCCAAATATTTTATATTTCCGAGCGCCTTCAGCTATACCTTTAGACATTATCAAGGATGATTCGATTTTTCAGCTTAATTGAGTGTGTGCGTTCTGTGTATGTTTTAGTGTGTGGTACTTGTTCGAACACAAGAAAAATTAAATAAAAAGCTTAACCGTAGTACCTTGTCTGTCGTTTTTAATGAAACATGCATATATATATATATATATATAATATATATAATATATATATATATATATATATATATGTATGTATATACGAAGATGAGGAGACAAAGTGAAAAATTTATTAACGGAGTGTTTTGCCAGACGTTTGTTTTTCTTGGCTTCCGCAGGTTGGTATGAATGAAAAACAAAACTGTGTACGAGAGAAAATGCCTTGGAATTTCTGAGGTTAAGTAGTAACTATAAATCAAATTAAATTAGATACCTTAAAGGCATTTTTTCTCACACACAATTTTGTCTTTCATTCATTCTAGTTCCAGGAAGCCAAAGAGCGCAGACGCTCTGGCGAAACGCGTCGTTAATAAATTTTTCCACTTTGTCTCATCATCTTCACTTTTGTTTCGTACGCTATTATAAATCCCCCCCCCCACACACATATATATATATATATATATATATAGAGAGAGAGAGAGAGTACACACATACATACACAAACACTCTTTCTCTGTATCACAGCTCCTCAGTGTGACTAGACGTCCGATTGCTTCAAACCGGGATCGAAACCTGACTGATTTGACATCAGACAGGTATCTTACCCCTAGAGAGGAAGAGAATTTTAATGTTTTTCTCTATATGAAATATACCATATATATATATATATATATATATATATATATATATATATATATATATATATGTGTGTGTGTGTGTGTGTGTGTGTGTGTGTGTGTGTGTGTGTGTGTGTATACATATATATAATTATTTATTTAAAAATAAATAATTATATTTATGCTCTACTTTTGTATCGGGCACTATTTTAAAAAATAATAACAAAAATACTAAAGAACTTTGGACTATTTACCAAACCAGTTCTTTCCTATTTTCTATATATTTTCATATATATATACTTTTAAAATGCCCGTTTTTAAAGCCTTAATAAAAACTTTTACCCACCTGAAAGTTTTTAAACATCTATATGTACTAAGCGGAATACGTCTGGCACAAGGTCGAAAGTATGGGGGCACAATTGAATAAATGAAATATCCTGAAACCTTATGAATAACGAACGCAGCAGATAAACTGATTTCAAAATAGCTCTCTGAATATTTGCTTAAAAGCTGATGAACTTCGCCCATGTCCCTTTAGGACATCGCCAATCATGGCTCTCTACAACTTCCTATGCTTCCCAGTCCATGTTCTGCCACCCATTTACACAATGCTTGCAGTTTCCCCTATGTTTGTGAATGTTAAATTCCGCAAGCCCTTTTTCTTATTATTCAAAATAATGCCGGTTTTTGACGTAATTTTTAACGTCAAAAACCGGCTTTATTTTTGCAACAACCTAATATGTTCCCTAAAAATTTCAACTCTCTCTTTCTGATCCTAAGTATAAGTGTCCTTTTTGTTTCTAATTTTCCTTAAAACCTCCCCGTTGATCCCATGTTATGTCCATGGTATTCTCAGCATCGCTCTGTAATACTACTTCTCAGTTACCTCAAGTTTCTTCTTTTCCAGTATTCGGTGCTATATAAATGGGTCGATGAACTAAGCTATTTTTGTAATCCGATAGCGAACGGTTTTCAAAGAACAAATCTACCACAAAATGAAAAAACCAATTTTTTTTTTTCGTTGTTAACGCATGTACTCGTGTATATGTTTGGGATAGAAAAATGATTTTAAAAATAGCCAAACGTACGTGTGTATGTCTATAGACAATGCGTTTCACTCGCTTCGGGAATTCCTTAAAATCTTGCGCAGAAGATATAATCAATTGTTCCTTTTTACATCCTGAGTACTTGTCGTCACCTCTCAGTCAGATTCTGACCTCCGACAAGCAAGAAACTTAGAGACGTTCTTAACAAACCAGACTGAACATATGTTACTGGATTTGCTCAGCTGAACACAACTTAGGAGATTTGAAACAATTCTATGCACAGTGTTCTTACCGTTTCTTTTACCTCTT
>OZ010578.1:81048090-81110590 GCA_963932145.1 Acanthosepion lycidas
TATACTTGCTGCAAAATAAAATCTTAAGCTTTCGTAAAAGTCTGCTTTGAAAATCGCCTAAAACTAAATGTCAGTCACAAATCAATTCATAAAAATGATTTCATAAATTTCTATTCTCACCATGATGTAATAATGTCGTTTTTTGACGTTAAAAAATACGTCAAAAAACGACATTATTACGTCATTATTTTTGCACCAACCTAATATTTAAATGAAACAAAAAAAATACATTGAAAGTACTTTAAAACTCTTCCAATACCCTAATTATTTCATATTCAATGTGAAACAAAAGGCTCGTAAAGTATTTCAAAATAGAAGAGTTAACAGTTATGACAAACCCAATGCATCAAAATATATTGTTCTATCAATCAATTCCATCACAACTACAAGTGAAAAGAATTAACACAAAATTTGTTACAGGTACTTCAAAAACAATAAACTACTTAATTAATACTAAATAAAATAATAAGCTAAAGTTGGAAGGCAGAATTTACTTTAATAATCGTCACAAGGAATACATAAGAGAAATGTCAAGGAATTTAGATAAAATATATGAACACAAAAGAGATTATTTACAAAATACACACACTTAATGTATTAATTGCTCACAATAATGAGTCTGACCATAATTTTCATTTTAAAATGTTACTTTAATTAAAAGAGAATGCAATTTACTAAGAGGAAATGTTTAGAGAATGGTTTAATCACTAAATCATCCACAGTAAATTTGCATTCAGGTTCTTGCAACGTTTCACATTACTTGGCAGATCTTCTATCATCACAAAATGGGATACTTCATGACAAAAGTGAAAAAAAAGCAAACAATAATGAAAATAAACAGGCTAGGCTATATGCACAAAAGCCATAAAGAATTAAATTTAAAACATACAGCATATATATATATATATATATATATATATATATATATATATATATATATATATATAGATAGATAGATAGATAGATAGATAGATAGATAGATAGATATAAATAATAAGGAACAAATAGGAAACGTTTATAATCATAACATGTTTCGCTTTTATTTATACTTCATCAGAAATTTTGGGAAAAGTAATTATGGAAGAGAAAGTTCCGGTACTTTTAGTTATGTTATTTGTTATTTTTTCGTTTTTTTTTTTTTTTTTTTTTTTATGTGTGCATGTGTGTGTGCATCTGTGTGTGCGCGTGTGTGTGTGCGTGTGTTTGTGCGTGTCTGGGTCGTTGCAGGACTTCTATGCGCGTGCACACACACACACACATTAACAATTAACACCACAATATAAATCTCCTATTTGTTTCTTATCCTATTATTCTGTCAGATTCTAATCCATATTTGATCCCAATATATTAAAAACAATAATTTCACCGTGCAAGTCAGACGATTCCTCTGTAGCTAAATTGTATAGCATGTCAGGTTATATGATGTGCTCTGTATGGGCTACAGGTTCGATTCCTGTCGGAGGACACATTTTTTCTCTCGAACATTCAGGCCGGTTAATGTTGTTAATACTATTTATTACAAACAGAGCATTTACTTAAATGTTTGTGTCTATAAAAATAATGTATAAACAATATATATATATATATATATATATATATATATATATATATAAAGAATCAATGAATTTATTCTGAACCCGACGTTTTTTTTTTATTACTTCAAATACAATAAAAATAGTTTGAAGTAATGATATATATTTGCGTGTTTGTGTGTGTGTACGTTTTCTTATATATGCGTATATAAAGCATGTATATGTGAAACCACACACATATACATGCTTTCAGATATATGCATACACACACACACATATACATGCATATTTTCAGATATATGCATATATATATATATATATATATATATATATATATATATATATATATATATATATGTATCTATAGTTTCAGATATACGGACACACACACACGCATATATATATATATATATATATATATATATATATATATAAAATATGTCCGTATCTCTATATAAATATCATAAGAGAAAACAAGGACGATGCTTAGATCTGATAAGCATAATACAAACAAGGAGTTGAAGAAAAAAGCGGGAAAATGAAACTAGTCAAAACGATTAAAATAAAGCACCGCAGTGCAGATAAGATAAAATAACATGAGATAAAATTGCAGCTCACTGGCATGAGAACGAGACTTGTAAATATCTCTCGCAGTTCACGGCAATAGGTTTTGGCCCAGTTGTTTTATTTTCTTGGTTTCAGTCTGAATAATATGCATAAAAACGCACGTGTCCGCATACACTTACACATGTGTACGTGCTCTGATATACATATATATATATATATATATATATATATATATATATATAGAGAGAGAGAGAGAGAGAGAAGGACACTCCATTCAATAATGTACGTGTGTGAGTATACACTCAGACATATCTGTGTTTACAGACAGATTGTTTGATTTGTTTTTTACAGCTTATCAACTTTTCGCCAGTTTTTAAAAGCCAGACAAAGTTTTTAGAATATAAGAATTATTTTAGATAATAATGGTTTACTTATACGAGTCCTACTAATGAACCCCTATCTGGGTGGAGAAGTGGTGGATTCATACTTTTTCCAAGATTATTTGCGCTGAAGTGAATATAACGAACCCAGCTGGAATTGGAACTACAATTTTCCGAGTCGTTATCCATTACACCGCCCACACATACAAGCTTACAGCTCGTGATATCCTCAAGTGGTCACCCATTTAGATACTGACCAGAATCGACGTTACTTAACTACAAACCATCTGATCTTTCTAACTATTGGACTATTAGCCTTCTACGTCTTTTTACAAAGTAGTATACATAGTAGCTAGGAATATGATAAATCGTGTAATTATCCATCTATCCAACACCTTCCTCTCTCTCTCTATCTCTCTCTCTCTCGCTCTCTCTCTCTCTCTGTGGGTGTGTGTGTGCGTGCGTGTGTGTGTGTGGGTGTGTTGACATTGTGCATATCCCGCAGAGAATGTGTTAAACTAAACATGGTACCATTTCATAGGATGAATCCCGGTCGGATTGACGTAAAATAAAATTAAAAAAAAACTTTTTGCAGATTAAAGTCGGCTAGAAAGCATGGAGCCGGAAAAGAGTTTCATAAGCGAGAAGTGCGAGAAAAATAACTGTTAGCATAGAATTTAAGGTTACATCTATCCAACACCTTCCTCTCTCTCTCTCTCTCTCTCTCTCTCTCTCTCTCTCTCTCTCTCTCTCTCTGTGGGTGTGTGTGTGCGTGCGTGTGTGTGTGTGGGTGTGTTGACATTGTGCATATACCGCAGAGAATGTGTTGAACTAAACATGGTACCATTTCATAGGATGAATCCCGGTCGGATTGACGTAAAATAAAATTAAAAAAAAACTTTTTGCAGATTAAAGTCGGCTAGAAAGCATGGAGCCGGAAAAGAGTTTCACAAGCGAGAAGTGCGAGAAAAATAACTGTTAGCATAGAATTTAAGGTTACATCTAGCCAGCTCAACTGTAAATTGATGAAATTCCGACGCCAATCTAGTGTGTATATATATATATATATATATATATATATATATATATATATATATATATATATATATATATATATATATATATATATATGGTTAAATTGTTGTCTAAATTAGACAAACATAAAATATCTTGAAATACTAAAGTAAATTTATTCAATAAAATCGCCATTGGCTTCAGTCAACTTCGGAATCTCCTGTAACTCTTCTGGTCGGTCTTCATGTTTAAGCGGGTAAATGCCACCATAATGCTTGCCTTCAGGTCATCTTTAGTGTTACAAAGAATTTTGTTGGTCTCTCGCTCTACTGCGCTCTACACATAATAACCAAGGGGGTTGCAGTCTGAGGAGTTAGGTGGCCAGGAGTAAGGAATAATGTGGTTGCAGAAATTGTCTGACAGCCATGACTGAGATATCCTGCTTGGTGGCATAGTGCAGAATCTTCTTGCCAGACATAGGCTCTTCCAGCAGCTACTTCCTTGACCTAAGGTAGCACTACCTCCTCAAGGCACAAATGCCTTTGTAATCACCCTTAGACTCATCCATCTCTTTCCGAATCCTCTGTACTGTCCTCAGATTTACACACAAACACTCTGAAATGTTCATAATGGAGGTTCTGGCGTGAATTTCCAAATGTCTGGCAGAGTGAATTGCGTCATGCTGCTTTTTTTTTCTCACAGACGCTTCCCAACTAACCCTACTATACTGCGCAGTTGACAAAGTCAAAAACAAACATCGCGCATGCGCGAAATTAAAAATACAAAATGGCGACAATTTATTTCTTGCACTCTATATATTATTACTTAAAAAGTTATTATTAGTGAATACTCATATTTGAACACATTATTTTTACTTTTGCACTTTAAACAGAATGTATTAAATTTATCAGCCTGTGCAATTGAGAAATTTCAATAATAAAAACGTGCTCTTTGTTGAATTTTCTCGTGTGCGCAGGCTGATAGACGTAATACACAGTTTAAAGTAAAAATAAAAATGAGACATCTATTTCAAACATTAGTTTCTATTATAATAAAATTTGAAGTAATACAAATTTCAGATTAAAAATAAATCCATCATTTCTTCATAATCGCATTTATTTCCATTTGATCCTGTGATTAAACGGTGCGTGTATTAAGTCTACCGGCCTGCGCATTCGAAAAAAACTTAAAGAACCTGCATCATCCTTTGTAGGAGAAACCATCGTTTTCTTTATTAAGTTTTCTCGAGTTGGTGGGCGTAATGCACCATGTCTTAAAAACGGAACGTCTACTCAAATACATGTATGCACTAAAACAATGTTTGAAGTAATAATTTTAATAATTTTACGAAATCGAATATATATGGGCTTTCGATAAGATCTGAACGAAGGGATGCGCATTCCTTAAAAGGCTAAATATGGCTTCGCTAACAAAATAGACGACACAGGTTCAAGCCCTACCGGAGAGCACATTTTCTTGTCTCGAGTGCGCAGGTTGGTAGATGTAATATGCACTGTTAAAAAAAAGGGGGGCGTCTAACTCAATCATGGATATCTACTAAAAATAATGTTTGAATTCATTAAAAAAAATCGGATTATCTATCTATTATGTTGGTGCAAAAATAATGACGTTTTCTCACAGAGTAACATATGTGAGAAAACGTCATTATTTTTGCACCAACCTAATATCTATCTATCTATCTATCTATCTATCTGTGTGTGTGTGTTTTGTGTGTGTGTATGTGCGCGCGTGTGTGTAACGCTTCTATTCCTTTAGATCTACAGTTTAGTTTGGTTTGTACGTTTAACATTCATAAAGATCCATGCCCTGCAGGGGTGGATAACTTTTTTTCTTCATCGCTTTTCCCTTTCCTTACAGTGCTCCTCGGGGAAATATTTCAATGGCGGGTCACTTACACGGGTCCCCGGTGATAAACCTGCTTTTTAAATTCACGAAGGATCTTCCCCACATAGAGAAGAAGCATTTGATTAATGTTATATTCTCTAAGGGAACAAAGGTGCTTGAAAAAATAGTGAGAAATAAAGAGGTTGGGAAGTATTTGAGATGTTTTATTTTTGTGCCAGATTGAGAGATATGAAGAGGCTGAGTTGGCTATGCCACATGCCTATCACATGTTTAAGTACACGAAAGCGCTGACTTCGAGATGGTAGGAAAAAAGCGACTGTCTGAACATTACAAATGAATATCTTTGACTTGAATTGCCTACCGGCGACGAAGATTCGCTACTTCCTCAGCCGACAAGCAAAGCGCACACAGACGATAAGAGGACGATATTAAAAGTCTGGTAAAGAAAGAAAGAAAGAAAGAAAGAAAGAAAGAAAGAAAGAAAGAAAGGGAAGGAAAGAACAAAGACACAAAAAGAAACAAAAACTGAAAGAAAGTGAAAGAAAGACTGAAGAAAGAAGAAAGAAAGAAAGAAAGAAAGAAAGAAAGAAAGAAAGAAAGAAACAGAAAAAAAGAAGAAAGAAGAGGAGGGAATGAAGAGAAGGAGGAAGGAGAAAGAAAGAAAGAAAGAAAGAAAGAAAGAAACGAAAACTGAAGGAAAGTGAAAGAAATAAAGAAAGAAAGAAAGAAAGAAAGAAAGAAAGAAAGAAAGAAAGAAAGAAAGAAAGAAAGGGAATGAAGGGAAGGAACAAAGAAACAAAAAGAAACGAAAACTGAAGGAAAGTGAAAGAAAGAAAGAAAGAAAGAAAGAAAGAAAGGGAAGGAAGGAAGGAACAAAGAAACAAAAAGAAACGAAAACTGAAGGAAAGTGAAAGAAAGACTGAAGAAAGAAAAAGAAGAAGAAAGAGAAGAAAGGAGAAAGAAAGAAATAAACAAAGACGAAAGAAAGAAAGAAAGAAAGAAAGAAAGAAAGAAAGAAAGAAAATATGATGACGACAGTCCGAATGATGTAAATAGTTACAATACCTCATCTCAGGAATATTGACAAATGTAGAAGGAAAGAGAAAAAAGAAAGAAAGAAAGAAAGAATTTTGAAACTATTGGAAAACTACCTGATTCAAGCATATATGTGACAAAACAAACGGGCAATGAAAGTTATCTGTCCGACGCATTTTCCCAAATCTGTATTCTAATATTTGGATATTGAAATACAAATCTTGAGAAGTGGATCCAGCCGAGAACTTTTCAACATCCCCTGGTAACCATAAATCTAATTATTTGATTCGAAATATGAGAAACGCAGACGATTCTTCCACCCACCAACTTTTCTTGTGACCCTTCTTATTCCACATCGTGTTATATGCAATAAACGTAAAACCCCTTTCAAGTAAGACATAATGTTTCTCATAATTCTTTATCATTTTCAATTTTTGTCAAAAATAACACCAGAAAGTATTTTTCTTCTCATTAATCTTTTTTTCTCTTTTCTTTTCCATCTGATTTCTTATTATTTCTTCTCTTTGTCTATTACGTCATTATTTTTGCACCAACCTAATAAAACCTCTTTCATTTCCTTCTTTTTGTGTATCCATTTTCACTCGTTCTTTCCGCTTATTTTTTTCCTTTCTTTCCTTCTCTTTTATTTATCGTAAACCTCCTATATGTGTTTACTTGTTTCTATCACTTGCCACTGCTTCAGTTCATCCACTCTTTCTGAAACCCTGCTTCTTTTTTTTTCATTTTTATCTTCTCTTTTTGCTTCGTCCTTTTCCTCTGCCTGTCGCTTTTTCTCTCTCCGGTGAGGATGATGATAACTTTGTATAACTCTACTCACGGCGATGTCCATCCAGTTTCAGATTTCTCCACCTCAGACCACCCAGAAACGGCATGACCGAAATCCAGAGATTTTCCGCCAAATCTACTTTAATTTCCAAACTTGAGAAACATCTTCAGAAGAGGCAAAGTCTCAAAGCATCGAGATCCGAGATATCTATCCGCTATAAGCAATAACAGAAAAAGCGGGTTATATAAACACGGCATACACAATCGCCATGATCATTAAAAACAAAAAATTAAAATGATAAATGCCGGCTTCTCACCATTTAGAAATTAGAACACAAACGACAGGTTGGATTTTATTTCAAATCATAATATTGGATTTTTTCTTTCTTTAGTTTTGGTTATTATTTAACATTTAAACAAAAATAAAATTAACATCATCAGCAGCACCAAAAACAACAACAATAATAATAATTTTCCCACCACAAGCGAGAGGTGATCAAAAACAACCAGGTCAAGATCTTCTATAATTTTTACATCCAAACAGACCGCATCCTTGAGATCACCAAACCAGACATCGCCGTCGTTGAAAAGAAAAAACGCCTCCTTATCAACGTGGCTGTTCCTGGTTGCCATAATATCAAGGTCAAATAAGTTGACAGTCATAAGAAATACACCAACCCTCGGATTGAAGTTACCAGAATGTGACATGTTCATACCACTACTGTCCTAGTTATCATTGTGGGTTGTGGAAGTTAAAATATAACATTGAGAAAATCGGAATAAAACCTAGTAACCCATCGTTTTAGAAGTTTTCGTTAATTGGCGCTCCAAATATTCTATGGAAAGCGCTGCCCTGAGTCAAGTAGTATGATATAATGAAATATGCGTACACCTGTGTTCCCCCTCACTGGAGTGTGATTGGCTGGTGTCCGTCATAAATATCGACGGACGCGTGGGAGAGTCAAAGAAGTCAGAGCCTTAGTCTGAGAGTTAAGTCTATAACGACGCCCATTGGACTACGCCATTGATCTACACTTCTTACCTGCGAATACGACGCGTACCAGTCGATTACTGCTACCGTATTCTACTTGGTTATAGTAGCCAAAACCACTTAGCTACTTCGTTCAAATATATCCCTTTCCGGGACATATCAGTTTAAAATATCAAGACTTGGACCAATAGTTTTTAATACTTAAAAAAAAAAACTCTCGACACCTCATAACTTAGGTACCTCCCCTGAAGCGTTACTCAGCTAATTGCAGTAAACTAAGAGTTCTTCACTTCACTGGTAAAAAAAAATAACTTTCAGATGAACACAGCAATTTTGTCTTTGAAAAGGATGAACACTACTATATTTGTCTTGAAATAAAGAACACCCTGATGATGACATTGTGCTAATGTCGAAAGTACTCGGAATAACATGTATCAACACTGTCATTTTCTCTTTCTTTAATAATCACACCAAAAAGCTTGTCCGTGAATATGAAAGAATTCAACTGAAAATAAGTAGACAAAACTTGTCTAAATTATTCAATGAAACATTTCTCTCTCTCTCTCTCTCTCTCTCTCTCTATATATATATATATATATATATATATATATAGCGTTGTTGCTTGGCATGACGAACGAATATTTAGGCGAATATAGACAAGATGATAGCTGCCATTATTTATGTGGCGGCAGGAAATTTCAGTAGCAATGGCGGGAAGTCAAAGTTTGGAAAATATATAAATTTGTTTCCATATTGGCAGCTTCTGCTACCCACAGGTATTATTTCCTTGTAAAAAAAAAATGAACAGAGTTTTATGTTTCTTTTTCAAGTTCTCTTTTAAGTCTTGATGTAGCAATCTTTTACGCCAATCAGTGAATAGTAGACTAAATAGAAGGATTTTAATAGAAGATCGAACTTTCGAAGAAAGACCCGAAACCACATACCCTCGAATCGGCCGACATTAATTTGACTAAACAATTATTTTACCTATGAAAAATGATTTTTATAAGATGTTTCCGGCAAACTACTGTCGCTGGTTTCCGGACTTCGTGAATTTAAACGTGTACCAGAATTTTGTGAATATCTTAGAAAATATCCTTTCTTCAATGTGGGAACAACATTAAAACGGTTTCTTTTTTTATCTTCCAAAGTCCTCGAAAACTTTGAAGTATATATAAATATTATGGAATAATGTCAGCCGTTTTATTCGTTCCCGTGACTGTTTTCATTTTGGCATTTCATGCTAAAAGTAATGTTTTCCTTTTTTTATATTTCACATCTCTCCCCCAATTCTTATCTTTTCCGCAGGGACACGTCGTCGAATAGCAGGGGACAACCAGAACGAGGCGGTTATCCAAATGTGATCATGTCACGTGTCTGTGCGTGTGCATTCACTTAAAGCTATAGTCGCAATACTGTGACGATAGCTTTCGCAGAGGGTACGTAGTCTTTTATTTACACGTGAACACGAGGATAAAATCAACCGCTTTTAAGATTAGACTAGATAGGGGTTTGTAACTATAATGGGCCGAAAGAAATAAGAATAAGTAAGGGTGAAAGGGTCAAAAAGCATGAAGGCGTATCTCTCTATCAGCCTTTATGCTTCTTAAATGTGTGTACATAGGATTTGAAGTGTGCGTGATTGATTTCCAATATGTCGGCTTGCTAAAAGGCTTCATTTTACTCCAGTATGCTTCTCTCGTGTCCATATGTGAAACGAAAGAAGTGAACCTTGCTGTCACACGTGGCCGCTAAATCACTACGGCCCAATACAAAGGACTGATAAAAAACTATTGAAATTATTTTGCTTAGGTTTTTCATATATATATATATATATATATATATATATATATATATCTATCTATCTATCTATCTATCGCTGTATTTATCTAATTCTGTTCAATATCTATCTATCTATCTATCTATGTGTATATTTTTAAGTTTGTTCTTCTATCTATATATATGTATGTATGTAGAGGGAGAGAAAGGAAATAAAGCTCCCCGGTTTTCGAACAGAAGTAGAGATTTATCACTTGGTTCATTTTTAGGATTGGGTTGCCGATTCCTTCTAAAGTTTACTTCAGCTCTATACTCCTAACTATTGTGCTTACGCTAATACAAATCCACACCATAACCCTCTACCTTAAGTTGCTCTTGGGCCTTGTATTGGGTGAACATTATTTAAAAAAAAATGACGGAAAACTGTGCAGTGACGCGTTTCATTCCGAGAAGAAACTGTTTCATCTATAAAAATGAATGTATCGTTGTTGATATATAAACAATGTTATATATAAAAGCGGAAAAGGTGAGGTTTCTTTACAAAACGAAACGCGTCACTGCACAGGTTTCCGTCTTGGCATGTATTTTCTCGCTATTATTCTGACATGGATATGCGAATCGTCTAATGTTATCAATACAGAAAGCGGAATCGGAGTGTCGAGTTCGAATTCTGATAGGGTGTGCGAGTGGTGTAATTGATAGCGGCTCGGAATGAGAAATCGGAGAGGCGAGTTCGAATTCCAATCAAGTTCGTTACATCCACTTATGCACAATGACATTGTTAAAGGTATAAATTAATCTCCCCGCCCCAGCTATGGGTTAAATAGCAGGACTTGTATTTGGAAATTTCATTGTTTCTCTTAAAAAAAATGTTAATGCAATATTCTCTCACAAAAAAAAAAAGAATGATTCAATCCAAAAATGGGTCAAAAAAGTCGTGAAAAATTAACTTCTGATCGAGTCTTACGTTCATTCGTAAAAGTCATGCATAAATCTTTTACCAATTATGGGTTAAATAACCCTACACGAAAGCCACCAATCTGCCACTGGGTGGTATGCCACTAGAGTTACTGTTTGTGGCCCGCTGTCTGACTGCCGGCGTGTTCGTTTCGGCACTGTTACCACTGGCAGACCGCTAGAGGCCCACCGGTGGTTGCCACCTAAGGACCGCTGATGTTGCCATCGACGGCTCGCCAGCGGGCCACTAATGTCTTGCGTGTAGGGAAGACGGTAGACTAGGTTTTCTTGGCAACCAGTTTGGGAGAAAGTAAACCTTTGAATTAAAACCGATGGCGTGAAGGGCAAGGAGGACATACTTTGTTTTAAGGTAAATGGAAACAAGAAGGACGCTTATATTTAGAATCAGGAAGAGACAATTGAATTTATAGGCTACACAAGGAAAGTAAGCCTGTACAATCTGTTACTCAAAGGACATGTTGAAGGCAAGAGGGACAGAGGAGAGCAGCAAGTAATCTACATAATAAGCTTGTTTAAATGGATGGCAAAACAGGGATTGAGAGAGATAAAGAAAAGACAAACCTTAATAAGAACTACAAGGGATAGGATGTTGTGGTGAGCCATGATTACTCACGTACTGAATTGAAATGGTACATAGAAATAGAAGATTATTATATGACGGATAGACATTGCACCAAAAATAGGTGAAGAGCTGACCTGGAGTTACTCCTGGTGACTAATGCGTCTGCATCTCGTATTTCAAGCGTGAGAACAAGAATGTTGGACAAATGGATATATAAATAGTCACCCAAGTGATGTTTTAGACAGTTTCACACATATCGCAGATATAATGTAAGGTCCACGTATCGGACACCACAGACTGGCTGGGAGTAACTGACTATTCAAGTGAATAAAATGTTATGCCATGAAGATTCAAGCCTCGTGTTATTTAATCGGTACACACGTTTCATTACGTTTTATACACACACACACACAAACACACACACACATAGATAGATAGATAGATAGATAGATAGATAGATAGATAGATAGATAGATAGATGCTGGCAGAAATACCTTGCGCTTCTCAGGGACAAAAAATTTCAAATATTGCGACACCGGAAAATATATTCTTTACTTTCTTCTTATAAAACGCATCAAAAATAAATAGTGATTATTCGCACAACTTAAATATCAAAAGTAGCTGTCACTGAAAAAATATTTTGATACCGAAAACAAAATAAATTATGTAGGGAGTTAGTTTGACAGGGCTTTTGTTTACACACTATTAATGCTTCTTCCATTAAGCACTCGTATGAAAAGATTGCTTGGGATTCAATCCCAGAAGAAATAACCTAAAACTGACCATAGGAAAAGCATGAGAAAGTCAATATCCATGTTCATGGCAAAGTTTAGCGTTACTGGCACAGAACAATCGCAACTGTAAATGAGGGTTAAATATGTAGAAATCGGAAATAAAGAATATGCCTTTGACGAGATTTGAAATCATATCCTGCATCCTTGATTGTCACAGCTTTGTCACGATAAAATGAATTTCCAAAGATAGAGGACACAAACTCAATTCTCGCTGGAAATTATTTTTTTTAGGTGCGATCCACGTTTCATATTTAATCATAATTCACATTCTGAGTCGTTAACCATTATAACATCGAATTCATTACATGCGCGAATAGCGTTGGGAAAGGTCTGAATCCGCTTCTTTTGTCTCCAGCTACAGATGGACAGACTGGGTCCTATAGCCTTGGTTGGCAACCAGTCTATCACAGAAAATAACGGTAACCTATTGCAAGAATTCTTCTGCTAAGTCAATCATGAGCTGTAAAGAGACAAAATGATCCAAGCCATGGTGCCAGACAGGTTGAACGTCCAGCAATTACTTACATTGGCCAACTATGTGATGACCCAAGATGCCACCTCAATTACCTTCCGACCATGATGCAGGAGCATGATGGTTGGCGTGATAGACTCATGAATATCCGAGCAAATTCGACCAAATAATAATAGAAAAAAATAATTAAAATTCCTTAATAAAGAACCTTTCTTGTTCTTTAACCAAGCTTGTATATATACTAATCCGCAGCCTAATGATGTAAAAACAAAAGAATTTATTTTACGCAATAAATATTTATTTTTCAACATAAATTCCTTCCCTGACAATGCACTTGATTCATTATTAGACGTTAATCACATGGACTGAACATTATACAGTGACAATTTCAAGTTAATATTCGGCTAATAACTTTATGTTAGACTACGTATTTTCTGATCTACCACTCGTATAATTTGGAATGATGTAAACTGCATGAACAAATATATATATATATATTTGTGTGTGTGTGTGTGTGTGTGTGTGTGTGTGTGTGTGTGTGTGTGTGTGTGTGTGTGTGTGTGTGTGTGTAATAGGAAATAACTGTTAGATTGATGATCCGTTAGATTGATGATCCGAAGCTATTTAGTAATTTTGTTTTTATTTTTAAAAAAACAGTGCTCGGTACAAAAATAAAGCCTAAATATAGCTAACTATACTCGTTTCGAAAAACCTTGGAATTTTTGAATTGCCAATAATCAAATCAATATCGAGGGAAAAAAAGGTTTTAAAAAAAGAAAGAGCTAGAAACATAAAAGTCTGTCGAAAATGTCGCACAGATACAGGTTTGAAGCACGAGTAAACAACTAACAAAAGAGCTCGATACAACCGTAGAGCAGACCTAGATAAACTTAGTGAGCCAGACAAACCTACCCAGGTTTCACCTAAGTAGATCGTCAGGGAAAGCCGGCTTTCCCTGACAACCCGCTTAGGTGAAACCTGGGTAGGTTTGTCTGGCTCACTAGGTTTGTTATATATATATATATATATATATATATATATATATATATATATATATATATATCTCTAGTTTATATGTCATTTTTAATGTCTGTCAGCACTCTGTGGGTGTGCGTGTGGGTGTGTGTGCCCCTTAATACGAATCATTATGAAAATATAATAATTAGAAGTTCTTCTGCTATATTAAGAATTATTATTTATCATTTTAACTAAGAGAAGATCTGACATTTTTTTACACTTTAACAATAAGAAAATCTGCTAATGGCGAAATAATTACATTTCTAAAGACGAGAGTCTGACAGAACATAACAATGGCGAGCTGGATTAACCGCACGCCTTACAAACGATTGAGTCGTCAACACTCTCATCGGATTTGAGCGCAAACATGTCATAATGGCTTCCTTAAAGTTCTTGCTCTTTGATCGGGTCACTAGAGACAATCCTTCAAGAAAAAATAAAATATTGTTTCAAACTTGACAGCTTTGAGCTCTATTAGAACACTAGCCATTCTATTGTGTGGTGTTGAAGGCTTCTGATAAACGAATTATATGCCAACAATGGAAGACGTGGCACACGAGAGTTGATATGACACGACGAGAGCTTTGCGTGATAAAACGAGAATCTGCAAGATTTGCTGTGCGTTGAAAGTTGAGTGCTGTGAAGTGGTTAATATTTCATCGGTTTGTGAATATTAGGGCACAAGAGGGAATTGTAATTCATTTGAAAAGAAGTGTCCAGAATATTTTGTTTGCGTGTAGAGAGTTTTATTAAAATAATCAGGTTACCAGGAAATAGTAATATTCAATAAAGTGCCATTTAAAACAAGTAATAAAATAAAAAGGTTTTTTATCATTAGATACAAACATATCACTTGACTTTACTAAAGCTTGTCTGCTTTATATATTTTCTGCAACTTGCCTCTCATAATGTTTTAGAATTTGTAAACATAACACAAGGCGCTTGTCGTAGAGTAATAACCCAGAAACTGGTTACCAAATTAGTCAGTTTGTAAAAGGTGTTTGTGGCTCCCCTATCATATTTGAAATAGTTAAGAAATGATAAATAAAATAACTAATGCATTATGTCACAACATTAGTAAAATCATAAGTAATGTCTATTTGAGGGAACCAATTGTAATGACAATTGTCTCATCCTAACTATTAATCATACATGACAATTAAGAATAATTCTGGAGTAATATATATATATTAGTTTTTACACTGCAATAGCAGCGTACACGGCGGATTCAAGGGAAAATACTGACCTCCTCCATGACAATGCAAAACCGCATAGAGAAATAATAACACAAAAACAACTTTTGGAACTCGATTGATCTGTTCTACCTCACTCGCCATATTCCCTTGACCTTGCTTCAACCGATTATTGCTTATTGCTTATGGTTCGATTCAAATCGCTTTGATGGTGGGAAAACTTTCTCTAATGAAAACCAACTTCAAAAGTTTGTCGAATTGTGTTTCATATAAAAAACATATTTTATTAAAATAATATCTAAGTGTTGGTGTGATAAGTGGCAACAAGTCATTGCAAATGATGGCAAGTATATAATTGAATAAAATATCATTGTACTTTATCATATGTTATTGTGCTTTTAATAAAGTTGATCAAAAAATACCGAAACTTATTTACGACTCCACCTAATAAATTACTGTTAACAAATTAATACTAAATTAAAAAGACTGGAAAGTGACGTTATAAGCTTCCTGATAGTTTCTTTTGTACGGAATAATTTCTAAGTACAAATATCTTCACGAAAAGAGATGTGACTTGGTTGCAAAAGCGGAGTGTAGATTAGCATTGTCTTCGTCGTAAGAAAATATGCTAATATAGGTGTATATCAATACGACACACTTGTATTTTACGTTACTATAGACATATATCCCCGGCTATGGGTTAAATATTAGGTACATTGCTGCTTACGATTCTATAGTCAATTCTGATCAAATTTGGCACAAAACGTTTCAGTTAAAGCGTTCAAATGTTCTTCAGCGGCGAATTGCAGGCTTTAACCGGACATTATAACAGAGCTGGATATTTCTTGATCTGCGCATCCATAATTACTGGTAGTTTCAATTTATCTTTAGCAAATCATTTGCTGCAACGTGAATGTCAGGCGATGCGGACGTTAAAACGTTTGCAGTTTCCGGCTGACACGGTTGTTAAGAGGTAGTTTTCGCATTTCTGTTTCAAATTCATCTTATGGTTGTTATCGGCGTTTGTTAGTCGAACAAAAATAGTAAATATGAAGGAGGCTTTGATTTTGACATTATATTTGATGATAGGGGATTTCTCAATAAATATGAAAATACTTAAAATAATGTAAGATCTTATTGCAAAATGTATTTGATGGTTAGATTTCTCCTGAAACAAACTGCGAACCCCTCATAAAGGAATACTTAGGAAGCTATTTATTTACTTCACTATGGACATATCTATCTATCTATCTAGTGCAGTATGCCCATATCTATAGTTTTATCAGTTGATCTATCTATCACTAAATCTGTTTTATTTTGTATTTATCTGTTCAATACGAAAATCTGTCTGTTTGTATCTATCTTGACGTACAAAATGCTCTCGTAGAAACCGTCAATTTTCAAAAATCCATATTGGAAATGCTTATTTCAAATTTAGAAGCGCTTCCTATGGAAAACTGATTCTATTTAATATTCCTACTTATTTGGTGTTTTCACGTATTAGTAAAATTCTTTAAATAGTTTTCAAATACACGAAATTAATAGAATAGCCAATAGTATCTCCAGATAAAAATAATCTTATATAAATAAATCTCATGTTTCATCAATTACAATTTTCCTATACATATGTTACACCTATGGATACACTATCCAGTCAAAACCATGGGATAGGTGCTTAGTATCGAGTAGGACACCTTCTAGCCCGGGAAATTGCAGCAAATCGGCCTGACATCGATTTCACAAGTCGGAAGTCCTCTGGAAAGCGTTCAGCCATACCGCCCGTCTCGACAGATGTCTACCGTTCCCTGAAGTGAGTAGATACAGCGAATAGACCTCTTCCAACACCCCCTAAATGTTCGACTGGGCTTAAGTTGGACGAACATTGTGGGACAAACATTTCCCTAAATTGTTCCACAAACCATTTCTGGGTACCTTGGGTTAGAAGACGATGTAATTTATTCTGCTGAAATTAACCATCAATATTGAGATACATTGTGTTCATGAATGGGTGAAAATGATCACGGAACAGTGTAAGGCAGTGGTTACCGTCAATGATGTATTTAGGCGGATTAGTGTAGTGGAACCAACATATGTCAGGTGAACATGCCCCGTACCATTATGGAACCCGTGTCAGCCTACATGATACCTTGTTAACTACTGGAATCCATTGCGTCATGATATCTACAAATACTCAAATCCTATCATCCGCCCAAAACAACTTGAACTGTGACACATCGGAACACGCTATAGATTGCCAGGCGAGCCAGAGAGTCTGGTTAACAGAGGCGTCAAAGTGAGCCTTCTGCTCCTATATACCATGGAAGCCAAAGACAGTTGAAACAACCAGCTTAATACGTGTTTGGTAGCTCCTGAATTTAATGTAGATGTTATTTGAGCCAATGTCAATTGTTTGTTACTACATGCAATTCTTGTCTGACAAGCTCTGATCAAGATCATTAAAGACTCGTTGTCAGCCACTGCATTGTCCATGGTAGGGGATAATGCATTTTCTCGTCTATTCCTGCTTTACGCGTGTCACTATAGATCGACAGATACGAAATATCATCTGAAAATTCAGAAATGTTGGAAATCTAACAATTCACGTTACCTTGCTATGAGCAACTTAGCCGGTGTTTACTCACCAGATGCATTTACATAGCTTCAAGGCATCGTGGTGCCACCTCCCATTACCTTTATATACTGCCATACGGTGAGTTTTGGCACGTTAGTGTATGTGTAACTTCCTGTTTGTAAATTCTATATATGTATCTTATAATCTCGGACCATTATAAACCCTTTATTATTATTTTCACTTATAATATTATCGTTGCTATAATAATAAAATTTAATGATCAAAATGTAATCATTATTGGAATAACACTAATGTTTATGTTTTTCGAACCCTTACCATCGCAGTAACTACATCTTTTTGGTTGGCATCAGACATGCTTTGAAGCATTGTTCATTCTTCCACTCTATTGTTGTTATTCTAAACTGTTGGCATTTGCAATACACATGTTTCAAGTCTATTTAATATTTAATAAAGCAAATAAATTGCTTGAAAATCTCCAAGACCGACGTACACAACCTACATATGTGAATCTCTATTCGTCGTCTAAATATTTATATAACCATTGCATACTTAATAAATTCAGCCCAATCTGAAACAGCTTCCATCTTATCAACAATTCCCGCTGCACGCAGATGGAAATTTGGCATCGGAGGAGGATGAGGAAGAAAAGATAGATCGTTTGTATGCGTTTTAGTGTCATTTCCATATTTGTTTATACACGAACGATTCTGCATTCACCGACACAGACATTCTAAACATTTTATGCTTCTTTCATCTATGTTTTTGACTTTCATATTTTCCCAGTTTTCACAATCCCTTATAATCTGGGCCTATCTGTATCTATCTATCTATTTATCTCTCTCTCTCTCTCTCTCTCTCTCTCTCTATCTATCTATCTATCTATATCTATATATATATATATATATATATATACACACACACACACATATATATATATATATATATTAAGAAATGGACAAAGTCTGACAATTTATTAAAGACATTTTTATGTTTAACATTCTTTTATAGATACAAGTATTTAAGTAAATGCTCTGTTTATAATAAACAGTATTAAATAACATTTACCGGCCTGAATGTCCGAGAAATTTTCATAGAAAATATTCGTCCTGTGACAGGATACGAACCTGCATCCTTTGATGCCCTGTGAGCGCCAATTCTCCAACCTCTCTTTCCAACGTATGTGTCCCCGAAACTTCAACTGTCTCCTAATTCTATTTACAAGTGTCTCTTTTGTTTCCATTTCCTTTAAAGCATCGTAGTTGCTCATATGTTCAGTCTATGGTGTTGTCAATATCCTTCTGTAGAGCCACATCTCTCTTGCTCCGAGTTTAAGCTTTATTTGTGAAAAAATGTCCAAACTTCACTGCCATACAGCAAGGCTAATATTACACAACAGTTCAGCATTCTTTTCTTTGCTTCTAACGAAATATTTCTTTATTATTTGCTTACCTTTTGGAAGGCATCTTTCGCTATTCTAAAGCACGTTCAGATTTCAGTATCACATTCTCTGTTACTACTCTTCTCAAGTAGTTAAATTTCTGCATTCGTTTGATTTTGATGTCTCCAATTTTTAGTTCACGCCTTTGACTGTCCTTCTTATTAACAACTATATATTCTCTTTTCTTATAATTGATGATTAATCCTTACTTCTTACATTTAGTCCTTACATTTACTACCTTGTCTAGGAGCAGTACGTTGACATATTTTTGAAGCAAGTCAATATTTTCACAATAGAATTGGAATTAATTAACCAATGCTGGTAGCATTTATTTATATTATAAATATGCCATCTGAATTTCTGGTTAGGATATTAATTTCTATTGGAAATATTTTCAGTGGCTTATTTACTGGTGCGAGATTTTATTATGCAATTCAAATTATCATTATATTTTTAATAAATATACGGTGGAGTAATGGTTGAAGAATCGGAGAGCCGAGTTCGAATTCCAGTCGAATCTATCACATTCACTTACGTGCAACTGGATGGCAACTGGTCTACAGCAGAAAGAAATAGCAACCTACTGCGGGAAAAAATCTGCCTCGTCAGTCATGTATCGAAATATACATGATCGCCTAAGCGTATATCTCGCATGGCACATAACTGACTGATGTATGATAAATTTATTTTTTTAATTGTAGATTTATAAAGATTGCGATGAGTCGTAAGAACCTATAGTAAAAAAAAAAAACAATATACCATAAAGTTACTGTAAAGTTAAACAATGATGGAAATGCGACTTTAAAAATTACAAAAATGGTGAAAAGACATCAGTAAACAATAAAAGAGAAACAAGATTCAAATTGTTACCCCCCCCCCCCATTTGAGGATGTGCCTCAGTTGCACCTAAATGTTCTTACTAATATTGATTTTCAGGTGGTCTGACTTTAAACTTAAACTGTTCCAAGTGAACGGTGAAAATTCCCAGTAATGAAAGACCCGATCGAAGACGGGTTGTACTGCTATTTTAACTTTAAATGAGTTTGCGTGTAACTACAGTAGTTACTACCTGTTACTTCAGGTTGATTGTGATTCGCCGAAATCGAAAAACGGACGGACACACGTACACTGCGCTTTATTTATATAGATTCTCTGTGCATTTAAAAATAACTAAATACATAATTAAACTTACGCCCAGAACTATGAATAACTTAAAACGTTAGCTCTAAACAAAAGAAGTAGGAAGAAGCGATTTTCGTATTATCCATAATCACCGAGTGGAAAGTAACATAGTCTGAACATCGCTTGAGATGTGAAACTGACAATCATTATTGAGTGTTGATTTCTATGCCCACACTGTCTGTCTATATATATATATATATATATATATATATATATATATATATATATATATATATATATATATATATATATATATATAAGTAAAAATAAATAAATAAAATTAATGCAATTATTTTTATATTAGTTGAAACGTCATTTTTTAGTGGATATCTGAGTTTGAAAGAGACACCCCTTTTTTTATTTTAAACAATATGTATTACGTCTACAGGCATGTGCGTTCAAGAAATTTTAATAACGAAAACGTGCACTTTGACAGGGTTTGAACCTGCTTCTCCCTTTGTAAGAGCAACCCCTGTTTGATCCGCCGGGCTTTAAAATGATCGGCCACAGAGAACGTCACATACATGTAAGGTTCTATTTAATCTTTTTAAGGGAATCCACATTCATAAAAAGAATCCATTTATTTATTTATTTTGTGTGTATATATAATAAAATGCTTTTAGCAAGACTGGCTTTTGGGCAATAAAAAGCATTCAAACAATAAAATGTTTTAAAAGACACAGTGACTCATATTTAGGAACCTATTAATCATTCCAGTTTGTCATAAATGTGCATATGTCTCTTTCCGGTTGCTTTAGTCTAAACGATATTTTCCTAATGACGTCATCTTTTCAATGGCCGACATATGTGCGAAGCGGCACAAAGGAAAACTCTTGCGCGTAAGTGTTCGCCTATCATTATTTGTACGTGACCATATGTAGCATATGGTCACGTACAAATACTGATAGCAAAGATTCATACATTATTTTGAATCCCAGACAACGACAAATTAAACAGAACTTTTTCGTGACTCTCTCCAGTTATAGTCCCTGGTTAGTTTATTTATTTATTATTTTACATACAGGTTTGCATGTTACTGCTATCTTCTTTGCATTATTCTACTTACAGCCAGATAGAACTTTGATGTAAATGAGGGGTCCCTAAACTTTCAAGACTGTCGACTCCTTCATTATATTCTTGATCCCTCATTGACTACCACCCACCCATGAACAATAAACACATCAATTTTATTTACTATTTTTAATTTAATCTTTTACTTATTTTTTTTTTTATTTTTTAAATTATTTTAAAAATGTTTTTATTTATTATTTATTAATTTATTTTCAATAGGAGTAAATAAGTTCGCCTATTGTCCGATTCACACTTTTTACTTGTCTTATGAACAGATGTAAAGGTCTATCCCTTGTTCCTTGGCGTTATCGCCATGCTTGGGGTGAAATGATTAAAAAAAGATATTAGATTTACTTTGACATCGAACTTCAATTTCTTTTTCTTTTATGTACTGTGTCCTTTCAGGATATGGGCGATCATGGCTCTCCATAACTTCCTCTCCTGTGAAAGTAATGGTTTTTCCCCTTATTATTTTTCCAGACCCTGTTATGCCATCTATTTAAACAAGTTCGTTGATTCCTCGATTTTTTTCTGCACTTCTGACCTTCAATATGTCTTGTGAGCGTCAAATTTCCTAAGTCCTCTTTCCTCATTGAGTAAGCAGAGATTTAAAATTTCCGTAGAACCACACCGCTGTTACCTCATTTCTCCTTTTCTTATGTGAGGACATTGTCGAACATTCGCTGCCATATAGAAGGATTGATATTACATACCAATTCAGCATTTTTCTGTTTCTAAGGATTTTTTTCTGTTTATTAATATTTTGTTTAGGTTCTCCAATGCGCTTCAGGATTTCTATGTCACTTTTTCTGTCGTGTTTTATAGCACTTCGTAAAAAGTTAAATCTGTGTTTGCTTCATTCCGAATGTGTAGCTCGCACCTTGGACTATCCGTCTTGCTAACGACCATACATTATGTCTTCTTTGGTGAGAATTCAACTCAACTTCAATAGATTATGAGAAAAGTATACTAACTATTGCATTATAATCTGGGCGCAATAGTTATTTACACAAGGCCATAAGTGTGTGGCATTCGGTAACAATCAAATTCATTACACAGTTGTAATGGTTTGCTCGACCAGTTTACCATTCATTACACTATAATAAAACGTTCCTCCTCGAAGTGCTCCCAAGTGATCTCGCTTTGAATGCTACATATCAATGGCTGGATTTCATTGAATCTACACTTTAAATATCTTATACTTCAGTGCTTTAACGTAGGATATCTGGTTCTAATAGGGATAGAAGCGAAGTTTGATAGGAATTAAAATTGGACGAGTTTTAAAGATTACCAGAAGCAACTACTACTGCTACTTATAATAATAATAATAGTAATAATAATAGCACGATACGAAATCACGAACTGACGATACTTAAAAAAAACGACACGCAAAGATAAAATATTTGAACAACCATGGCACTGACATAGTACAAAAAACAAAAAAATATTTGATAATGGCTCATATTTTCGGATATACTGGGTTGTATATTCATTGTTTTTTTTTGTTTTTTTGTTTTTTTTTTTTTGTTTTTTTTTTTGTTGCTGTTTTTTGTTTTATTATTTCAATCAATTAAGTTCCTTGACAAGTTTGGGCCAACACGGTCATCATCGGGAGAAAAATCCTTGTTTGTTAGTAGCAGCGAACTACAGAAGTGAATGACTGTTTCTGAAGAAAGTGAACTTTATTTGTAGTTTTCATTTTTTTTATCGTTAATTTTGGTCAGACCTTGTGTTGGTCAAATGGCCTCTTTTAAGGTTTTCTAAGATAAAGGATGAAAGATTTCTAACTTTCAGAATACCCTCCTTGGTCATTTTGACAGTTATATTGATTGCTTGGAATAGGATGTGTGTATTAAATGTAGGTTATCTTTTAGTTCTTTGGGAGTGTGTGTGATGTGTGTATGCGTATATACTTGTGTGAGTGTGTGTATAAGTGTGTCACCTCAACACCTCTGCAAGCAGGTCTATCTTGTGTGGGTGAGAAATGTGGGTAGGGCTTGATTTATGGAGTTATATATTAATTCTATTTATGTTGTTAAATTTGTGGTTAAGTCCATCTGGAAGAAGTGTTTTGAGGCGCAAGGTCCATTTGTCTTCATGTTCTTCTAGTGTTTTTCTAAGATCATCTTTTCTGTCTATTTCTATTTTTTTCAATTATAGTGAATTTCGCATGGTTTTTATAATCATGTTTTTTCTAGGCGGAAATGTTGTTCTACGGGTAATAATCGTTCGTGGGGAGCCGACTTGATCCGATTCCGATAATTATTAATTCTGTAGTGAAAGGGCCATTCAGATTTTCCCACATATTGTTTCTGGCATACTGTGCATTCTAATAGGTAAATTATGTTATGATTTCTACAGTTAGAGTTGTGGTAGATTTTGAAAGTAGATTTAGTGACTGAGCTAGTAAACGAATTGGTATGTCTAATGTGCTTACAACATAGGCTCCTTTTGTTGTTACATGGTTGGGAAAATCCTACTGTTTTTTTATTACGGGTCTATTACGGGTTACCTTATCATCTGAAATTTGGTTACTACGTATAATTTCCTTAAGGTTCTTAGGTCTACGATAAACTAAAAGGCCCGGTTCCTCAAACAAAGTTTTTAGGTCTGGTTTGAGATGTATTAGGTTGGTGCAAAAATAATGTCGCTTTCTCACATATGTTATTATGTGAGAAAACGACATTATTTTTGCACCGACTAATAGTATTTTCCAGCGACTTTTGATTATCTGAAATAGTAGAGGAAGAATGGTGTTAAAACTAGAAGGATACGCCTGGATTTATTTTTAATGTAATACATTAGGATGTCTTTTCTAGGTGTGGAAAATGATTTATTTATTTGTTCCTTCACTAGATGTCGTTTATAGCCACGTTTTGTGAATTGATGCTCTAGATTTTTAGTATGTTTACTTAGTTCTTCAATGCTAGAACATATACTTCTGAGTCTAAGTGCTTGTGAATAGGGAAGGTTCTCCTTGAGGTGTTTTGGGTGGGAAGACTTAAAGTGTAGATAGTTGTGGGTGTCGGTGATTTTAGTGTATAGTGTCGTTTGTAGTTTTCTGTTTTTATCGATGTACATGCGGGTGTCTAAAAATGTTACTGATCTTGTTGATTTTTCGTGGTCGAACTTAATGGAGTCATATACCGTGTTTATGGTCATAAGGAATTCAGTGAGTTTCTCCTCACTGCCCGTGTGTATAGAGAAGATATCGATATATTTTGCATAGAATATGCAGTCGTTACCGATGAAGGGATAAATATGGGTGTCCTCAAATTTTACCATGAAAATTGTGGCATATGATGGAGTTGCAACTGTGCCCATGATACATCGTCTTACTTGTAGGTAGTGTCTTCCATTGAAATCGAAAGTATTCAATGTAAGAATATGTTCCATGAGTTTTATGATTTCTTCTGTAGAGGGGGGTCTTGTTTTGTTCTTTTAATAAGTGCTTCTTTAAGTGCAGTTAGTCCTTCGATGTGTTTGATGTTTGAATAAAGTGGTCCATGATTACTAGTGTAGCATTTTCTGGCACTGTTTGTATATGATTAATTCTGTTTAGTAGGTCTGTTGTGTCTCTGATTTAGGATTTTACTTCCTTAGCTAGGGGCTGTATGTAATGATCTATGTATTTGGATATTTTAGTCGTGTGGCAGTTAAATGATGAAATGACCGTCCTTCCTGGGTTGCTGTTTTTGTGTATTTTGGGAACGAGATAGAAGCGAGCAGGTGTGATGTTTGTGGGTATAAGTGTTGTGCATGTTTCCTTGTCAATTATTTTGTTTTGAAGCATCATGTTTTAGCGAGCTTGTTATTTATTTATTTATTTATTTTGTATTCAGGGAGAGGGTCTGTGGGTAGGGCTTTTGTAGGTGTTTTTGTTGGCTAGCTAATTCTTGCTCACTTTGAGGTATTCTTTGATTCCCCAGATCAGTGTGGCACCACCTTTGTCAGCCGATGTAATGATTAGGTCATCTGTATGTGTCAGCGTGTCAAGGGCCACCCGTCCCCCTTCAGTGATATTGTTATATGGCAGTTTACGTACTGTTGATTTCTTTATGTCATTTGTTACTGCCATTTCGTGAAGTCCTTCTCTTTTAATGTTTCGAGTATGGAAGGCATGTGGTTATTGTCTCCGTAGTGAGCTTTTAGCCGTATTCTTCTAAAGGAGATTTCAGGTCCTTCGCCAAGGTGTCCTTATCAAACCTTGAGGGACTAGTCCTTTATTTAGTAATTTGAATGTGTCGAGCGAGAATTTACATATAAATTATATATATATATATATATAAATATATATATATATATACACACGCACATATATATATATATATATATATATATATATATATATATATATATATATATATATATATATATATATATATATAATTACATATTATATATATATATAATTACATATATATGTATATATAAATAAAAAGAAAGAACAGTAAGATATATAATCCGGTGTTCTTATAGATATTTTTATTTTTATAAAATAGTGCTCAATGTAAACTTACAGAGCATTAATATTATAAACTAAGTGATTTAAAATATGTTTTTTTTCGCTACACAGTTCTAACCCTGTTTCAAAAATGGAAGCTAAAAGCTCCGAATTTAATTTTGCAATTAAATTAAAGACATTAATTCCATTTCATCCTCAAGCGAATTTTGGATCAACTTTTAAAATTACTGGGTTTTAAAGACACAGCAAAAATCATAATTCACATTTCCAAGGATACAGAGAAATCCACTTCAACCAGACGAAGGGTGTTTGCGTGTTCATTATCACTGTATTTTGATGTATCAGTTATTAGTTACGTTTTGGTAGCGGTAGGGATGTATTTTTCAATGAAATCTGACATCCGTTAAATGCATGTCGTCTGGATTTTTTTTTAATTTTATTGTTAACGGCAAAAATTCGTACGGCATTTTTCTATTTGTATATTTAAAGATTTGGGGGGGTGTTTAGGTTAGAATACGTTTTATTTAACTATATTTGAAAAATATTTTCACTTTTAATTTTTAATTATTAATATACTATATTTCTTTTAAGAACAATTAAATGTATTAGAATCCCTTACAGTATGTAGAATTATTTTCACATCAAGTATAAGTATGTATATTATTAGGTAACAATTTTTTTTTTTTAAATATTATTTAAGAAAAATTTATGACAATGACGGCAAAAATAGCTAATCAATTTCATTGGTTTAGTAAACTTTTATTTTTTATATAAACCTATATATTGTTTGTCATGTAAGTAAAAAGGATATAGCTCATTCAAAAGCTTACATCTTCTAGCATTTCATATTAATTTCATTTTACTGTAGGTGTTTTATTGGATTTCATTTTACTGTAGGTGTTTTATTGGATTATTTTAAGTGCTTGTAGTACTAAGAGGGAGGTCTTTAGGTTAGAATACGTTTTATTTAATTACAATTTTAAAAGAAGTTTAGGTTAGAATTCGTTTTATTTAACTACAATTTTAAATACAGCTTTAAAATATGTTCACTGTTAGTTTTCATTACACAGACACACACACACACACACGCACACACACGCACACACACACATGTATATATATATATATATATTTAATTACATATATATATATATATTTAATTATAAATATATATATTTAATTACATATATATAAAATAATAATTACATATATATATATATATATATATATTATAATAATTACATATATATATATATATATATAATTACATATATAATAATTACATATATATATAATTACATATATATATATATATATAATTACATATATATAATAATTACATATATATATAATTACATATATATATATATATATATAATTACATATATATAATAATTACATATATATATATATATATATATTTAATTACATATATATATATTTAATTACATACATATATATATATATATATATTTAATTACATATATATATATATGTGTGTGTGTGTGTGTGTGTGTTTAGAATTCGAGTCATTGATAATAATTTAGATGTTTTTAACTTTTTATAGTAAATGATAAATCTAAAATATTTGTTGCGATCGTTAAGTGACAAAAACTATGGAATTATATTTCAGTTGGTTTTTCATCTTTTTTATAGTGTAATAACGAAATATGTTAATGGTTTATTTTTGTTTATATCAGGTTGTTTTCTTTCTTTTTTTTAGATTTTTTTTAGATTTTTTTTCAGCTAATTTTATACATACTAACGAAAAACCAAAACGGAAAAAAATTGGTTCAACCCACTTCCTAAAATATGACCGCATGACCAAACATTAAATTTTGAGTGTGGTGGGGAATATATTCTTGTTTCACCGAGAACTTTTCAGCACCCACTTGTATATCTGAAGAAATTAGGGAGAGCGTCGGGTAGGATGTTGGGTTGCAAAAACCAAAGATTGGATGCATGCCCGATTAATTGATAGAATAATTTTCTCATGTGAAGAACTTAGTGGAAACTAGACTCAATAAGAACTCAAAGATTGTTTAAAGTTAAAAGAAGTTCCTCAAATATGTATGGATATCAATAATTCCGTAGCCGCTAGATGAGAAAAACATTTAGTTTAGACAACCGTTTTTATACAATTGTTCATTCAATACAAGCCCCAAGAGCCATTCAAGATAGAGGGTTACTGAATAAGGTTTTTGTGAGGGCTTAAAAAGATCACATAAGTAGTCCGTATTGTGAGGATATGTAGAATAGATAACGTTTAACGCTAGATTTGAAGAGGTTAAGATCGTAATGATTGGGGAAGGTCCTCTCGGGTGTCTGTTCCATAAATTAACAGTTCTGGGGAATAGTCTATTCTTTCCAATGGAATACGAAAGGAAGGGGTATGTTGACCTTGTGTTCATGGCATGGTGAGTCCTAAGAGATGTAGCTCGTCTCAACATTTGCCATGAAAATAGCGATAGTGTAGCGAGAGGCGACATCTGTGGAAAAAGGGTTGTAGAGCGGGAAACAGTTCATCACCCATAAGGCTGCGTAAACGTTTTTGAACTCTTTCAAGGATGGAAAATGAGGATTGGGTATCTCCAGACCCGATATGGCATCAATACTCCATTTTTGGTCCGATCTGTCTCTTGCAAAGATATTAGGTTGGTGCAAAAATAATGACGTAATAATGTCGTTTTTTGACGTTAAAAAATACGTCAAAAAACGACATTATTACGTCATTATTTTTGCACCGACCTAATAGAAAATGGCTGGAGAAGTGATACAATGAACCGACCATTTTCCCAGCATTTTTAGTGATGATTCATATGTACAAGTTCCACTTGAGGTCTGGAGTGAAATTCAGTGCCAATTTCAAGGCAGGTAGCCTCATTGTGAGGAATTATTAATGTCTATACATGTCCATGAAGATCGGAGAATAGTTAAGGTCTTCTTAGTGAAAACCCGTTTTTCTTCTTATTGCACTTCATTATTTAATAATAATATTAATCACATAGATTAATTATATATTATATAGAGAAAATATCAGATCTAAATTCAGTTACAACCTATGTGTCAGGCTCCGTACATTTTGATCCATCTCCCTAAATGATTATAACTTGATTATCCGTAACGCAAAAAGTAACGCCAATTATAAAATCATTTTGCAATTATATTTTCAGTATAATTAATATAAAATTTTATTTATACATTTAAATTTATTGTCGCATGTAAAAAGGACTTCTGCTGTTTTAAATAATAAAAACGGGAGAAGAAAACTATTTAATCTATATAATGATAACCTGTCCTCCTTATTTACTAATCAGATATTCCGTAGTTATATGTTCGCCTATTATAATATCAACGCAATATCTCCATAGTAATTAGATCAAGCTGTGTTAATGATAACTTTTATAAAAAGTTACAATGTTTTTTATACCAGGTCTTTCCAAAGTTGGAGTTTGAGACAGGCATTTTGTTGGGTAAGACACATAAAATTCCAGGGGTGGTAGCGCGAATATAACTAAGATGTTTTTTTTTTTAATTCGAGCTCTCAGAGAGTTTAAATTTAAATTTTTATTATTTCATTATTCCAAAACTTTTACACATCAGCAGGTAGCTATTAATGTCAACAAATGAGTGTTGACATCAATGTTCACTTTTATAATTATATATATATATATATATATATATATATATATATATATATATATATTAAATTCCCAGATCAATTCTGTGGACAAGACACATTGGTATAAATAAAATGACAATTGGAAAAAGATCTTAGATTTTGCCGACGCGTTTCGTCTTCCGACTTTTTCAAGGCAAAAATGAAATCGAAATGTTCTTATTGTTATAGTTACATTAAAAAAAAAATCCAAATTTAAAAAGATAGATGCTTCTGTCCAAGCCTTTTTTTCTGGTTAATGTAAATTACCTTTATAGTAAGAGATTTTTTTTTTTTTTCCATGTCAACAATATAGTTAAATTCCCAGCAAAATCTAAGATCTTTTTCCAATTGTCATTTTATTTATACCAATGTGTCTTGTCCACAGAATTGATCTGGGAATTTAACTATATTGTTGACATGGAAAAAAAAAATCTCTTACTATAAAGGTAATTTACATTAACCAGAAAAAAAGGCTTGGATAGAAATATCTATCTTTTTAAATTTGGATTTTTTTTTAATGTAACTATAACAACAAGAACATTTGGATTTCATTTTTGCCTTGAAAAAGTCGGAAGACGAAACGCGTCGGTAAAATCTAAGATCTTTTTCCAATTGTCATTATATATATATATATATATATATATATATATATATATATATATATATATATATATATATATATGTATGTATGTATGTATGTATGTATATATATATATATATATATATATGTATGTATGTATGTATGTATATATATATATATATATATATATATATATATATATATATATATATATATATATATGAAGAAATATAGTCTTAAAGTGTGCTATATTTATGAAATAAAGTGCTAAATATCAGAGATAGAGCGTGTGTAAATATAAAAGTGAACATAGAAGTCAACACTTAGAGGCGACAGTCTGTTTCATGCTATATGCAATCGTCAGGCCACATGTGCTGTTATTTTTCTCGGCTATTTATATATATATATATATATAAATAGCCGAGAAAAATAACATATATAGCATGAAAAAGACTGTCGCCTCTAAGTGTTGACTTCTATGTTCACTTTTATATATATATATATATAGTTTAAAATGAATTTTTAAAAATGAAAAATCTTTTGTGAAGCTTTGTTTTAGTTTTAATTTCAAGTTGAAACAAATATTACTTGCTTTTATTTTAAAATATCGCAGAAATGCATTTATTAACACGTAGGTAGATGCTTTTATGAGATGTTGAAAACTTTATTGACAACCTGACAGCTTTGTTGAGAACGGGAAATTTAAGTATATCTTTATTTAAAATATCTATAAAAATTACTTGATCAATATAAAATATAGAATATAAAGTAAGCCCCTTTTTTATTTAATTTTTAACTGCCCTGTAATATTAAAAATTTAGGAAAATATTCTCCGTAATCTAATTTTTTATTGAATTTTAGGCAAGTACCTCAATAAAACTTACTATAATTATCGCTCTTATTTTCTGATAATGTCGTGTATAGACGTTGGTATTAAGAAAAATCTGCGTGTTTATACCCCACACACAAAATTCTAAATACTTTTTTAAATACTGGGGGTCACTGAATTGTAGTAAGCTTTTCCACTTGCGATTAGTAAATACATTTTTTACTTAATAACAATATGATATAACCGACTCAAATTAATATAGAATTTTAATTAGATTTAAAAGTTTATAAATTATTCTAATTAAAATTTTTTAAAAATGAAAACAATTCTTGCAAAAATTCATTATTCCTCAAAGTTTTTTTCTCAAGACAATATTTTCCAATCTTGTTCATAAAAGTTATTAAAAGCTTTTCTAATTAAATAAATTCTTAATTTTATTGCATTTTTATTTTACGATTCAGAGCAGAATTTCGATAAGTAAGGTTTCTGTGTTACAACAAAAAATTAATAACTTAAATTTTCCAAAGACTTCTAATTAAAACTAATATAAACTTTAAGCAACGCAAAAAAGTATTTCTAAAAATTTCATAATAAGTGAATAAGTGGGTGTTAAAGATTTTCTGAAAGGAAAGATTTCTAAAATAATTTCATTCATTTGTGAATAAGTCCTGAATGTTTCATTAAAATCCGACTATTATTTGATTTTTGTAAGAATTTCCAAATCAATGTTTTGACGATAAAACTTTGTTTTTATTAAGTTTGGGTTATTTTTTCACCATATATGCATAAGCGAATCTTTGGAGGTGCCCATATATATATATATATATATATATATATATATATATATATATATATATATATATATATATATATATATTACTGCACCAAATAGTATTGTGTGAATACCCATGTTTGAATATTGAATAGACGCTCTGCTCTTTTATTTTATCAGCGTGAATTGTGTCTACCGGCATGTTCACTTGATAGCATTAATAAAGTAGATGTGCTTCTCTGGTTGACATAATAAAAAAATAATTATATTTATGCGAGTGTGTGTGTGCGTGCGTGCGTGCGTGTGTCTTGTCATTATGACAGCCTGTGGTCGAAGAGAGCAAAATAAGTTAAGTCATTTTCTTTTATACACCTTTGTACAACGCCACGTAGTTGAAGTTAACAGGAGTCCCCTGGCAGACAATTTGGGTTAATCCCACTCTTCCCATTCAACTGCAATTGTTATTCTCACATAAATATACAACCCACTCACCAAATATCTACAGGTAATATTCCTACTATACGAACAATAAAAGCAACTGAGCTTTAAATTTACACAATTTCAGTTATCCAGAAATAACAGTTCGGAGCTGAATTTTTTGTTTTCATCGAATAAAAAAAAAAAAGTTTGAATTTGAGATAAATGATTTGTTATATATTTACTTATTTATTTGTTTATTTATTTATTTGTTTGTTTTTGCAGATGTTGACGGCAGTTGGGAAACGGAATGGGATGTCAGTTTGTACAGACCGCCTGTTTGTTAACGTTACGTTTATCTCTTTGAAGTATAGTTTGGTAGGGGAGGAAGCTCATGTTTTCTTTTCTTGTCTCTTTTATTTTATTTGCATTTCGTTTTTTTTTTTTATGTAATTCAGATGAGCAACGGCTGCCCATGTGCGCCAAGTAGGTTGCAAGCAGTTGTATGTGTATCGAACCGTTCACTTTTACAAAGCATGCTTGAATGTTTCTACTTGAGACGCTCGCGCATACTGCACTGACTCAGCGGTAGAGCAAAGGAATGGCAAGTCGAAAAAAGTCGAAGATTCTCTTTGGGATGGCGAGTTAGAAAAGCTAGATGATAATTAATTAGACGAAATAAAAGTTTAGTTTAAAGCAAAAACAGGATAAGCTGTTCGGAATGGTCAGTCATCAAAGAAAATACCCAAGGGAATGCTTTGCAATACAAATTTATTAACTATTACTCTAGATCAGGCACCCACTGCGTATGTATAGTGATTTTCCAAGGCCGAAAGTATGTTCTAGTGAGACAAGCTTATTAACAATTACACCGCCTCGAGGTGCCCAATATAGCGACTTTCCAAGCTTAGCTTTAATGTGTCGATAGTATGGGACACCCAGTGAAGATCGCACTCACTATTCAGTCGTAATTGTTCTAGCGAGACAAGCTTGCTAACTATTACACTAACTACGTTGAAGTGCACCTTACTAAGCGTTGCTTTGTTGTGGCTCATCGACGAAAGTACGGGTACACAATGAGGATCGAAATTACTACTCAGTCGTAACTGATCTAACAAGATAAGCTTGCTAACCATTACACCACGTCGAAGTGCCCTACTGCGTATGTTTATGAAGGTGAATCAAGTTGTCCCCTAATACAGAGCTAGCTGAGTTGTGATCAAAATCAGGCGCCCTCAAAATGACTGATATCGACCCCTGGGGTTGAGTGAACTATCCGAGGGTGTCGGTAATTGTCTGGAAGTCAAAAGCGGGTCGATAAATACATAAGAATCTAAAGGAAGGACATCGATAAATCCCTGTCTGTAAAAATGGGATCGATAAATACTTGGAATTTATAGGGGACCAATAAATGCATGGTGATAAAAAAAGGGTCGATAAACGCCAGAGAACCGATTAAACATTTTTGACCAAAAACTGACATTTGTATAAATCAAGAATTAAAAATAATAGGAGTAGAGAGGTTCCCATATCATCCGGTTCATACCCACTTTCCTGCCCCTTGAACTGGAGTAGAGAGTTATCCATTGTTTCCTGTTTAGGATTGACTTTCCTGTTCCTTCCAAAGTCTACTTCAACTCTATACTTCTAACGTCTCCGCTTAAACTCAGAAATTTTATTTATTATTTATTTAATTTTTCCTCGGATATGTTGGCCTATCGCCGGGTTCATACTCCTTTCCGACCTTTTGAAGAAAAGTAGAAGTTTTATCCCTTGTTTCCAGTTTAGGATTGGATTCCCAATTCCTTCCAAAGTTTTTTGGTTCTCTTCCACTCCCAGTAGACACTTGCATCTTAGTGGCATTATCGCCTTGCTTGGAGTAAATTGATTTTAAAAAAATGACTAAACTAATCCAATAAAATACATTTTGCTCAAACACATTTCTAATTTATATATAAACTAGTTCAGTCCCCACCGTTTCAGTGGTAGCAAAATGATAAATTGTTTACCCATTTAAAATACTAATTTTAATATAAAATACATTTTAAATCAGGGTTATTTGTTATGTAGGTTATTTGCTGTTTCCTCTGTCCATCTTGTCTTTGATATATTCTTTGAGTTTTAAATTCTCCAAGCCCTCTCCTCACTATGTGGTTCAGAAATTTCAATTGTCTCTTTCTGATTATAAGTGTCTTTAAATTAGATTCAATTTATTAATAAATATACATTCTGATTAATTATTGAGGTATTTCTGATGCAGAATTTGAAATTGGCAAATTAACTTTCTTTTCTGGTTGTACTTTCTGTCAAAACTAGTATGAAAGTATTGTGTTGGATTTTACAAAACTCCAAGGTTAAGGAATTTGATTCATTCTCCTTCCTATTAAGGATGTCAACCAATCCAAAAAAGGTTTATTTATTTATTTTGAGTGTGTTGATTATCACCTATATTATTTATGAATTTTTTCTCATTATTATTATTATTATTATTATTATTATTATTATCGTTGTAATTTCTGTCGCATAGGTTTTTGTTTTCAACATTATTGGTGTTCTGTATCAAGTCGTATGACCTCAGATTGCAGTCGCGACGATAAGGAGAATTTTTTGTGTACCGACCACGGTGATATCTAGTTCGTATTATTATCATTATTATCATTATTATTATTATTATTAGTAGTAGTAGTAGTAGTAGTAGTAGTAGTAGTAGTAGTAGTCTAGTATAGGGAGAGAAATAGAAATTGAAAAAGTAATAAGAAAACGTAAAGCTAAAATGAATCTTATAGAGACACAATAACGAAAGAAAACTTTCCTAAAAATTGAATCATTGTTCATTACAAGTGTGAAGATGTTCTTTTACATTTGAATCTAAAATTAAATCAATGTAAAACTCTTGCTGATGAAGAGAAAAGAAGTCCCGAAACATGTGCCAACAATTAAAATCTAAATTAATGTAAATCTGTTACTGATGAAGGGAATAGAAACCACGAAACATGTACTAATATTCAATAAAAAACAAAAATAATATATGTCAGTTTTTACCTACAATTTTCTCACATCGTTCTTATAGCCCATTAATGATAATCTACACATAAAAGTGTGTTGAGGGTGCTTGAACAAATAGACTCATGTAATTCGTTTCAAATTACAGCAATGCCTCGCGGGCTACATGTTGTGTCACGTAGACAGTCACTAAAGAAGTAGGTAACAAGTAGGCTTGGTTCATGGCTAAAACAGTTGCTTATTTTCCCTTAGGGCCAACGGTCTGAGATTAAGGCCAAGAATAAGTCAGAATTTCGAAGGTAGACACTCTTCATGTGGTATATTAGCAAAATACAATCTTTCTACTTTCCCTTCATTTGTACAAGCATTGTACTAAGTTAAGCTTAGTCGATATCCAGAAGTATATAACAAGGATTATATTATTTTATTTGAAGGAAAAAGAAACATTTTTAAGGCTATTCTCAAAAATTATTCATAGAAAATTGCTAGTAGAAAAGATAATTCTCATTACAATGATATATTAGGTTGGTGCAAAAATAATTTCGTTTTCTCACGTAGTAACATATGCTAGAAAACGAAATTATTTTTGCACCAACCTAATACAAGTCACACACACACACACACACACACACACACACACACATATATATATATATATATATATATATATATATATATATATATATATATATATATATATAATTGTTTTGTCACTTAGCTGATTTATGTTATCTTCAGCATCCCGAATCCAGCTTTTATATGGCGATACTCTGTTTCATGATTAGAAAAAATCGCCATACCTGATTATTGAGTTTAATCATGAAACAGACTCACATCATGCAGTGTTAATATCTAAGTCCACCTTACTTACCTTTTACATACGCTAATTTTTTGCTCATAAATATAGCTTACCTTAAAAACTATATTTTATCAAACAAAAGACTCTCCTCTCGATTTCGATGAAACCCAATAGTTCTGATTTAAAACTGAACTATTAGATTTTCTATACAGATGATTTAATCATATTGGTGAAGGCTTGTGTAAAGCCATCGACACTTAACGGAAGAACTGATAACGAAGGAATTGTGCACAGTGTGCTTCCAAACGGCCCTCTTCACTTTTGCTCACAGATTTTTCTTTCAGAGTTTTCTTTCGCTTAGACTACCTGCCACCCTAGATAAAGGATCCCAGTCTGCTTGTTGTTTAACCCATAGCCAGAGGAAAATGGATAAATCCATTTTCCAAGGGAATAGGCATGAAATGACCAAAAACAGAATCGATTGGAATTTGAACACGGCTCGACAATTTTACTTTCATCTCCGATAACCGTTACATTATTTGTACATCCATCTATATATTGCATCCACTGTACATTACTTTCTCTTATCATTTCCTTCTTCTTTCTGTTTTGCTCTTACTGTTGTTTTTCCTACCCACCTTTTTCATTTATTTAAATATTTACTTTATTTCCTTTTTTCCACTTGTGGACAGTGGAGAGTTGCTTTAAAGTCCAAGCATCTCGATTTTACTGACGATACAATCATAAAACACCAGTCACTTCAGACCCAGATCAAGCCTTTACAGTCCGCTTGATTTACAGTGGGCATTCCAAGCAGGGGCAATTGTATCAGACATGATAATGAAAATAAAATGGTTCAAACTGAATCCAATGAATAATAATTATTCTCAGTTTACGGCCATATCACTTTGAAACGCCAGTTCTCGTACGATCACCGAAGTTAAGTAACGTTGAGCCTGGTCAGTACCTACATAGGTGACAGCTTTGGAATACCAAGTGCTGTAAGCTTGAATGTCCAGGTGGTGTAACGGATAACGGCTCAAAATTGGAGATCGGAGAGTTCCAGTTCTAATCGGGTTCGTTATACTAACTTACTTGGGAAAGCTATAATTCACATATTTTTCCCCGGCTACGATTTAATTAATAGAAATTGTATCAGTAAAATCATTATTATCTCAAAAAATTCTTATATCCAAAAAATATTTTCTGGCTTCAAATAACCTGCAGTGGGCTGATAAGTCGTAAAAACACAAACCAATCAATATTCCCATTGACACCTCGTATATATATATATATATATATATATATATATATATATATAGCTTTAAACGTTATTTTTATTGAATACACATATCTGAGTAGATGGTCCGTTTATTTATCAAACGGTATATTTTCGTATACCAGTCTGAATATTCGGTAAATATAATTAAAGAAAAATATATGCTCTAAAATATAAGCGCTCTATCTCTAAGTAATATTAAAAATTTGGGAAAATATTCTCCATAATTTAATTTTAGGAATGTTGAATTTAAATTTATTATTATTATCGCTCTTATTTTCTGATTATGTCGTGTATGGTCGACCATACTTTCAAACGAGCATGTTAATTTTTAAAAAAAATATATTGGTTGTAAACGACTTTTATTGAGCTTTTCAATTTTTGATTCTTAAATATAGTTATCACTTCATAACAATACCACCTAACCTGATTGAAGTAATGCAGAATTTTAAACGATTTATTATATTATAAATTATTATAATTTAAATTTACTAAGAATTAAAACAATTCTTGCAAAAATTCATTATTCATCGAAAATTCTTTTCTTAAGACAATAGTGTCTTTAATAAATCTTATTTATAAAAGCAATTAAAAACTTTTTCTAATTAAATAAGATTATAGTTTTATTGTATTTTTTATTTTGCGATTCAGAGCAGATTTTCTGTAACTGGGTATTCTGTTTTACAAAGAAAAAAAAACAAAAAAAACTGATGACTTCAATTCTCCAAGGAGTCTTAATTTTAACTAATAAAACAAATTTTGAGATTGAAATTTAATTTCTTGAAATTTCATGGAATTAAGTAAGTAGGAAGTAACATATATAAAAATATGTTTAGCAAGAAATTCTAAAAACAAATAAAAAATATTTTAAAACATTTATGAATAAGTCCAGAAAGTTTCATTAAAATTCTACAAATATTTGATTTTTGCAAAAATTTTCAAATCAATTTGTTTTTCACCTGAAAAAAAGACGCTAAAACACTAGTCGCAAATATTACGCGGACTGCTGACGTAAATAAAAAAAGAAACAAGGTTTTTAACCAAAATTTCGAGTCTGGTAGGAAGGATTTAAAAAAATTAATAAAATAATAAAAAAAATACTTTCTTCTTTCCTGTTAATCATAACATAAACATTTTGACGATAAAATTGTTTTTATTAAGTTTAGGGCCCTCATTCATCATGCTATGGTGTTTTTTCAGCGAGCAAGTGGAGGTACATATATATATATATATATATATATATATATATATATATATATATATATATATATATATTATTTCTCATTCTCTTTCTAGCGTTCTCTCTCTATCTCTCTCTCCCTTTCTCTATGTATATATACATATGTATATATATATAATATCAAGTATGAGGTGCAGTTCAATTTACATTACATAAATCATTCATACAAAAACAGATATAGAAGTTAATGATTTAAATGGCGAGAATACATCTTCGCAAACAATTTTTATAAAGTACACTAACAAGCAAGTAACGTTTGGTTGAAATAGCTATTGTGATGAGGTAATTTTAGATTTATATATATATATATATATATATATATATATATATATATATATATATATATATATATATAGCACAATACAGAAATCTAAAATTACCCCATCAGAATAGCTATATATATATATATATATATATATATATATATATATACACACACACACACACACTAGGGAATAGTGAAAGCTTCTCGGTATGTGTGACCCAAAATGTAAAATACGAACAGAGAAACATGAATCCACGTGCATTGCGTAAGCTCAACCAGTTACAAACAATTATAAAAACTCCCATGAATCAATAAAGCCTTATTCTGTTTCTTTTTCACTCCGAAGTAACCAATCATTCTTCATTTCCTTAAATTTACCGCAGCGGAAATTGCTTATTCCGGTCTCTATCAGAAGTTTATCTTTTTTTTTTATATTTCTAAATTCTTTTATTTTATTTTATTTTATTTTATTTTATTATTATTTTTTTTTTTGTTATCATTTTTCCCTTTTTTTCTTTTTTCCACAAACGATCCTCAAATGTTCCAGACGCCATTGTTGGAGCAAATTTAATCGCATGCTCAGTCAAGTGTCCCAGTCCTGTTTGCGATCGATTATCATCACCAAACTTTGTAGATCATTCACGATGTTAACACCCACTCATCTGATCCGACTTCATTTTTTCTGTACACACCATCGATTGTCTCTCTTCCCGTTGGATCTGTTTAGCGTCTTTTTGCTTTTCTTTCTTCTCTCCTAAACACTATACTTGCACTACACACACACACACACTTTCATTTCTTTACCCCCCCCCTCATATGTACATGATTTTCTTTCGCCTATATTTCCCCTTCTTTTCATATATTGTTTTATTTGTTTTTACACTTGTTTGCTTCATTTATCAATTATTGTTCTTTCTTCAGTTTTCTTCACATCAGCTCGTTTTTCTGTTCTTTCCTTTTTCTTCAAAGAGATTAAAACATATAAGCATTCTGAAATAAAAAAAAATAATTCAGATTAATACTTAAATAGAATTAATATTCAAAATTAAAGAGGAACGTGAAAGAATATTAAAACAAAAAAATGTAAGATATTTTATTTAAAAGTGTTTTATCGTCGAGGTGAATCAGACACAGAGAAGAATGAGTGTTTAATATATTTATTCAGTACCAGTATCGGGTGCTAACGGATACATACAAAAATCACAATAAGTTACAAAACAATTAACAAGACAGAATACAAGGAATAGAGGAGGGTCAAATGCTGTACAGCCAAATGAAGTAAGATTAGTCTGAATATTAATCAGCTTAGTATCAACTTATTAATCAGCTGTTGAAGTCCTTAATCGTAGACTATTTAAGATTATGAGCCAGGCCATCTGGTAGAGTGCTGAAGAGGTGCTAGCTACTCTACAAGAAGAAGAAAGTAAGAAACATTTCAAAACGGGGAGCAAGGGAAAAAAACGACTTTTAAGTGAAAAATTGCATTTAGGAGAGAACATCTGACACGAAGGGAAATCAGAGAGTGAAAAACGAAAGCTAAAAGAATAATGACTGAAAAAGGAATCATGTTAAAGTAACAATAAAATTAAGGAAAAACAGCAGAGAGACAGAAAATACAAAAAAATTAAAAAAAAAATGGGAAAAGCAATAATAAAAGTAAATATTTAAGAAGGAAAAACATAGTAAATAAATAAATGCGTGAATGAACGGATGAAAAATGGGCAAAAAATGAGAAAAATGAGAAAATAAAAAAAAAATACAATCAATTTTTAAATTAATTTCATCAACGCATGACCAATAGCCATCAGAATTGAAAGAAAGAGTTCCTGTTAATGGCGGACATCCGTTCCTGCAAATCAATGTGCACCTGAGACGCAAAGAGAAAATAGCACTGAAAACAACGTCCAGAACGCTGCACCAGGGGGGTATTTAAACAACGTGCGGAAATGATCGTGGGCGTCCAGTTGTCGCTTTTCTATATCACTCGGGGGACTGGATAAATACTGTTGAAACTTTTTCCTTTATATTAGTGACAATGCGTTTTAAAATTTACTAATTGTGGCCTTCTGCATGAGTTTTATTAGTCCCAACAGTTAGATAGATAGATAGATAGATAGATAGATAGATAGAAACAATGTTTGCAAAATAATTATGTAGAGTTGTGAGGAAAAAAGCAATAGTCTAGTATATTCAAGTAATATTCATTTGTAATTTTTAATTAATAAATAAAGGTTTATGAACTCTTACAATATTTACCACTTTGAATGACATCTGTCAGTTGTTTGCGTGAGTGGTTCACTACATCCAAAACCTGTCCTTTAATGTTTGATTTATTAAGGAAAAATGTTTTTTTTTATATCAATTTGCTTTTCTCCTATTTGTAATTTCAAATGTAACACTTAAAATTGATATATATATATATATATATATATATATATATATATATATATATATATATATATATATATATATATATATATATCAATTTTAAGTATATATATATATATATATATATATGAATAAAATCAGAGGGAAAACTTATCTTAACAGACGTGTTTCGTTCTCTGAGGGACTTTATCAAGCTAAGTTTTCCTTTTGTCTTTATTCATATTGTCCTTTTACAGATATATTCCATCTAAAATTATACTCACACACACACACACACACACACACATACACATATATATATATATATATATATATATATATATATATATATATATATATATATGATATTGTATATTGCTATAAAATATATAATATATATGTACAGGAATGGGTAAATTGTCGACATTTTATATTTTTAATTTCGCCATTGCGCTTTGTTTGTTTTTTTTTTATTTTGTCGACCGCACAGTGTAGTAGGGTCAATAGAGCACCGTCTACGAGAAAAGATCACCATGATGCAATTCACTCCGCTTGAAATTTGAAAACGGCATGCTGTATGCCGGAAACTCCAATATGGACATTTCAGAGTGTCTGGATGTGAAAGGATTGTTTCAGTGCAAAGGATTCGGAAAGAGTTGGATTAGTCTAATGGTGATTACGAAGGCACGGCAGCTTGGAAAACTCACACTGATCGTTCTGATAAGAAAAGAACACCCGAATTTGTTGGTGATGGTCTCAGATAACATGGAAGCCTATATCAAGGGCCTTGAGGAGGCAGTGCTGCTCTGGGTCAAGAGGGTAGCTGCTGGATGACACTATGTCTGGCAACAGGATACTGCACTATGTCCCACAAGCAGGAGAACCCGGTCATGGCTGTCAGACAAGTTCTGCGACCACATCACCTTTTACAGCTAGCCATCTAACTCTCCAGACTGCAACCCCCTTGATTATTATGTGTAGGGCGTAGTTGAGCAAGAGACCAACAAAATTCCTTGTAACACCAAAGATGAACTAAAGGCAAGGATTATGGCAGCATTCACTAACTTAAACAAGGAGACCGTCCAGAAGAGATGCAGGAGATTCCGAAGTCCTCTGAAGACTGTGGCTGAAGCTAATGTCGGTTTTATTGGATAAATTCACTTTTTAGTATTTCAAGATATTTTTGTGTAATTTTAGTAAATTATTGTGAGACCGTAACATACCTACAACATGGACTCTTCCAGGACTATATAAAGTATGCGACATAACACTCTAGAGAGAGAGAGAGTGTGTGTTCTAATACCGTAGTATCAGCCGCGTACGACTACCAATATTGGACACTAGCACACAGTAAGCTCCGCTTACACTATCTTTGTAACCTTTTGTTTAATATATCTTTCTTACCTCTAGCTGTGAAGAGCCGATCGACGTAATTCTCGATCACTTCGATCTCGGCACGCCCCAAGGAAATTTCTCAGGAAGGAAAAGGAAATTTACTCAACCGCTCGACGTAAATCCCAAGAGAAAAAAGTATTAACAGTTTTATGGGTTTTATTTTTCTCCTTTTCAAAAAGAAAAAAAAAAAAAGAAAACTCTTGGAAGCGAGGTATTGTGAGACCGTAACATACCTACATGGACTCTTCCAGGACTATATAAAGTATGCGATATAACACTCTAGAAGAGAAGAAGAGGAGGAGAGAGAGTATTCTAATACCGTAATCTCAGCTGCGTACGACTACCAATATTGGACGCTAGCACATAGTAAGCTCCGCTTACACTTACACTATCTTTGTAACCATTTGTTTAATATATCTTTCTTACCTCTAATCCGTGTTCCGTGTTTTCCTTCCAAGGCCCCGACTTTGGGCCCACATCATAAATATATCTGTTAAAATGAGTGTTATTTCATTTTTTTTCTGTGATTTAGACGAAAATTTATCCAACAGACCCTGTATTTATGATATATATCCACACACACACATACACACAGATATATATATCCACACACGCACACATACACACACACAAACATTCACTAACTTAAACAAGGAGACCGTCCAGAAGAGATGCAGGAGATGCCGAAGTCCTCTGAAGGCTGTGGCTGAAGCCAATGTTGGTTTTATTGAATAAATTCACTTTTTAGTATTTCAAGATATTTTTGTGTAATTTTGGTAAATATATCTGTTAAAATGAGTGTTATTTCATTTTTTTTATGTTTTAGACGACAATTTATCCAACGCACCATGTATTTATGATATATATATATATATATACACACACACATATATATCCACACACACACATATATATATGTATATATATATATATATATATATATATATATATATGCATGCGCTCGCCTTGCCTTGCTTGTTCGGCAAAGTTTATTCGTAGCCGAGTAGGTGAAGTCACGTCGGAACTAACGAAGTTTTCTCTCTGCCCATTGGGATGCAGGAGTGTAATTCCACTGTCTGTAGTATTTAATTTAAAAGAGGGCTCAATAAAGAGTAGAGTTAAATATTAATTATTTTAGGATATTAAAACAAAAACATGTTTAAAATAGCAATTATATTTCAACACAATAGATGCTACCATTTTGTATCGATTTTTAAAATGTTTTTGTTTTAATATCCTAAATCAATGTAAGTTTGTTTAAACGAAAGGTTTTTGTTAAAAATTTTTACTCTATTTTTTTATCTATATTTTGGACCATAATCCTGGTTTCCGGTACATATAAATATAAATCATATTTCATAATCAATTATTAAAGGCTTTTTATATTTATGCTATGTCATTTATCACTTTTTTACGTCTTCACCTGACAGTTCGTGCTATCATCTCGTTTTTTTTTAATCATTTTTTTATGAAAAATACTTATGTTTGTTCGTATAGTTGATAACATTTTACTGAAGATATTGGACAGATAAATAAAAGAAACCAAAGAATGCTCAAAAATATAGAAAAAGCACCGTCTACGAGAAAAAGATCACCATGATGCAATTCCTTTACAAAGAACTTGCTTTTTGGACAAACTTGTATAAATGAAAAACTGCTACCCAAATACACCCACGGTGTTTATGTGTGTTCGCATATCTTTTGTTAAACATTATGGACGAAAACAGTTACAAGATCTTCGCTGTCCGTCATATTTAGCGAATCATGCATAAAAGAATGTTTGCTTTCCAAATATACAATATCTGGATGTGGGCGTACTGACTGTATATATATATATATATATATATATATGTATGTATATATATATAGAGAGAGAGAGCAATATATTGTAAGTATACAAATGTAGATGCAAATGTAGGTATACAGCAATGAAAAACAAAACTAATTTAAATGAATCCTAGAAACAATATTTAATACTGGTAATACTGGTATAATACTTACTGTATACCTACTTTTACAGGCCCGTGTATATGTGCGTGGGATCTATGCACACAATATTTATGGGTTCACAAACGCACGCACACACACACACGCATACACGCACTGGTGTCAGTTATTTCTTCTTTGTTCGACACCATAGCAACTAATGTCAATAGCATCCAGTCACGTTGTATAGACGAACACTTCAGATTGATCTACAAAGGAGGTTGTCGATTTATATTTGTCTTTCGAATAAAACAAATATGCCACCCAAATGTAATCACAGTTCTTCGTTGACTCCATGACCCTAGTGACTTCTTTACCGCCTCTGTTTGACCAGAAGTTGACTCTACGTTTTTCTTGATATTTCTTTACTAAGCCTAACTTAGGATGGTGTAAGGCCCAAAATGTGGAGCATCTAATGAGAATTGAACCCATTAATGATCTACAAAACTTGCTTGTTAACCAATAAATGTGCGGAGCTCCTTGAAACGTCTTTACGCACAAAATTATAACGTTATCACTCGAAACTGTTGTTTATAGCAGTGCTTGGAAAGAAATTGTGTAGAGTGAAGTCGTCTCACCACACCACAGAGATTTCATCATTGACCATGGCTGGTGCAGCAGTTTTTGGCCAGGCGCATTATTCCCCAAGGAGCGACAACCACCATATTCCTCAGATATTGCGCCTTACGACTTCTAAAATTAAATCCGACTTAAAGGAACGGGATTTCAAGACATTGAGGCAGTCCAAGATTTTGCGACGAGGTAGCTGTTCGCTATACCCCCAAAAGAGTTCCAGGAATCTTTCCATCAACGGAAACGACGCTGGATAAAGTGTGTGGTTTCAGAAGTGAAATACTTCAAAGGAAATTAAATGCCGAATTGATGTGTTGTAATTTTCTTTTTTATAGCACCAATTCCGATATTTTTTGATCAGATCTCGTATCCTGTAAATAATTTAAAGAATGATCTTTTGTAGAACATTTTTTTTTTACCTCAAATAAATATAAATATTAGTATCTCCCTATATTTCTGAGATGAGATATTATAACTATTTACACTATTTACATTGTTTGTACTGTTTTCCTCATATTTATTGTCATCTTAAAAACGTTTCGGCCGTTGTGCGCTCCGGCCTTCTTCAGGTGATATACGTTGGAATTTTGAACCGAACCCTTTATTTAGTCCACTGGGGTAGATCTTTCTAGTTCTGCGTGCCATGTCTTTTTCTGTATATCACAGTATCAGTTGATTCCCTTTAGTAACAACTCTCCAAGATTTTGTTCACTTCTGCTCTGACCAGGTCTTGAACTCATAACTCTTTTGGTCAAGTCATTGAATTACTTCAAAATATAGGTTTGATGCCCTTCCGTTGTTTTTGTCTTTTGTTATTTTTTTTTTCGTCATGGATCATCGTTCATTGTTGTATAAACTACGAAAAGCATGAATAATGTTGAAGTTTTACACTTGTCAAGCATCCCAAATTATTTTTTCACGGATATACCATTTAAATGTATTTTAAAATAACGAGGAAAGACGGCACGTTAGACGACTAAAATATTATTTTGATTTTGTATGATTCGAATTATTTTTAAAAATTTGGATGAAGTTTTAGTATCTGTATCAAATCAATAGCACAATTTTAAATGATCTTTTTCTGTTTTGGTTGGTAATGATCATGCACTCAGTTGTAATGATGTTCTCATTATAGAATATGGTCTCATAAGGATTATGATCACGCCATGTAATTCTGAGCAACCTCTGGATGTAGTAAATGCGAAAAGCCTCTAACATCACGATCTCTCTAGAGATCGGGATAGGTTAGGGTCCATGTCTCATCTCTCTTGTATATATTGATATATAGCCGTTTTATATCAGAAAAGAGCGTTCTTTTCACTACTTGTAAATCCGGGTAATGTTTGGACTTTGTTCACTTCGGAAAGCTACAGGATGACTAGACTGAGCTAACAAGTGGCAAATTGGGCTGCATTTGACGCGATATAAGGAACCGATCATTTCCCCAGCATTTTGAGAAATCGTTCGTTTATACGAGTTTCAGTTGAGGCCTGGGGTGAGCTTGGAACCTGGAAGTACAACCGTTGAACTGAAAAAATGAAGGATCCGATCGGTGATTATGTAACGCCAATAGCTTGGTTTTGTGGGTATTGAATTATACAAACTGTTATTTCACTCTTTGAGCTTTGAAGCCTTGATCAGAGTAGAAATAATCTATCGAACTCTGTTCATCTAGATTTTTGGGTGGAGCATCGGAACAATTGTCATGAAAATATTTGTAGAAAATACAGAGGGTAGCCACGTCACGGCGGTGAGAAAGTGATTGAAGTCGAGATGCGAGGTCAGGGTCGATAATATTACAGACCCTTCTTTGAATTTTGTCAAGAATCTTGAGATATATAGTAGGAGCACCAGAGCAGATATAGCAGAAATATCAAATGCACGGCCGAATGTGCAAGATGAATTCTTACCAGAAAAATTGTCTGGCAAGACACTTATTGAATTTGTTTTTGTTATGGAGTGGTTTCACAGTGGAGGCTTGTATTTGTACTAATTCGGTCCTAAAATAGGTTCGACGTACAAAACGTTAGGAACTTGATATAATAGGTAATGACGCAGAGAAATCTACTTGTGGTCGCTGATACTTTAGTATCCGACTAACGGTTGTCCGGCATCGACTGACTGACCGACGATATTCAGTCAACCCCCCCACGAGGGCGTCATGTGGCACAAGGCCTTTTTAACGTGGGATCTCCGAGCCAGTGGGCTCGGCTAAAAATATACCCATTGAACCCGTATAAACGGGTTCAGGGTCGGTTTACCTCCCCGAAAGAGAATCCGCCCTTCGGCGTAGCCTCCTTCGGGTTCCTCCCTACCCGAAGGCAGAGAGTTCAACGGATCAGCCAGTCGACTGACTGACCGACGATATTCAGTCACACCCCACGAGGGCGTCATGTGGCACAAGGACTTTTTAACGTGGGATATCCGAGCCCGTGGGCGCGGCCTAAAATATGCCCAGTCGACTGACTGACCGACCCACTCGTTATTCTTACTACTCCTACTTATTATAGGTGGGAGAGTCTATTAACTATAGAATAGGTGTGTTCCACTATAACAGTTTTAGAGCCTGTTCTTGCGCTGAACAAATCATCCTTTCCGTTCCTAAGCTACCTCCATGATTTCGGTTCTGCCACCTCTTGGGTTTCTTGCGCAAATGCTCCGTACAAGGGTTCTTCATTCTACGCCGACTCTCTTCATAGGTTCTCATCGTGTAACTCGCTGACCTTTCTGTCTCCGCAATGACTCTTTGTCTATTCTTTAAATACTCATGCAAGGACTCACAATCAGATGTTACGCCCTATGAAACTTCTTCCGTCCTCTTTTCGGAGTAGGTAAAGCTTTGCCACATTACCCTCGGGATGCAGGCACCTGTTCATGTGCATTGTCTTCTATGCCTTTTGATCCAAAAATTTTTTTTTTGTTGTTTTTTACTATGATGTTCATTCTGTACAAGTCTCTAAAGCCACTCAAGGTAGAGGGGATACAGAGTTAGAGGTACATTTTATGGCAATATCTGTGATAGTTAACGGTTGAACCTAGACTTCAACAGGTTAAGTTTGTACTAATCAGGAAAGCATCCTCTTGGGAGTTTCACAAAACATCCGCTTGAAATTCGGTTCCACAAAGCTATGATTCGTTGGAAGAAGCTGCTTGAGTAGAACTTACATCTCATCAATGGAATATGAATGTGTGAGACATGGCGTGTCTTAGCCGTTAAGGTTATAACTGCTGAAAATGATTATTATTTATTTATTTTATTTTTAAAATCCCCCCACAAATCAACATCCTATGATTTTATACTATTTCTTCTATTTTTCTATTTTTTCGCGGTTCATATAAATCTAGGCTCACTTTAAGATTTCTAGGAATAGGCAGAATTTACTACTTGTTAACAAATTGGTTGATGCTTTAAACTGAAAGTACGAAATAGTTTTCACTGCTTTGTGACTAGGACATTGTTACTCGGCTTTCCACTAGAGAAAACTCAACGATAGCCAATTTTACACCAGAAGACTCCAAATAGACTTCTGTTTTTCTACCTCCATTACAAGAGAATAACAATTTTCCTATCAAACAATCTAATGAAGAGGCAGGTAGATTAAATATGGAATCGGGGAGCCGAGTCCAGATTCCGACAAAGAGAGGTTGTGTTCACTTGAAAAAAAAAAAAAACAAACAAACTTGAATCTATCTCTTCTACGAAGCGGTCTCAGCTACAGGTTAAATAACAAACTGGGTTTTGTAGTCACAGGTTGAAATCCTTCTGGGTGAAGGAAAACGCTGAATTCAAAACAGCACCCAAGTCAAAGTAAAAGAGGAGTGTCTGACGTGGTGATAGCATCTGCAACAATTTTTTAAAAAGAGTAATTGCTACTAGATTTGCATCATCATCATCTTTTCAAGTGTAGTTGCAGACCAGTGCTCTACGAAGCGACTGGTGGAATAAACAAACAATCTATGTAATACTTGCAAAATTTATGAGAGTCATATAGCCTTTAACATCCTCAATCATTTATAGAGATTTAAACTTTATACTTCTTAATCAGAGAAGCTTACACAGAACTCATTAAAAAAGGCGGGGGGGTAATTGCTACTGAATTTGTTGCAAATAAATAAAGAAAATAGGTTCGCCTGTCGTCCGATCCATAATCTTCCCCAGTCTTTTGTACAGGAATAGAGGTTTAGGATTAGGTTTCGGGTTCATTCTAAAAGCTTTTCATTTTCTTTCACTACCAGTAGCCCCTTGCGTCTGAGTGGCATTATCGCCTTAGATGGGGTGAATTGATTAAAAAGCAAGAAAATCGGTGTGATTGTAGCGCTATGCTCTTCAAAGAGACTGCATGAATGAACGAACAATCGATGCAATACTTATACAATTAATAATAGTCCTGTAACATATAATGACCTCAATTTTTCTTTGTCTTTCTTTCTTTCAGTTTTTTATTTTTCCCATTTCTCAACTATTGTCAACTGAATAAAAAAAAATAAAAATTACCCCCCTCTATATTGTTGTCGTCCTGTCATAAAAAAAAAAAAACATCTAAGAAAAAACCCGGTCCCCCACCTCCCCATACTATCTCAGTCTCCATTCAACGTCCATGTTGTCGTTGACTTTTTAACAAAGAAAGTGTTGTACAGTAAAGCTCTACAAACTTACTCAGACTTTGGGGGGAAGCTGCCCTTGTTTGCCCAGAGCTGATTGAGACCGCCGCCCTCACCGGTACCCAACAGAGAAGGAAATGACGGATTAGAGCTGATAGTCAGGTCGACAGGAAAAAGAAGATGTTTTCTTTAGAGTCACTTGGCGGACATCTTTGTTTAAGAAGAAAAATTAAAGAAACAACCCACATGTCGCGACAAAATTTAGAGAGATGAGAAGCGGTATTGACATTGACACGACTTAGATACTGCAAATTTGAAAAATACATTGGCTCGCTTGTGCATCTTTATAGTTAAAGAATTTACTTTAGATGCGCCTTCACGTACATCCGGCACGCTGGCGGAAGCGGCTGTTAGTCGATTTGATAGTTTATGAAACACCCCAACCCCCTTATTTATTTTGGTATTATAGTATTATGGTGTTAGACATCTAGATAAAAACTAGCCTACAAAATAGGGCGAAGATGAGTGGAAACTTTGAAAATATGGTGGAGTTGTACTGTGATCAGAAATAACAATTTTCAATGTTATTCCTGGTTGCAGTTCCTAATATACAACTCCACCGGAAATTTTATTAGAATATATATTTTCCGCTATAATGCATATACAGGTCAAAATCGTCCTTTAGGGTGCTACAATTTTATTTACATTCAGTATGAGAGCCACTCAAGGTGTCTGAGATTGTCGTAAGAGAAGGGAAAGAAAGAAATAAGAAATGTATATTATGAGGACGTTTTGGATAGATATCGGTTGACCTTGAAACTTGAAGAGACCAAGGTTGTAGTTGTCAGGAAAGCATCCCCTCGGGAGTTTGTTCCACAAAGTAACAGTTCTGAGTAAGAATCTAAGTGATACTGACTCTTTATTAAAGAAACGTGAAGAAAATGGGTATGATTGGCTATCTTGAATATGGCATTACGAGTCATAACCGTGAAGGTCTGAGCTGGTCAAACTAAGGACTGTATCTCGTCCGAACATCTGGCATAATAATAATAATAATAATAATAATAATAATAATAATATATATATATATATATATATATATATATATATATATATATATATATATATATATGGGGTTCTACCATAAAAATTTGAGAATTTCAGTGCCATATTTTGAATTAGATACCACAGAAAGTAAAAAAACAAAAACAAACAAAAGTATAGAAAATTATATTCTTTCTTCCTGTCGGAGTAATTGCTTGAAATTTATTTGTAAGGTGTCCGTAACGCTGGATAATTTGACACATGAACAGACTGATCAATATGTTCAAGTTCTCAGAAATTTATATATATATATATATATATATATATATATATATATATATATATATATATATATGAAGAAAAATATACGGAAAAAACAAACAAAAATCCTTATATGCAATTATGCTGTTTTAATGTTAATATAATGTCAACGTCGGACGTTTCGGTCTAATAAACCATCTTCAGGACATATTCATAAAATATAATTAACATTATCCATTCAACATGACAAAGACGATGGACATAAGAACAAAACTTATCCAAACAGATAACTGAAAGTTTCATGATCAGCGTTCCGTTTAAACATTGTCACGTTGTCGTCCGACGTTGACATTATATTAACATTAAAACAGCATAATTGCATATAAGGATTTTTGTTTGTTTTTTCCGTATATTTTTCTTCATACTGTCGGATCTATATCCATATATTTGCTTATATATATATACATATATATATATATATATATATATATATATATATATATATATATATATATTAAAGCCTATTAAGTTTTTAATTTTTTTAAGTTTAAGATTTTACCGATAGATTAGATAAAAGAAGAGGTGACTGGCAGAGAAAACTAATTGGCTGTCAACGTCACTGATTGGACTGGAAGATAATTTACGGTAACTAAGGCATTAGCACGAAAGCAAGAAATTTTGGAAGGAGACTGGTTAGGTGTCCAGCTGCGCAACAACTTTAAAAACCACAGCTGGTCTTGAAACTGATAATGATGATGTGATTTTTACTTAATATGAAGAGCTTCTAAAATTTGTAATCTTTGTTTAACATTTCAGAATGCACACTGCCACGGTCACAGGTCCCCATAAAATTTTAAAACTCCCAAAATAACATTATGCCCTGGTAATAAAACAAAGTGTTGGCAAGTTATGGAGGATACTAAATGATGTGATATAATGCCTAATAAACGAAAGTAAGCAAATGGTGTTGAATTTTCAAAAAATGATATGCAATTAGTATTTATATTATTTTAGTTTGGGAGTAATTTATGCATTATATATTTTAAATAACAGGAGGTTATGAATTTAAACTTTTTCTTTTAATTCAGTCATGTTTTTTTAATTTTTTTTTATAGTCATGTTTTTAATATTTTTATAGTCATGTTTGACTTGGCAAAGGAATAATTCTTTCAGGAATGGGGATATTTGAAAAAATCCAGATTGTAATTTATATTTTGATAAAATTCGATAGTGACACTCTCAAGAATCTTCCGTCTAAATAAGTTACCTTCTCTTTTATTAAGTGTGGCATTCTTTAAATCAAAGTTATGGTTGAATTCATTTCTATGTATAACTAATGCATTTGATAAATTGTTGTGTATAAGACCGTTTTTATGTTCATAGATACGTTTTATTTTTAATTTCTGCAAGTTTCCCCAATGCAGTGCGAGGAGCAGTCATAACAGTTTATTTTATATATACCTACTTCAGAATTATTATTGTTATAGGTATTTTGGGTTTTGAGTATATCCATTATAGACTGGGATGTTTTTGCAATTATTTTGATATTGTTAAGATTGGATGAATTATTTTGAATAATAGATGTCAAGGAGTATCTGTAAAAGGACAATATCAATAATGACAAAAGGAAAACTCATCTTAGCCGACGTGTTTCGTCCTCTGATGGACTTAAGGCAAATGTAAGGATTTTATTTTGGAAAAAAGTATCTATGAAAAAAAAGTTGTTAGTTTTCATTTTTTTTAATTTAAGAGAGGTTCGTAAATATTCATAAGGTTAACTGAAAAGTCTCGGCAAATGATGGACGATGATAAATGATTTAATTTAATGTCTAACGAAGATTAATAAATAATGTTGTTGAGCTTTTTTACAATAAAGTAAAAAAAAATGTTTAATGCTATCTACTAATTCAGTGTTTCTCAACCATTTATGCAACGGCACACCTAAGCGAAATGAAAAATATCACCATACATTTAGCAAAATTTTTAAACGGTATACATTTAAATGTTATGAAATAAACGTTATGAAATAAAACCATAGATTTTTTTAAAATACACACACAAAAAAGAACTAACTTTATTTCAATGTTTCCATTCAATTATTCGTGCAGCTTATTTAGTGTGAAGCCTGTGCCTGGTGTTTTTTCGTGATTTCTTCAATTTAAAATAATTAAAATACCTTTTAAAAAATGAATATTAAAACAAGTATTTAAAATAATGTAATCGAAAAATAGTGAAAAGAATTATTTGAAAAAAAAAGTTTAATATTTATTCCTTTATTCAAATATTAATGCTATACCATTACTACTTCCACACACCATATGTAGGTATGTCGTGACAATATTTAGCGGCACGCCTAAGAAGATCTCGTAGTCTAAAGTGGCACGGCGGTTGAGAATACCTGTACTTTTTTTCCATCAAAGAAAGCATTTTTGTGGACCACAGTGTGGTACGATCCATTTCCGCCATTAATGGATCTGTCCTGAACGCATATAATCAGAACTCTGCTACTATACAGCGTTCGTTAAGGCTCGAAGGAGTCAGGGTCAGGTTGGAATTATTTATTTGACCAAAGTACGTTTTTCTTGTTGGGACTTCTTATCAGCTAACTTCAATTTCTTACCCGAATTGTCAAGAACAGTAATTTTTTAAAGTTTTTTTTTCTTTTTATCCGACATTATTTCTTATTACTATAAACGCAATTTTTAGTCGCTACACGTGTTTGAGTTGCTATTAGGTTGGTGCAAAAATAATGACGTAATAATATCGTTTTTTGACGTGTTTTTTAACGTCAAAAAACGACACTATTACGTCATTATTTTGCACCAACCTAATATCTGTGACTTTTTTTGGCTTATTTTATTAAAAAGTGATGAAAAGTTGTCAGCATTGCCAAAAAGCCTTTTCAAAAAAATAGAATCTCATGTTTGGAGATTTGGTTAGGTTAAGAGAAATGATTTAAGTGAAGAATTTTTCAGCACACTCTTCTATAACGAAAAATTTTAGTACGTAATGTCCGAACTGCATGATTAATATTCCACACTAAATTAAGTGCGTTAACAAGTAACAAAAGAGATCATGTTAAAAATACTGTAATGTAAATATTTTCCTTCATTAGGCTGTAACCTATGTATATATATATATATATATATATATATATATATATATATATATATATATATATAATGGTCAGAATTGAATCAGACCAGGAAACAGTAATACTCAATACATATGTGAAATAAAGTAAAAATAAAAAATAACATGTAGCGTTTTTAAGTTTTTTTTTTATTTTGTGTCAGCGGTCGACGTGGTATTTATAATTAGTGTTTTAGCGCCTTTTTTTCAGGTGACAAACACATTGATTTAGAAATTCTCGCAAATATGAAATAATTTTCGGATTTTATTGAAACTTTCAGGACTTATTCACGAATGAATGAAATCATTTTATAATTTTTTTTTTAAATCTTGGTAAATTTTTTTTTTTTTACCCATGTTACCCCTCAGCACACTTACTTAACTTGATGAAATTTCGAAAAATTAAATTTCAGTCTCAAAATTGTTTTTATTAGTTAAAAACAAGACTCTTTGGAGAATGTAAATCAATCACATTTTTTCAAACTACTACACTTTCCCGGAAAATAAAAAATGCAATAAAGCTATGATATTATTTAATTAGAAAAGCTTTCAATTGTTTATTTAGAACACATTGTTTTAAGAAATAATATTTTTTCGATGAATAATAAATTTTTGCAAGAATTGTTTTAATATTTTTAAAAATTTTAATAATAATTTAAATCGTTTAAAATTCTGCATTACTTTGATCCGATTAGGTGATATTGTTATTAAGTGAAAACTATATTTATGAATCAAGATTGAAAAGTTTAATAAAAGTCATTTTGCATCAAGATTTTATTAGTGTAGAAACATTCCCATTTTCGTATGAGAATCTATTCAATTTCTTTTTGAAGTTCTTATTTTTTAAATTGCGTGTCATTTTGAAATTTCCTTTCAAATTATTTTTACTTCAGCTACTATTTCATATAAAATAATTTTGTTGTTAGTAGTTTTTTTTTTTTTTACATTTTTAAGTTTGTTCTTTTTTGTGAGAGTTATTTTGATAAAAACATAAGGTTATAAAGCTAAAGTAACTAAAATTCAATCAACACGTTAGAAAACAAGATCGCGTGGTTAAGAAATGAATGTATGCTACGTTTTATGCTATAAGTAAGTAATATTTGTTTCAAATCCAATTAATTTAACTTTCAATTTGCTAATTTTCATCAAATAACGCGACACAAATAGATATTTTATTTTTGAAAGATTTTTAAAACTATTAAATTAACTTTTGTTTACAGATATGTCGAAATAGCCGATATTTATCGAATTTTATCGATTTTCTGAAAGCGACCAAAAAGTTGAGATTCCACTCAATATAATTTCTATTTGAAATACTCCAGAGTAGGTTGCTGGAAATAGTAAATTTAATCATTTAACTTTCAATTAAAGTAAAAAGAAAGCTTTTTTCATATTTAAAAATTCATTTTAAACATTAGGTATCAAAAATTTAGTGGATCTCTCTCTATATATATATAAAGACATTTTTATGTTTATACATTCTTTTTATAAATACAAATATTTAAGCAAATACTCTGTTTATAATAAACAGTATTAAACAAAATTTACCGGCCTGAATGTCCGAGAAATTTTCATAGAAAATATTCGTCCTCCGACAGGATTCGAACCTGTATTCAATAAGGAACCGTCAGTTAACTTGACGTGCGCGTAACCGATTTGGCCACAGAGGAACGTTCGGTTAGCGAGGTCGAATTTACTGTATTTGAACTTCAATCTTCTATGAATCTCTCACGTACATTCATATCTTCTCGTGGCGTAAACAAATGACTTCACACATTATGAAATGGACAAAGTCCGACAATTATTTTAAGACATTTTTATGTTTATACATTCTTTTTATAGATACAAATATTTAAATAAATGCTCTGTTTATAATAAACAGTATTAAACAACATTTACAGGCCTGAATGACGGTTGCGTATAGGATACAGGTTCGAATCCTGTCGGAGAAAGAATATTTTCTGTGAAAATTTCTCGGACATTCAGGCCGGTAAATGTTTTTTAATACTGTTTATTATAAACAGAGCATTTACTTAAATATTTGTATCTATAAAAAGAACGTTAAACATAAAAATGTCTTAAAATAATTGTCGGTCTTTGTCCATTTCATAATATATATATATATATATATATGCACACACACACACATATATATATTATCAAAATGTAGTTTTAATTTATGCTATTCATGGGTAAAATGGCTCAATATCAGGGATAGAGCGAATGTAAGGATATATATATATATATATATATATATATATATATATATATATATATATATATATATATATATATAAGTGAACACTGTGGTCAACACCTAGCATTGACAGTTTTTTTCAGGCTGGAACGAAATCTTCAGACCATATATATATATATATATATATATATTTATATTTAGAACATATATATATATATATATATTTAGGACATTTGCTTTTAAATTGAAGACATTCATTTACTGAGACACTTTTTCTGAGAAATAAAATTCACATATACACACAAGGGATGAATATTTTAAGAGATCTTCATATTTATCATGCACTTGATTGTTAAGCAAATGCACTTTCCAGATCCACGTACACAATATATATATATATATGTTCTATATATATATATATATATATATATATATATATATATATATATATATATATATATATTTAGAACATATATATATATATATATATATATATTTAGAACATATATATATATATATATATATATATATATATATATATATATATATATATTTAGAACATATATATATATATATTGTGTACGTGGATCTGGAAAGTGCATTTGCTTAACAATCAAGTGCATGATAAATATGAAGATCTCTTAAAATATTCATCCCTTGTGTGTATATGTGAATTTTATTTCTCAGAAAAAGTGTCTCAGTAAATGAATGTCTTCAATTTAAAAGCAAATTTTTCTTCTCGTTGATAGAAAAAAAAACATAAATTATCCGACTTTTCAGTTATTGGTTTGGATTCGGATCCTTAAAATACCTACCTGCCCAGTTTTATACAAATGTTTAAGAAAAACATGAGTCAACCAAATGTAAGTCGAGGTCAGGGCTGTCTGACGACTCTTCATCTGAAGACAAAGAAGTTGCATATTCATAAATGATAAATGTCATTAGCATATTTTTGCACGTTTTTAGTGCGCATGTGCACGCGCCATATTGTCTTTGTTCTTTTTTCCGTTAATAAGGTTAGAGAAAAATTGGTTTCTGGTTGTGTTACATTTCTATGCGAAAAATAGACTAGAATGAAATTATGGTGATGTTTGATTTATAGAAAAACGACAATAAACCAATCATTTTGGCTCATAATATTTATTTATTTATTACATAAAAAAATAAATGAATACCATGTGTCATTTGAAATTTATGTTAGCCAGTTGGCCCATGCCGTCACGTAGTGAATTAGGTTCAGTGGATTTGAATTTTAATGACTAGATTACTGAAAGTACGCGCCTTACATAAGAAATGTAGCCTTCTGTCATAGTTAACCATTTTTATACTCGGGTGTGTTCATAACTCAGACATATGACATGAGATTGACTATCCATTCGATTAGGGAATATTACCATATATTTATTGTGATAAAAAAAAAAGATTAATTTAAATATATGTTTCTACAGCTCATTAGCATTGGAAAATTTTTAATTTTCAAAAGGTATAAATATATAATTGGATACAGTTAATTTGATGAATATTTAAGCTGAGAATGCTTTTTAAGCTGGGATAAAATCTTGTTTTAATATCGGTAAAAAAAAAAATATCTGCTCTTTGTGGTTAGAGTGTTAGATTTTATACCATGAAATCAGAGTTCGAATCTCACCGTAGGCGATTATCAAGGGATGTGACTTCTTGACAACATCTGCTTGGGAAGGTGATTACACCATGCGGTGATTTTGGAAGGGATGCCTGACAATCATACCACAGGTTGAATCGATTCTTGTCAATTGAACTTTAGCAAATGTAACTGTTCGGAAGCTGTTGAATAGGTGTGATAGCACGTTAATAACGGAGCTAAGTGACTCTGCTCCCATTGTTCAACAGTGAACTGTCGATACTATTAAAAACTTTAAGCAAGTCAAGGAATACGGTTTGTGAACAAGTCTAAGCCCAAAAAGAATAAGATCGTCTCTAATTCTCATGAAGCGTCGTAAAAAAGAAGCATTACCGTCCCCTGATATTTCCAATGTTACTAATGCGCCTCTCACAACAAAGAAGCGACTGGGTGCCCTATTCTGTATCAAGACACTTAACCCACCTTAAAAACTGAGTATGTATCGAGAATAGGTTCTAAGCTAAAAAGAGTTTCCAAGGAGACAGAGAACGGTGATGACTAAATCATAACATCCTGCTCGCTAGAATCGCCTGCCTTTGATTTACTAATAAATTCAATTTTACTATCAAATAAATAAGATATCCTCGAATCTTCGAACAGATTTAAAGTAAGATGAATATTGAAGCTTGTTTGTTAGTATTAATGCTTCAGATCTTGATATTGACTTTTTTAGCTACAGAAACTGTTTGCGTTGAAAGCTTTATTCTCCAGAAATACAATTTTCGGAATAGTCTTTGATATATATATATATATATATTTCGAAAAAGAAACGTTTGACCATTTACAGAAATCAAATATTTAAAATAAATTGACGTCAAAAAGTAACGTATTTTTAGAGAAAAATAAGTAACGTCTTTTTCAGAAATATATTTAACTTTCATTTAAATCTATTTAATTTTTCCCTTACGAAAATGAGGGAGTTGTAAATACCTTTTAGCGCCAGTAGTTGGTGTTCGAGAACCGGTAAAAGGGAAAATTACAAATTTCAATCTCTTACCATTCAGAAGAGTATTTGAAATACTACCTATTTCCTCCAGCGTTGAACTTATGAGAATCGGTCAAAATTAATGCTCTGTTACATTATTTACAGTCAGTCTAATGTTTTCGTCTTTGTTGTTATTATCACAAAGTTTCGAGCGTTGAACCCTTTAGCCTTCTTCAGGTACACCTTCGATTAGTCGTGGTGACAACGGTACACTTCTAATAGTCAGTGAGACGTGAGTACAAAGTGATGCGGACGTGGTTTTTTGTTTCTTTTGTTTGTTTTTTTTTCATCAGTTTACTATTTTCACTTGTTGCTGGTTAAAGGATGCAGTCGTCTAGTTGTTTAATGTTGCGCACCTAACAGGATGAGATTATCGAAAAACTCTTCAGTTCATTCTAGCAGACCGTCTTTCTCTTGATCTGAAGACTTTCTCGAAAGTCAGAAAAATTACGGATAGGTGTCGGAAATCCTTGCAGCTTGTAGAGACGGACAGAGAAACAGAGAGAGTCCTCTCTGGATGAAACGAAAAACTCTGTGACGCGAACTGGGAAAGCAGCCGCAGCGCTCACTTACATAGCATTTTGTCGAGGGAAATAACACTGATTGGTGTTATTTTTCCATAAAGACCCTTTTTGTTACGAAAGCACATGAACCTTTCTAAAAGTGCCTACGATATAATTCTAGGTTTATTGTAATTTAGGAGGATAGCCTGTTAAATAAACAGGTTCTATATGATTTTGCAGCATTTTGGTAAGGGCATTAATCATTTCACCACAAACTGTTCGGGGTTATGAAGCGAGGTAGAAAAAATTCAGTCGAACTGAATTTAGTAACTCTTACTAGGACTATTTTTGATTGAAATCTTCCTGAAGCCTTTTCCATAAGCATTTTGTAGGTTCTGGTTAATATTTTTAAATCGAAGCTTCTTCCATCAGTCAACTAATATTTTATACTTTTATTCAATTATCATTTTTAATATTTCACATAAAATTATTAGCTCTCTCAATATCTAAAGACGTTCATGTATTATTATGGTTCAATTATTCAATCTGTTACATTCAGATGTCTGTCGATATGAGTAAATTTCAAAAAAATTCGAACTGAAACATTTTTTTAGTCTACAGAAATAAACTGTTCTTTTCCCACTGTATATGTTTAAGTATATATCAGCTTGTTCCTTTTTATTACTGTCCAATTATTGTTCACCCTGTTTTAATCGAGTCTAAGTCTGCACTACTTGATTTAGGGATTGAACTCACAATCACTATGACACCAAATTAACAAACCGAAAGTTGTGGAGATTCATGCTTGTCAATCCACTGCCTGTTGGGTTAAACATTGTCGTATGAAACCCATTTTTCATCCCCTGCTATGGTATATTCAAGAAACGTTTTTCAATCGTTTCACTCCACGCAAGACAATAAAGCAACTAAGACGCAAGAGGTTACTCGGTGTGAGAGAATATGAGAAAAACATTATAAAGGAGAAAGAACAATAAAGGAACAAGAATTAAGAAAACAGAAAATAACAATTTACATTGCATTTATATTTTATACGTGAAAAGTGCAGAAGAAGAAATTCTCAGCATAGAACTTACGGTTACATCTAGTCACTTCAACTGTAAAAATGATGTGACCTTGCCGCCAATCTAACACCAAGCTTAAATTCATGAAGTCTAAGTACTATCAGAATAACTAACAAAAATATTCATACAAAAGGTACAGAGAAGCAAGGTTACGGTTGTGGGAAAGTCACTGAAGCCGAGATGCCATGTTAGGACCAATAATATTAATTATTAATTAATTAGGATGACACAGTCGTTTCTAAAATTGGTTCCCAATTTTTTTTAAAAATCTGTTTTAATTAAAGAATAGATATTACTTTTTGGCCTACCCTCAAAAATAACTTTTCAACCACAGTGAAATACGATAACTGCCGTGTTTGGTTTCATATAAGAGCCCGTCCCCACCACACCACCACACCACCGTCAAAATGGTATAATATCTTTTGTGAAGTTGACCGAAAGAGAAGATCGCACGTGCACATGCGCGCTGAAAACACGTAAAAATATGCTAATGAATTTTATGACTGCTGAATATTCAATTTCTTTGCTTCAAGATCAAGAGCAGTCAGACAGCCCAGAACTGAACTTAACTGGTTCAGGGTTTATTTTAATTTATTTTTTTTTTAGTTTGTTTGCAACTGGGCAGGTGGGTATTTTAAGGATCTAGCCTTCTTCTTCTTCTTCTTCTTCTTCTTTGGACATGGCGTTAATAGCTCTCCACAATTTCCTGTCCTTTGTAGCTCTTAATAAATTTTGTCTTTTTTGTTATCTCTCCTAGACTTAGTTACAGTATCCATTTACTCAAACTCGCTAAGTAGGTCATGCATTGTTTTTCTCTATCCATTTTGGCTTCAATCTGTCCCCGTAAGCATCAAATTTTACTAACCCTCTTTCCTTACCATGTGCCCTAGAAATTTCAAATGTCTCTTCCTGATGTTAAGTAAAAGTATTGTTTTGTTTTCATTTTCTATACAACTTTGTCGTTCTCCAAATATTCGATCCATTTATTCTCAGCATCCTTCTGAAAAACCACATGCTTCAAGTCTCTTCTTCATCTGAGAGGAGATTGTCCAACATTCACTGATATATAGAAATACCGATATTACATAATAGTTCAGTACTTTTTTCTTTGTTTCTAATGAAATTATTCTATTTCTTAATACTTTGCTTAGCTTTTGGAAAGCACCTTTCACTATCCCAATACACGTTCGCATTTCAGTATCGCAATTTCCCTCCTCTATTAAGATACTTCTCTGATATTTAGGTTATTGTACTTGATTGATTTTGGTATTTCCGATTTGTAATTCGCATGTTGGGCTTTTCTTTTAACTGACAACTATTCCATTCTGCCTCATTCAAATTGACGTTTAGTCCTTTTTCACGTTTTCCTTTACTACTTTCTGTAGGATTTTCTGTGTTTCCTTACAAAAAAGTGCTGAATGTAAATTTACAGAGCATAAATATTATAAGTTAACTGATTTAAAAATATGGTTCCTCCGCTACACAGGAATTACCATGCTTCAAAAACAGAAACTAACAACTTTAATTTAAAATTGTTAGTTTCTGTTTTTGAAACATGGTAATTCCTGTGTTGCGGAGGAACCATATTTTTAAATCAGTTAATATATATATATATATATATATATATATATATATATATTCATACTCCGGTGAAAAGATATATCCTTATAGCATGCTCCTTTCTATTTTTCTATAATTACTGATTTCATTTTCCATCTGTATACAGACGTTTTGTTCCTAATGTAGGTTCTGTATTATTCTGATATCCTTACCGAATATATTAAGATAGTCAATAGTTCTTTGTGCAAACGCTTTTGCATAATATATAAAACATAGGTATATATAATTCTGTATTTGTGTTGCTATTTTTGATATCATTCTGAGCCTAAATATTCCGTTCCTTGTTCCAGTGTCCTTAAAGAAGCCACACTATTCTTAAACTATTTCCGGTCTAATTCTGCTGCGCGCCAAAAACTAAAACATTCGCCTACTTTCTGTTTCTTTGCTATCAGCGAGAAGAAAATGTGCTTTCAAATTAAAGACCCTTATTTTGTGAAACTCGGTTTATGAAAAATTTCATATTGACGAGGATAAATCTTCACAAACAGCTAAATTTGAGATCTATGAAATAAAGGTAATGTTGTGGGTGCGGT
>OZ010578.1:81115590-81283090 GCA_963932145.1 Acanthosepion lycidas
TAATTTCGTTTTCTCACATATGTTACTATGTGAAAAAACGACATTATTTTTGCACCAATCTAATAACAGTGTGATAACTTTGAATGTAACTAGGAACTCTCTTCTTACGGTCCTGTACCAGACTAGTTTAAGCTAAGCTAAGAATGTTCAGAGAAAAGGTTTCATGGTGCATCACGTAAAAGATTATTTTTACGATCCATTCATAAATATTGTTGGTCTGAAAGAGCAGGCTATTTTGATACATTGATAGAGACGTTGATATTTCCAGGTATTTTTAAATCGACCTCGGTCGAGAGACCATCGAATCCGCAACACCATACTGCAATTGTTAACCCCATAATCTTTACGATAGTGTGTGAAGCTCTGTGAAACTGTTCTATTAATAACATCACGTACATTTGAATTTGAATTTTAATGTCCCCCAAAATGGCATGAAGTTGTCAAAATGCCTTGTCTACAATACACACAATTAGATCCTGATAATTACTCAGACAGTCAAATGTACTCGAATAAAAACATAGTATGCGATTAACCAAGGCTACATACCTAGTAACCCAAGATCGGGACAATTCTCTTCTAACTAGAGAATTATCACTCTAGTGAAAATTAAATTAAGATTTAAGCATATGCTAAGCAGAAGAAAGAAAGTGGCTTGATTGATTTGATTTTTATGTTTTTTTTTTAATTAATGTTTAAATATACATACACCATAAAAGCTATCAACATTTTGCAGGTTATTTAAAGTCGGAAAAACCATTTAGATTTTAAGAACATTTTGGAGATAATAATGATTTACTGATAGAAGTCTTAGTAATTAACACATAGCAGGGGAGAGAAGTAATGGATTCATACCTTTCCCAAGGGGATTTGCCTGTGAGTGAATACAACGAACCCGATTGGAATTGAAACTGGGCTCTCCGATTTCCAATTCCGAGTCGTTAAGCATTTCACCGCACATACAAAGTTTACAGTACCTGGTATTCCCATGCGGTCACCCATCTAGGTACTGACCAGGCTCGACGTTGTTTGAACTTCGCTGATCATACGAGAACAGGTGTTTCAACGTGATATGGAGGTAAGCCCGAAGGAAAGTGCAGCAGAACAAAGGTTTGAAATGGCCTACTCCACAGTCCACATAGGGTGAAAGTTAATGTATACTCCTGGTTTTGTAAATAACACACAAATTGCTTTTGAATTCTGAGTTGTCCTTTTCCTGGACAGATTACAATGACAGGTGGACAGAACAGGCTTCCATTTAATCTATATTTGCGGGAAATTAGTATTAATATGATTGCAAGAATTTGTGAACTACAGATCATATTATTTTAGAATTTTTGCTTTTGTTGTTACTATGTTACTATCACTACGCGCGTGTGCGTGCGTGTGTGATGTACTGGTGGTGCAATAGTTAGCTGGTCAGAAAGAGAAATAGTCATGTTGAGTTCGAATTCCAGCCAGGTTTGTTACATCGATTTTCGCGCCCTTACTCTTGTGATATGTATGAATCTATCTCTTCCCACGCCCCCAGCTATGGATTAAATAGGATGGTTGACTGCACTCTCTACCAGTGCTTGGTAACTCTGAATTACAAAAAGGTATATATCACATACGATGCAGCCATCGATAAAATCATGAAGTTAATAATGACTCTATAACTCGATGTATCATTCATATATATATATATATATATATATATATATAGTTTTAAGGTATGCTATATTTATGGGTAGAAGTACTCAATATACAGGATAAAGCGTGTATAAATAGTGTGGATACTGAGGTCAATCTATTTCATGCTTGAACGCAATCTTCAGGCCCTGTGTATTATCATTAGGGCACTGTGATATATATATATATATATATATATATATATATATATATATATATATATATATATAGTGTATTTAGCAATCCTTCATTTATACATGTTTTATAAACAAACTTGCCAGACTCCATCCAAAAAATACTCGTAGAAAATACAAAAATAATAACCTCATCCACATGTAAAAATAAAGATAAAAGTAATGAAAGCCTTAATAATAAAAAATAAAAAGCCAATACTTAATAATATTAACTACGAATACAGACACAAGGAGCTGTGTTCGGAAAATAAAGCATCTCTATAACACTAAAAACATACACAATCCACACACCCAATTAATTTGAAAAAATAAAATCGTCCTTGATAACGGTTGAAAGTATAGCTAAAAGCTCTCGAGATTATAGAACATTTGAACAGTTTCTACACATTCTATGTCCAAAAAAGAAAACATTTGTTCGAACACACAAAAAAAAAATTAAATAAAAAGCTTAATCGTAGTACCTTGTCTGTCGTCTTTAACGAAACACACACACATACACACACGCACACACACATACACTCAGATAATATTACTTAACTTTTAAATATCAAGGGTTAAAATTAATATTTAAAACTTATGTAATCTTTTCATATAATGTTATTAACGGTCTATTTTTAATATTATTTTAATATTTTTAATATTGAGCACTATATATATATAGTGTGTGTAATTAAGATGTTAAATATACTCATTTCCGGTGTGTGAAGCTCTGTGAAACCTTTCTATTGATAACATGACGTACCTTTGAATTTGAAATATAATGTCCCAAAATTGGCATGAAGTTGTCAAAGAGCCTTGTCTACCATACACACAACAATTAGATCCTGATAATTACCCAGTCAAATGTACCCGAATAAAAATATAACAAAAATATTAAATTTGGATATTTTTTTTTCTCAATTTTGATCAGGTGTCACAGATTATTCGAAAAATGGAAAAATACAATAATGGATTAAATATACAGCGCTTGATGATTGAATGTAATATAACTTGTTTAAATATATATTTTTAAATATTTCCTATTCATATAATGATTATATTTACCGGGTAAATATATTTAAGTAGAAAAAAACCTTTTTTTAGCAGTGAATCTATTGGCCTAGAGATCGAAATTCATATTAACGAAATTATGCCTCCTGACAGGAATCGGACTTGCATTCCCTTTACAAACACCTTCAGCCCAGGAGTGCTCTTTGTCATTAAACTACGAGAAACCATTACGGTAATGTAAGATTTAATTATCCTATTTAGAAAATGATACTCTTAATGTCTATACAATACGTGTGCACATCCATTGTCTAGTCTACGTGAACGTTCGACAAACATTAATGAGTATCAAGGTCTTTTTTCACACAAAAAATGTCAGCTACATGCCTCTGCTTCATACGCACTTTCATGTCAGACGCCATCTTGACAGGCTGCCACTCAGCTATTATCTGCAACAAGGAAAAAAATTATAGATCATTGACAAGAATGTTCAACCTCCACTGATAATTGACGAACATAACAACTTAGGAAGTAGTCCTTGCATAGCAGACACACACACACACACGCACACACACAAATACACATACGCACACACACAAATACACACACACACACAGTGAATAGTTTATATTTGAACATGAACCGGAAACCAGGAAAATTATCTGAAACAGAGAAAAAGGAATTTAAAACATTCTTAACAAAGAACTTTCATTGGTTTTAAACCAAATTTCAATAAATAAGAAATTGCTTCGCAAACTCAAATGTATGTATGTATGTGTGTGTGTGTGTTTCTTTTACGGTATTTACATCATTTTCTCGCCTCTTCATTTGATACCAAAAGCGGCACAAGTTTATTATTGCAATTATTAAATGTTCTTAAGCCGCAACCATTGGAGTGTGTTCTTCACACTTTTCCTCTTGTGGCGCAATATAGAGGTGGTGCCTGAAGGCCGGATTCCAAGGTTCAGTTTTTTTTTTCAAAACCGAGAAGAGTTGCGTTCGTTTTCTGCAAATGATACATTATGTCCTGCAGGTCTATGCGTATATAGTAAGGGTTAATTTTTTTTTTGTTTTTTTTTAGTCGAGATTTCATCTTACATGATTCACGTTCAATTTCTCAATTCTGGAATTATTTTTTTTAAATGCAATATCGAATTTTTCCCAGAATTAGCAATTGGTTGCCAAAATTTCTAAGTCTCATTCGACTTCAGTGGATATATATATATATATATATATATATATATATATATATATATATATATATATATATATATATATATATATATATATATATAGTCCTAGTAACCTGTTTACAGCACAGGAAGCTGGGCGCTTTTATTGAGGCACTATCTCTAGAAAGGTCACCGAATAAGGCTCTAGACCCCTTCCAGGCCTTGAGGAATTATTACATTTTAAAACTTCTTTTAATATTATCCCAAGAGTTGGTATCAAAGTAATATTAACATAAAATTAGATCACTTAATCTACTTAAAATTAATTTTTAAAAATTAATGTTTAAATATACATACAAATGTTTAAATATACATACACCATATACATACATAGAAAAATGCATAAATAAACAGACATATATAATTTACATTGGATATCGAAATAAACAGTTTGTCATTAAATTTATCACTTATTTTTATTAATTGATGTTATTATAATTTCAGTTTAAACGATAAATAATAGAAACCAATCAATAAAATAAGAAAAGAATAAATTTATCATCAAATATTATATGAGAACATTTCTTGATTATTGTTGTAGAAAAAATGTTTGAAAGTTAAATAATAGAGGAAGAAATTGACGACACCGAATCAATTGAAAAACGTAAACAATGCAAAATAATGCTACGTCCCAAAACGCTTTCACTACAAATTTGAAAATACCTCCTCGTCCATAAAAATATGTTACGTTAAAATATAAGTACATTATAAATTATTCATGTTAACTAATAAATAGTTTATCCAATATAATGTATTAAATTAGGTACCTTCATGAAGTCACTAAAAAGAGCTAAAAATAGCATAATGAAAAAGACACCAAACTTGACGAAAACAAAATTTTATCGTCTAAATGTTTATGTTATTAAGAGAACAGATCAAAGTATTTACGGGGTATTTTTTTTTTTTTTTTTTTAATCGTTCCTAGCACGTCCAAAATTTTCGTTAAAAATCTTGTTTTTTAGTCAGCAAAATTAACAGATAATCAATCATGTCAACAATTTTTTTCCATTTTATAAAAAAAATTAAAATCTCAGTTTGAAAATCTTTTAAAAATCAATTATAATTTTTTTAAAACTTTTTTTTTTTTTAAATCAGAAATTATAATGTTTATTTAAAATATTTTGAAACAATCATTACTCGATTTCTGCGCCAAAAAGATATAGTTTGAAAATAAAACAAAGCAGGTCATAATATTTCGCGTCACTTGACAGGTGACGAAAGACATTTTCATGACGTATTGATAGTTTACGTGAGGACAATTTATTCTACGGAAGGAGAGAAGTCAAATTATTTAGATTTAAAATTATTTACCTCGTTATTTTTAAGGAAAACTTTCAGCGCTCTACCTTTTTTTTTTTTTTTCTGTACTTAGCTTTCACATTTACGATGCTTTATGGATAATATATTATAAAGAAATTAAAATAAGATTGTTGAGAGTGAGATTAAATTTCATAAGAAAGTTATCTAATTAATTTATAGTTACCTCTCTTATGAAATTTTATCAGAAGTGTACATAAAATACAAATTTAAATTTCATAAGATGATACTGATACTTGTAGGTACCCTTCTCAGTTGAAACTGAAAAATCAAATTAAATTCTCCACAGGTATTTCGCAAAAATATATATCTATCTCAAAAGGACATTTACGAAACTAAATGCGGCTTTTAACTAATTTTATAATATTTTAACAACTTAAATGTAAAAATCTATTATAATTAAAGAAATAACAAATAACTGTATTAAAAATTCAGTATTTAAGTTAAATACTAGACATAAACTGGATCCACGTGACTTTATTTTTTATCGCACGCATGATACTTCCGGTCTTTCGTAAATTTGATTTGCAGTCGTATTATTGACACAAATATTTTTTATATATACTGGTGTTCGTTAGTTTGTAAGAAGCTTTGGTAAATATAATCTGTAAATATATATCTACTTAATAACAACATTCGTTAAATTGTACAAACGCTTCCCTAATTTTTAGAAGAATAATCAACATTTAATGTAAAAATAATAAAATATTTAAGAAATAACAAATAATTGTTTTAAAAATTCATTTTTCATCGAAATATCTTTTTGCTTTTATTGCCCATGTTCATTAAAATAAATAAAAGCAAATAAAAGCTTTTGAAATTAAATAATATTTTTGTTTTATTGAGTTTTGTATGTTACAATTCAGAGATGATTTTCATGATTTGGTTTTCTTGAAGCCTTGTGCGTTTAACTAATATAATCACTAATCTTCTCAAAATTGAAATTATAGATTTTTCGTACAATAAGTTAGGTGGTGGTAATACATATGAAAAAACAATATTTTTGCTATAACTTTATAAAAGGAAAACATATTTATAATAAATTCCATCCGACAATTATTTTTATTTTTGCAAGATTTTCAAAATTAATGTCTGTTATATAGAAAAAAAACGCACTAAAATTTTATATGTTACTTAGTAGTTCCGCCGGACACGAAGAAAAACAAGGTTTTTCAATCAAAATTTAGAATGTTCTACAAAGAGGCAATTTTTTTTTTTTAAATAATTAAAAAATACTTTGTTCTTTTCTCTTAATAATAGCATAAACAGACGATAAAATTTTGTTTTTGTGAAGTTTGGCGACTTTTTCATCATGCTATGCTCTTTTTTAGCGATCTCATGAAGGTACCTAAATGTTCATAATAATATAATGATTCTTAGTGATAATAAATTAGATATTAGTATAGAAAATAAACTCGCTAAATAACACTTATTTAACAAAAAAACATGACATTTTTAAAAATGTATTTTCTTGAATAAAGATAATGAATGAATAAAAATATAATACAAATTATATAATAAACAAATGAAAAATATAAGAATAAATAACAAATGATAACTTTAACTTTCCATAGCTTTCCTGGAGGAAGAAAATGGCGGAAATTATTTTATTAACATAAGTCCATTATTATTGTTCTTGCTATTGTTTAATGATATAAAAAATGAATAAATCAAGTTTAAATATAAAACGTTATATTAAAGCTTAGAAAGTATACGTTAGAAATAAGGCGCTAGACTTAAGAACGCATCTCTTCTAAAAGCAAAGATGTTGTCTTCCTAACTTTTATCGGATCGTATAAAAACAAAAATAAAATTAGTAGAAAAGAAAATAAATAACTTAGCATTCACATGTGTTAAATTTAAATTCAGCTTAGCTGACATAATGTATTAAAAATATTATAATAAAATGAATCCCTAAGTAATAAATAACTATTTAATGCAGTTTATACGAATAAGGTAAATAAATAACGATGAGAATATTAAATAGATAATATAGGTATATAATTCGAGATATTCAGTTAAGTGAAACTATATGCATAAATAATATAATCACTTTCTTTTATGATTTTCTTTACATCCATTTTTTTTTTCCTTCAAGGAGAAATAGAAAACACGCCCGTTTACATTGGCGGCCGTCGTTCAACTATTTGAATATTTAGTGATTTTATCACTTAAACGTTAATTTTAGTGGATTCCCATATTTAAGTAGACACTGCGTTTATTTATTAAACAGGATATTTATTTATTTTCGTTTACCGACCTGAATATTAGAGAAATCTTATTAAAGAAAAGATACGCCCTCGACATGATTCGATCCTGCGTCCCCCTAGCACTAGAAATTGTCGTTAGATCCGACGTGCTTTAGACGAAGTGTCTCGCCCAGCGGTCACCAAACTTTTTACACAGAGGGCATGATAACTGAAAGAATGACGAGCGCGGGCCGGATAACCATTTTGTTCAATACAATAAACAAAAAATAAAGACAACAAACATACTTATTTACTAAAAAAAGTTATCTAAGAAGGCGACAATAGCAATAAAATATTTATATTACACCAAGTGCGCACATATCCGAATCTCACAAACTATGCAGCACAAAATTTTAGTGAGATTTGCCGATCGATGAAATAGAATAATGTCTTTAAGCGCAAATCTCTTCAAAGATTCTTGCAACATGCATATCTGCTGTTTCGTAACCTAACGTAAACCGAGTAATTTCTAAAGAAGCAATGGGTATGTTTTATTTATTAATCCGTCAGATTTCATCACTTAAACGTTATTTTTAGTGGCCATATATATTTTAATGACAAAGTGGAAAAATTAACTAATCACCCACAATGCCGCGTAGATGTTTTTGGCCTCAGTCAATGCTAGAAAATAAGGATTGGGCAGCCTCATATTCCATTTTTGGTCTGATCCAAAACTTTTTAAAGACATAGCATAGCGTGAGAATTCCAGTAGAAGTATGTATCCAGACGTAGATAATGTCGTTATTATTTAAATAAATTTAAAAACTCGCATGTATAAACACAATAATAACAAAATACACCATCCTTTCTTTTGGCATTCTTGGAAAAGCTGGATAATATACAAGAACCTTTTACACAGACGGATGCTTGTACAGCTACCATTTGTAGATTCAGATGACTGATTGACGCATGATATTCACAAAGAAATTTACTGAGCTCCATTCTGAAAATCAACTGTGTCCTTAGACAGACTGAAGCCTGTAACTACATTTACCTAATCCAAAGCCAAAGCAAACACCAACCACTATTTCATATAAATAAACGCATTTGTAGAGCTCCGCTTTTGGGCAGGTATGTATTGTAGAAAAATGTAATAAAAACAGTAAATAATAATAATAATAATAAGAAGAAGAAGAAGAAGAAGAAGAAGAAGAAGAAGAAGAAGAAATAATTTAAAAAAGAACAGAAAAAGAAATATATTTTCCCATGATTCTAGTAATAAAGGAATTGAAAATTTCATTACCTCACTTGGCTTCGTCAAACATCGTTAGGCAACTCTGTTTAAGTCTATAAAAACAAACTTTTCCTTCTTTTTTCTTGCTCCAAGATGTCTCCGTACGCGGAAAATACACACCCGCTGACGACTGAAATCTTTTTTTTTTTTTTTTTTCCATTTTCCAACGTATGGCGTTTGCCCGTGTCTCCAAAAACCTCCACATATGGAGTAAATCAAACTTTTTTTTGGTCATTCCAACTCTGCGCAAAGCTGACTTGAGCTCGACCATTATAACTATACTTACCCTTACTTACCCTAACTCCTGGACCAAAAAAAGAAAATAGACGTACCCAAAACACATTGAAAACTTCGTTTCACTACGGTTTATATAAAAAAGTGAATAAACAGTCTGTAGTAGAAAACCAAGTTTTTGTATGTTTCTTCTTTAATTGTTTACATGTTGACACACACCCGCCTACAATATACACAAACCCTTAAATTCCTTAATACAGTTACTCTTTGTCATTCAGAGGACTGACGCGTGATATTCTTATATTTAAATCTTTTTGATTTTCGTTGCATTTCCCACCTGATCTTAATTACCTTTAACGTTATTTGCTGATAGCAATTTTTTTCACTTGGGAAAGCTATAGTCTTTTATCATTTAATTAGTCGGGTTCGAATTTCAATACGGTCTATTTATCAAGAAGGTGGCCTTGATAATATCGGTGATCGGACTTTGATCCCGAACTGTGATCCTTTGGAAATACCACGGGTTTAATCAAGCTTTTGCAGTAAACGGGAGATTTCCGTCTACCATAATGTAAACGGAACAGTTCAGTCAATAATTGTACAAGTACAAAGTCACAAGTCATCGTGACCGAGGGTGTGAGTGTACTGGCATTGTTCAAACACCAGATTGTGCACTCTCTCCCCAAAACTGTAATTAAGTTTCGCGTTTCGCTCAGTATAGTCGCAGTATAAACCACAAGTGGGCTCTGTGGGTATTGAACTAATACAAAATTTGCCTGAGCAATCGTTTGCAACAGAGACTGGCTGGCCATCCCAGCGGATATACATGCTCGAAAACGAGCGGCCAGTCATTAGCTAGCTAGCTAGCTATCTAGCCACATTCATTGGTCTCTTTATTATAAGATATAATCTTCTAGTACCGGTTTGAACTCCTCTTGCTTTTAGTGCTACCTCAATTCTTCTTATATGTAGAAAATATATGTAGCTGAAGGCATACAATTACGTTCAAAATATATTCAGTTGAAGGCATAAAATTGTGTTCAAAGTATTTAGCTTACGGCATTAAATAAACCATAGAGGTTGATATGCCGCTAAACAAAATCAACAAAACCAAGTCTTCTTAGAATTTGACGTAAACAACATTAAACACAAGTAGAAAAATTACATGCGGAATACTTTGTAAAAAAAAATACAAATATTTGTTAATCTTAACTAAATCAGACACAAAGACAAAGACATATAGCGAGAAACGGAAGTTATCAAGCTTATTTTACATCGCTCTTCCCAATGGAGAAAGCTTGTGTTCCTCGTAACTCAATATTAAAAATTCGGAAATGTTGGATTTTAAAACAAAGTGCATGGTGCATTCAACGGAAGCCATACTCATGGTTGTAAGAAGAGAGCGTGAAATACTAGACTATCCCATTGATAGAACAGAAAGAGAAATTTAGGTTGATGAGACACTTACCGCTCTAACATGTATCAAACTCATTAAAAAATTGCTTATCTTGCAGGTTCAAAGATAAGCTTACTAACCCTGTAGCTATAAAATAGTCAGATAAATCGTGGAAAATGTAGTGTGCTCAAGGCCTGGAATAGCGTTGAAAGATAAAACGTCAGTTCCTAACAAGATGGGATATAATGAAGCTGCCAATAAGTGAGACAAATCCTTATAAAGAAGAAAAACAAGTTTTGAAATTTAACTGGGTTTAAACATCGCCTGTCAGTGTTACTAAATCAGCCATCAGCCAGTTGCATATATATATATAATCATAAATCATGAGGTAATATAGTGTTTCTGCAATCTTCTTTCTATAATTGCGTTTATGCCGTCTGTATAAAAATTATTTCCTAAAATTTTAATTTATTGTTTCTTACTATGTTTGATACTTTGTCCTTTCTGTTCTCTGTTTATTTCTCTGAGCGTGATTACGTGAGTGCGTGTGCGCAGAATCAATGGAGAGTTGTTTGTACAATGTACAGAAGTCATATTACGCGCATGCGCTCTTGTCTTCCGTCCTGTGTTTATTTTTTTTTTCCACCATCTTTAGCTCACGTTTGTTTTATTGAGTCACATCGTTGCTACCTCATCGTAAAAGACACCGCCTCTGCTATCCTGCTGCATCCACCTACACCACGTAAATATTCCAGAGGCATCACCACCATCTCCACGCTTTTACTTTTTTTCAAACTTTTTACGCGTGTCACGAAATATCTCACTTTCTTTCTTTGCCTCCTCCTCCCTCTCTCTCACATTAAGAAATGAGATATGAAACAAACAATGTCCCCGCGATGACGCCAACCAGAGGAAAAATTTGGGATCGAGACAATAGATGTGATATTGTTGTGAACGAAAAAGAGAGCCTTGTTCCGCTGCTGAAAAGTCGGCTGCTACAACCTTCACGACTGCTTGTCAGGATAAGGACTGAAAAGCAAGGAGGTGCTCAATGCAAACAGCTAACCACACCCCTTTTCTAAGTGTGAACACGAAACCAGTATTTATTTACCTGCAATATTTTAATTTGCTGTCTCCTTAGAAATTCAGTGTGCCTTTTTTATCAAAAAAATATATATTTAAAAAAAAATGAAGGGTGCGTTCTTTAGTCAGTCTCTTTTTCGTTTATTCCTTAGGGCACTAATTAATTTTGCTTCGAATCAGATTGTTCCTTCTTATTCTCTCACAATTTGCATCACCCCTTCCTTTGATTTGCAGTATCCTGCAAACCTAGATTCGTATGACACAAGGTCACAAGTATAGGAACACAAAGTGAATGGTTAATTCACTACAGTAGAAATGGTCTGCGAGATAAACTTGCCAATCGCTATGCTACGGCAAAGAACCTATCCTATTTTTGTTTTTACTTTCTCTTTTTCGTATTACCTATTTCTTCTTCTTCTTATTCTTTTTTGTGGTGGGCGTGTCTCGTTTTCAGGCTCTTCTGTTTCTCCGATTTCCTCTTTTCTCTCCTTTTTTTTCGCATTTTTTCTTGTTCAGTAAAACTTCTTCTTCTTCTTCTACTTCTTCTTCTTCTTCTTCTTCTTCTCTCCCTTTTTATTCTCTACTGTGCTTCTTCCATTTCCTCTTCTTTATTTCATCTTTTTTCTTCATTACACTATTTGTCTTTATGCCGTTTCTCTCTTATTCTTCAACTCCTCCCATTTTCTCTTTAGTTTTCCTCTTTTCCCTTTCCTTCTCTCCCGTCTCCTTGTATTCTTGAACAGATCACTTTTTTCCATTCCAATATCTCATATTAACAAATCTTCTTGAATCCATTTTCTTCTAAGACTTCCTCACAATTCCTATATTTTTCATTTGTGTTTTATCAGTTTCTCCTCCCACTTCTTGTCTTAAATTTTATCTTTTTCCTCTTCTCTCCACCCCTTCTCTTTTCAATGTAGATCTCCTTCTTCATGAGGGTCTTTATTTCCCTTGCTTTCTGAAGCAATCTCACCTCTTGACTTTGCTTTCTCTCCCGTTCCTTCGATTCCTTTGCCCCTTTTGGCTCACTTATAAGCCATCAATCTCATTTTCTCGGCCATGTTTTTTCTTCATTTTTATATCTAAACATAAAATCATTGCCTGATCAGATCAGCTTATACATAAATCTAACCTAATTTCTTTATGTCATCTCGTATTCTGAACACTTTCCGACTACCCCTTCATTGTTATTTTTTTAATCTCTAATAAATATTCCAAAATTACTCACTCCCTACTCTTATTTCTACTTCAAATTGAAAGTGAATTTTCTTTTCGTTTATCCCTTTTCTCCTAAGTCAGCTCTTCCACTCTCTTATTATATCTGCTTATTATTATCATTATCTCTCTTTTCTGTCTTCTGCTTCCTTTTTATATATAGACCTCTATTATTTACTCCCATTTCCAGTAAAAAAAAAAAAAAACAGATTTTTTTTAAAACAACGCATCTTCCCAATCACTCTCTAACGCTCTCATCCTTTTAATTTCCTCACTTTTACTCTTTTTAAAAATTCTGTTTATCTCCCTTTTGTCACGTAAAAGTGAGTTTGGATATCTCTCTCTCTCTCTCTCTCTCTCTCTCTCTCTCTCTCTCTCAGAAATTATGACTAAAGTGCTTTTCTTAATAATTCTGTTTCTTAGTTTTTCTCATCTTCTTTTGCTTGTGGTTTTGAGATGAAATTAAATAAATATGCTGTTTAATAAATAAACGGAGCGTCTACTTAAATACGAGTCTCCACTAAAAATAACGTTTAAAGTGTCAAACTATCTGCCAGATTAATAAAAATCGATTACTTTCTTTAGAAAATTTGCTTTGTTTACCTTTGGATACGAAACAGTGCGAGATATGAAACATTTCGCGAGATCTATGACGGGAAAAGTTTTGCTTAAAAGTAAAATTTCGGCTTTCTCTGACAGATTGATTCTTTGCAGCTCAATTTGTTAGAACGTACTGAATTTAACTCTGCCCAAGGGGACGCAGGTTCTAATCCAGCCAGGGAGCGTAAATTTTTCTTTAATAACATTTCTCAAACATTCAGGCAGGTAGAGGAAAAAAAATGAAAATATAGATACATACATACAGGGTGTATCAAAAATACTTTTACAAACTTTGGGAGCGGGTTCTTCACACCAAAGCAAGGACAAATATATAAACATATATCCACAAATCCTTCGCTTTCGAATTTTTAAGTTTAAAGAATGATTATTGTAGATGTCGCAGTGTTGCTATGTAGACTAGGTTACATTTGTCTTTCGTGTACATTTGTCACTAGTTTGTCTTCAACGTTTAATGTGTGTAGTAGTGAGTTAACTAAGAAGTGTTCCGTTTAACAATGGTAGGATATTAATATTGTGAGAAAGCAGGTATGATTTTTACATATGGCCGCGTTTCCAGACCGAAGGTAGCCGAGTCATCCAACCTTTGATGCTGTTTATTTTCGCGTTATTTAGACAGGATCCGTGGCACCACAAACTATGGATCAAGAAAGATCGCGATCTGCTCGTACGCCTAACCCTGAAGAACACATTCTACAGGCTGTCGGAGATGATTCAGGTATCAGCACACGTCAAGAGGCCCTAGCATCTCGTGCCGCATGGAGGGTATTTTAAGAGCAGCTCCTGTATCCGTATCATTTGCAACGTATGAAGCTTCTTTCACCCTCTAATCACTCACCACGGGAGGACATTTGCCGGTGGCTTATTGAACAAACCTCCATGTCGTGTTTATGGATGAGGCAACATTTGGAAGAGATGAAATAACAAATTTACACAACTAACATTTGTGGGCGGATCGGAATCCCTATGGTGCAATACAGTCTTGACCCCAGCATCGTTTACGATTAATGTGTGGGCTGGAATTGTAGATGACTGTCTGGTAGATTAGCATTTTTTTAGATTTTTCATCTGTGGAGCCACCTAAAACAAATGGCTTATTCAACAGACATTAATAATGCACAGACGCTTCATCAACGTGTCATGGGGGCCTGCGAAACCATTCGACTGTATGTGAGAATATTTAAAAGGCTCCGCCAGTTAATGATCCGACGGGTGCATGCATGTGTAGAAGTAAGCTGAGGACATTTTGGACATTTGTTATGAGTTACTGTGTTGAAGTAAAACGATGGCCTTTTTGACATAAGTTTATATGGACATTTTAACTTGTTTTGGTGTCAGGAACCCGCCCCCAAAGTTTGTAAAAGTATTTTGGGATTGTATCTTGGATTATACATTTAATAGCATCTACCATAAACTTTGAACTTAATAATTCAAAAACAAAGGATTTGCGGACATATGTTTATATGGACTTTTGTCCTTGTGATGAACCCGCCCCCAAAGTTTGTAAATGTATTTTGGGATTGTATCTTCGATTGTATATTTAACAGCGTCTACCGTAAACTTTAAACTTGATAACTCAAAAACGAATGATTTGCGGAGATATGTTTATATGAACTTTTGTCGTTGATTTGGTGTGAGGAACCCACTCCCAAAGTTTGCAAAAGTATTTTGAAACATCCTGTATATATATAAAATGTATATTTGGGCAGCAACATTTCTTTCAAATATGTTCCGTCGAATATGACAAAGAAAATTTGATGGATTTCTATAGTATATATATATATATATATATATATATATATATATATATATATATATATAAAGTATATTTAGAAAGCAAGAATTCAAGTTTTGTTAAATTTAAATGATGAGGTCTGTCTGTTTAAATTTTTAGTGTATTGTTCTAATTTTCGAATGAGTTGTACACACAAATTAAAATTGTCAATAGTTTTTGTTCGAGTACTTTCGATCGTATCATTTATTACCAAGATCATAATGTTTTCATTATGATAAACAAGATTTTGTTGGCTACATCTTGAAATTTTTGAAACGCTTCAAATTCAAATTACGTGTATGGCATCAGTGACGTCACACGTAAAACGGTTTCAAAATGCTTAATGGTAATGGAAAACAAATGTATCTAATTTTATGCGTATTATTATTATTATTATTATTATTATTATTATTATTATTATTATTATTATCTTTTGCTTTATGTTTAGTACAATCTCTTACCGGCTCATTATACGAAACCTTGGGTAAAGGAAATTAGTAAATATAATCATTCTTTTTACACGGTGCAAATCTTTGAATTTCTTTTAAGCAGGTGCTTTTTACTAAATCTTTTGTAAACAGTGATTTTACTAATTTTTTTGTCTGTACTTTTTTTTATCGCAGCAACGGCGCCATTTGTAAGTCGTTTGAAGGTGCCACATTTTTTTCAATTTCAAGATGTTCCTATTTACTGATTTTCTCATATTGTTTGACAGATATATTTTTTATTTAAAGGCATTCCCATGTCTGGAAGAAGGTATTTATTTTTATTATTATTATTTTTATTTTCTTTGCTTTCTGGCGTTTACACATTTCTTTCCGGGTCCCACCCAGAGACCTGAGGTTAGAAATGGCATCATGACACTTTTCACTGACAAAAAAAATAAAAAATAAAAAATAAAAAAAAAATAAAATAAAATAAAAATTACATAGATAAAGCCCTTCTTAAAGTGTGGGCTGTGCTTGTCAGAACAATTTTTTGTATCTCCTTGATAATCCCTGCAATTAGTCTACTACAATCTTTTCCAACCAGTCCTAGGGCTCCAACTACAACAGGGATTGTTGATGTTCCCATATGCCACATTTTCGAGATTTCTATTTCAAGGTCCTTGTATTTTGACAGCTTTTTGAATATCTTCAAAGATACATTGCAGTCAGCAGGGGCTGCCATATCAATAAGGAGGCAACGTTTTTGTTTGTGGTCTTTAATAACAATATCTGGGCGGTTGGCCTTGATTGTTCTGTCAGTGTGAATTGTGTAGTCCCATAGAATTGTAACAGGTCCTATCTCCGTAACCGGGTCTAGGTGGTGTTGATACTAGTTTCTTTCAGTTTCCTTCCCGTAGAAGTTGCAGATTTTCCAGTGCAGATATTGGCCCACTCTGTCATGTCGGGTTTTATATTCAGTGGGTGCCAGCATCGTGCAACCTGATACAAGATGATCAATCTTTTCTGGATATTTATCACAGAATCTGCATTTTGGGCTGACACAATATTTTAGTATATGTGCTTGATAATTCCTAGTTATTTTATTATTATTATTATTATCATTATTATTATTATTATTATTATTACGCACGCGCATGCACACACACACACAGTACACCAAATTTTCACGTCGCTTAAGGTCCGCCATAGTTTATCTTTTCTTTTATGCAATAAGATTTTAGTTTATGTTAGAGCGTTCTCTAATTCAAAATTTAAACGCTATGTAGAGAAGGTAATGATGGTAATGACTTCTCCGGTTGTGAACTGCACAAAGTTGGCAAGTTCTTATTTAACACATTGTAAATGCCCCCAATTCCATATAAAGATACTACCATCGGAATATTTAATATTAGAAGACTTGTGAAAAGAAAAATAAGAATTATTGGCTCGGGACATTGATATTTATAACATGTGATGTGTGTTGCTCCAAGAAACTAAAATCAAAGAAGGACTTGTATCGGTTAGTACAGGGAATGGAAGAAATACCTTCCACATTTTAAACTGTCACCTGTTTGGTGCTAGTGAACTTAGGTAATGGCTAATGGTGTCTTCATTTATCTAATATCTTATTTTTTTCAGATACTATTAACCATTATGGTTTGCACCGATGCTCACCGTACGTTTACTGTTGAAACGGGTTTTTTTTAAGATTGGTGAATCTGTAATTGCAACGCAGAGAGCTTTCATTTCGTGTTACATCGGAATGATGCTGTTCTGGATATAAAATTAATACTGCAAAAGGGTTGAAAATTTCAGAGTTACAGGTTTAGCGCTTAAAAAAGGAGAGTGAGGACTGGACAGCTCCCGCCTAGATATGACAACAGTACTCCATTTTCGGCCGGATAGCATACGGAGCCAGGTACTTACTGGATTGGTTCAGGGAACCGACCATTTTCCTGCATCTTTTGCGATGAAGCGTATGTACGAGTTCCACTTGAGGTTAGGTGTAACATGTCGCACATCATAGTAATCTATTCAAAGCAGCAACAAAGAGAACATAGAAAGAAACCATATCTATTTAATGATGAACTCCGATTCACATGAAACTCACTTCCTACAAAATCGGCATTTTGTACTACAGCAGTCACCTGGATTGCTATGTCCCACATGATTCTGATGTCAATACACAATTATCTACACAGTGTAAACTAACGTAGACGCCTGTATGTACTGCAATTAGAGATAGACATATGACGTTATTTCTGTTCTTCGCTATAAATGCCTCAGGAGATTTACCAAGAATGTCCCGTAAGTAAATGAATGTACAAATAACACGCGTACGTATAATTGTTATTAATTCTGTCATTCTTTTTATCATTTCACTCCAAGCAAGGAAATAAAGCCACTAAGACGCCCTCAAGTGGTTATTGTATGTAAAAAAATGAGAAAATAAAAGCATTAATGAAAGTGAACAATAAAAGAGGAATTTAGAAGGATGCTGAGAATACCTCGGACAGAACATGTGGGCAACGGGGAAGTTTTTAAAAAAAGCAAATAAAAAAAGACACTTTTACTTAGTATCCAGAAACAACCGCACTTACACAAGCCCCGTAGACTCCTTGATGAGTATGGGTACACGCGAGGCATTGCTGCTCTTGTTTCCATGGAAAGTATTGGTTGGTGCAAAAATAATGTCGTTTTCTCACATATGTTACTATGTGAGGAAACGACATTATTTTTGCACCAACCTAATATAACATTACACCATCGGCATATTCATATACGGAAAGAGACTGTTTGAAATTTCTAGAAGGCGTAATGAGCTAAAGAATTTTACAATCACGGGACATACTGATGAACAAGAGCAACAGAGAGAAACAGCGAATAATCTACATAACGAGCATGTGCAAATGGATGACAGAACAATTATCTGTTATTAGATTGGTGCAAAAATAATGTCATATGTTACTATGTGAGAAAACGACATTATTTTTGCACCAACCTAATAATTACCATGACTTTTGGGGGAAAATAGTGAAGAAGTTTCTCATTATCTACTTCACGGTTTTTGATTCAGTGTTGTCCTTCTCCTAGACTGGCTGCCACCCAAGGCACGAAAGACTAGTCTACCCTTCTTTGTAACTTATTAAAATTGGATTAAAGGAGATTGAAGCATAAACTTAGGAACAGAGAAGAGTTAAAATAAATACGTCGATATTAGGTTGGTGCAAAAATAATGTCGTTTTCTCACATCTGTTACTATGTGTGAAAACGACATTATTTTTGCACCAACCTAATAGATAGATAGATAGATAGATAGATAGATAGATAGATAGATAGATAGATATGAAAAGACTGGAATAGATAAATCTCCTATGCCAGCACATTATATTATATTCATTTGACAACGAAAATAATAGACACTATTTATTAGACTGTCTATTTACACTATTTATTAAATTATTTACTGGAATGGTTAGAAAAACATCGGCCAGTTGATTCTAACTTTAGAAAAATGGTAAATAATAAGTATTTCCTCATAGTTGGTTCACATATTTTAATTTAGTAAATGTTTTTATAAATTTATGAAAAAAATTATTTTCATATTTATTTCTTTACAAATTGTAAATCATAAATATTGGATTGGTACATAAATACCTGGCGTTTGTTAAACAATATTTATTATGAAAAAAGAAACAATATTTATTATGAAAAAAGAAACAATATTTATTATGGAAAAAGAAACAATATTTATTATGGAAAAAGAAACAATATTTATTATGAAAAAAGAAACAATATTTATTATGAAAAAAGAAACAATATTTATTATGGAAAAAGAAACAATATTTATTATGAAAAAAGAAACAATATTTATTATGAAAAAAGAAACAATATTTATTATGAAAAAAGAAACAATATTTATTATGGAAAAAGAAACAATATTTATTATGAAAAAAGAAACAATATTTATTATGAAAAAAGAAACAATTCAGCAATAACATTTTAAATTATTATTTCGGAGCGTATGATTATCAACACGCATTTTTATAACCTGAAAATGAAATAATATTTTTATTAAAAAAGTAAACAAAACAGCAATTTTTATTAACAAATAACACGCCTACAAAAACGTCTGATAATTATGCACCAACCCAATAATACATTGCTTTAATAGTATTGTATTTGTTTTTAGAATGTTGCAAATATAAAATTATTCTTGTACATAAACAATCTAATAAATAAATAACGTTTTATATTTTTGTTTTAAATTCTCAAGAACAAAAAAAATGTATGAATTTGTTTTCATCATTACCTTTTTAACCAACATTGATGAAGAGTGAAAGTGGTTAAAATAATAGCGTTGTCAATGGAAAATATCATCTTTCTGATAATCTGTTTTTTATTTTTGTTTTTTTTTTGGGGTGGGGGCACGAAGGTCCAAGTTTGCTATATATTCTAGTTACTAAAAAGTCTGGTACATGGCTCGCGATGAAAAGACTCTATAACGACATACAAAATAAAAAATGTTAATGTAGACAGCTCTTGCCCAAAAGGCATATCAAGATAATAAGACTCCTTTTTTCACACAAAAGTACGCCGTCTTCTTCCTCTATCTACATGAGCTACTAGAGATGCTATTTTAACTGTTCTAGAATGTTTTCACCTTTGCCTACACAATCGCTTTTTTGTAAATGTTCATACTTGTTTATTTTGGTCCCAAACAACATTTTCCAAGCATAAACAGTTTTTGTACTCATACATACATACATACATACATACATACATACATACATACATACATACATACATACATACATCATTCGTTTCAGCCATTTTTCAACCATTTTCGCATCGGTATTCTAATATTCCACTTTCTAGTGCAGCAATCGCATTTAAAATAGCTCTCCATTTTCTACCATCACTGCAACTCTCGCCGGTCATCGTTGGCGCCAACAGACCACTTTGTACCATATTGCTTACTTTGTGCGGTAATTCACGTTAGCTTTACTGAAGTTTCTCACATTCAAAATATAATAAACATTGATAAGTAAGCCGTATTATTCATCATTCAGTCACTTTAAATATTTACGGCTTGAATTGAATAGTTCCCACCACATGTACTGCAGCCATAGCATCAGTTGTGTGTTTAAGGCAAGATTGCTTGACGGAGCCCATTCCTCTTCAGGCTAGTTTAGAATTCAGAAATTTCCTTCTTCTGTGTTGGCTGCCACTTCAAGGTGAGTGAGTCTGCTATTTAATCTATAGCTGGTAACAGTAGGGATGGATTAATACCTTTACCAACAGTATTTGTGCGAAAGTGAACCTAACGAAATCGGTCGAAATTTGAACTCTGCGCGCCTATTTCTGTTTCTTGGTCGCTAACTGTTGCACATCCATCCCAGTAGAAGATACATTGAATGAAGAATTACAAGAGCTTTCAGTGTTCATCATTTCAGGGTTAAGAGCCAGAAAAAATAAAATGAATATATAGTTCAGAAATACTAAGTTAAGCCTTAAATAAAAATCTCAACTATCAGTTATTTTACTGACGATATATTATATATTATTACATATGTTTGTGACAGAGAGAGTCTGGGAAACACACACAAATATATTTTTAGTGAAATTGGGTGGATTTGGACAGCGAAATTAGATCAGAGCATTTTTGTTTACTGATGAGGAAATTTGATCTAGGGCAGAAGTTGTACCCATTGAATCTGGGTCATCAGGAGACAATGGAAATGGTCGAAATAGTTTTTATCGATTAAAAATGGAAATAGAGCTGAGTAAGCTAGAAGGAACTTTGGAATTCACATGATTTTGGTTGAAGCAATCAGAAGCCCCGTGATAATTGTGTGCGAAGTATTAGGGCCAAGGTTCAGTTGTAATCAGCCGGATTTATCTATATAAACGCGTAGTTATGCTGCAAAAGGCAAACGGAAGAGGCAGACGAAAGAGAGAGACGGGCGAGCTTTGAGATGGAAGAGAGAGACGGGCGAGCGTTGAGACGGAAGAGAGAGGCGGAAGAGGCAGACGCAAGAGTTGGACTAGAGACAGTGGAGAGTCGAGTTGGAGACTCAAGAAGGAGAGAAAGTGACGTCAGAGATTGGAACGAAGCGTCCGCTAACATGTGCTGTTGATATAAGGACCGCTGCTTCTGCTACCACAAATATTACTACTACTGCTACTACTGCTAAGGAGGAATGCCACTATAAACTTTAAGACGCGCACAGAAGTCATTCCCCCATCGCAAGAGTAGTATATCGTTCTGAGACGATTTAACAACAAGTTAATCATAACTCTCTCTCTCACACACACTCTCTCTCTTTCTCTCTCTCTCTCTCTCTCTTTCTCTCTCTCTCTCTCTCTAGAATCCGGTGTATGCATTTTTACGTCAATTACTTTTCTTTTCTGTAATCCGTTTCTTTTCTATACTATTCTTTTCTTCTATATAAAAGTCATTAACAATTCAATTATTGAATAGTTGTTTGTCCGGCTTTCTGCAGATATTATTTTATTTTATTTTTTATTTTTTTTGCTGCTGCATTCTAAATTTCTTAGCTTTCTGGATCAAACCAAACACAGCGTGGGCAGAAAGGAGGATTAAACCAGTGGACCGGTCGAATAATCTACGGATGCTCAGGGGACCTACAGCCACTCCCTTAAGTTCGGTTAAGACCGAATAGACGCCTTCAACCCAGAGGGTAAGACGTCGGAGGTTGAGGGGCTGGGGAGAAAGTGTTAGATATTACCGTACAAGAAAAAGAACCATAGGATTTTCATAGTAGCTGTTTAAACAATGAGTGTTTCACTGAACAAGGAAAGTGCTGGTCTAAAAGTGATATACATGGAAAATTTATTGCGTGTGGAAGAAAGAAAATTCCAATCCAAGCTCCATCATCGTTTATTGCATCACGGGAAATGTTTAGAAGTAAAAACATCAATTGACTTCCGAGCCGAAAAAAAATGGTATTTTCTCTTTCAATGCATCATTCAAATAAGCCATATGACTGTTAAGCTGCACACTGTCATGTTGTCATGGTGACAGCAAACCATAAGAAAGACTTTACTTTTTTAATTAATAGAAGTACCTATGTTTGTCTATCGTCTGGTTCGCATTCCTTCCCGGTCATTTGAACAGAAGTAGAGGTTTATCCCTTGTTACCTGTTTAAGATTGAGTTTTCGGTTCCTTTTAAAGTCTTTTCATTCCTTTTCACATCCAGTAACCTTTTGCGTTAGTGGCATTATCGTTTTACTAGGGGTGAATTGATTAAAAAAATTATCCACCAAACTCAGAAAATGTTTTTACTAGACTCCTTTTAATTTGAGACGTTGGAGGTTGTCTTTAAATCTTATTACGATTTTCTTCCTTGCAACAAATTCTGTTGTTCATCGACAATGACTGCCTGGTCTAAAATCACTTTTGTTTCTGTGTCAAACGAGGAGAAAAAGACAAAGGTTCCGACCTTTCTGTAAATTCATGTGGAACACATTCTTTACATGAGGATTTTACTAAAACTCGTAAACGACGTGGCAGAATTGACCGATTTCCCAATCAATAAAGAGTTGAGTAACTTTCCAAGACACTTCTCTGACATTGTACAAACAATATTTAGCATAGAATAGGACACCCCCAAAGCCAAACTAAGGTTTGGAAAAATGAGGATAAAAAAGATTCTGTTATCTTAATCCTCCATGTTAGGAGGGCCTGCGTTCAACATTCGAAACCCAGCCTTTTACCTGGTGAAGAACACTGACCATTAACACAGATAAGAAATACACAACTATCTCAGCCACGAAGCCGACTATATTTATAACACAGAGATTAGTCTAGTCCAGTCACAAGTACATAGCAAATGACACGAACAAAGAGAGTCACTGAATGAAACGAAATTACATTTTTAGACAAGGACTGCAAGACAGAACAATATTCTCTCTAAGAGAGTGGCCACTACCAACGAAAAAAAACAGAGAGACAAGAAGAGTCCACTGAGAATGAAATGAAAGACGCCCGTTGGACAGTTCACTCCTCCCTCACCTGCGCCTCATCTCGTCTTCGTTAGTCTATAGCAGTATGCTACAAACTGAGAATAAAATCTGCTTACTGCTATAAATTCTCAATTCCCGGGTAACAATCTGACTGAAGGGCTAATTTTAAGCTACAAGCATTTGACTGGAAGAAGCTACACCCTCAGAACGAACCTGGTATCTGGTCTGATTTGCAACGCTTCAGTAAATCGCAATAATATTCTACGAGACATAAAGATTAACGTAATTGTTACTGAGAGGCTGTACGGTACCACTGTCCTGATGCAAGTCAAGGAAGATAGATTGAAAATGTTAATCATATGTTTATTACTGTGGAAACGTCTTTCTTTACTATTGTTATGGTCCGGTTCCTTGTACAACGGTGATAGTCCACGGTAGAACCAATAATGTAGAACTCGAACACAGGTATGGAATAACACATATATTACAAACAGGAATATATACAGAGAAGTAGAAGTGTTAGTCTGAACAATCAGGTTTAGTAAAGAGAACAATGTAGTCTCGACCAGTATCACTATTCCAATGTCTTGCAGTAATTGTCTGAACGCGATTCTGTTTCGGACTGCCTCTGACTCGACTCTTGACTCGACTCTTGACTCGACTCTTGACTCGACTTGAATTACTGACTCCACTTGTACTACTGACTCTCTGACTACTCCTGAGGCGCAGTATTTATTAAGTATGGAATAGTCCATTATTATTATTATGGGTAAGATCCCATAACAACTATAATGTCATATGCCTTCGGGGCGTAGGCGGTCATGGCTCTCCACAATGTATTTTTTCATTATTATCTGTGAATTGCCATGATTTCTAAGAGAAGACAGTGGAGTGGTTTCCCACTGCCTTCTCCGCGGTTCTGAATTCAGTGTTGCCATTTTCCTAAAATGGCTGTCCCCTAATTCAAACCTGCCAATTTAACTCATAGATTGGGCGGGGGAGAAATAGATTTCTGCCTTTCCCATGGGCATTAGTGCTAAGTGAACGTAACAAAACATGACTGAACTTGAACTCAGATCGCTGATTCCACTTCCAGCATCGATAAGCGTCACGCTACCTGCTCATACTTTAGCTATAATATTGGCAGACACAGATACACAGAGAGAGAGAGAGAGAGAAATGGAGAAAGAGAAATTAGCACTTCACTGTGGTGCATTAGTTAATAATATAGATTAACTCACCATTATAAATCTACTGAGGTCGATCCTCATTGTGGGCCCCACATATGTGATTTTTTTTTCTAGTATGACTGTGTGTGTGTGTGTGCAAAAGATTCTCAAAAAGTAGCCGCTGTTAACTTTTGTTTGCTACTTAGAAGGGTGGCTTTAAGCACATTGAGATAGATAGACCAGAACATAGATTGGAACAGAGGTATATTTACGGATGCCCAAAAGTGCACGAATTCCTAAATACGTGTCAGTCATAAAACTGATTGCGATCTCCTTAATAACATTATGTAAATAGAGTCATATAATTTAATTTCTATTTTTATGGCTATTGTCTGTTTGTTTAAATGTTTGCTTTTGTTTTCCAATGCTAAAAAAATACATGTGCTTTTGCTTTATTCAAATTAATTTTCATTATCCTTATTACAATGATTTTATGTTCGATGAATAAAAAAAAACTCATCTGATAATGAAAGATATCACAAGTAAAAAGCTTCCTTTGTATCGACTGCGTTAGATCCGAACATATCAATAGAAAAAAGGGTTCCTCTTCTTTTCTTTTTACCCTTTGTTCATAATGTCCTGGTCTGTTCTGGTGGCATTGTTAAACCATCTGGCCGCTGAAGCTAAGATATTTATTTACAAAAGGACATTTTCACGTGAACACCGTTTTATGGAATTGCTTTGATTTCAATGAGATAAAGCGCTTTAAAAGGTTAAAAGGAAAATGTTCGGGTGGGTGTCTTGGGGTGGGGCATATGGAATAAGGGAAACGTGTGCAGAAACTGTACTAGATATTTCATTGTATTCTTGCTGTTAGCAATCAGGTATAGTCGATAAATGAATATATGTTTCTTCATGCTAAATAATGAATGCCTGGACACCAAAGCGTGGGATAATTGTTAACGACCCACCCTGGTTGAACCTTGTTACTAAAAAGTAAGTTCGATCCTCACTTAATTTCCCGTACTTATGGCTTTGTGCCAAAACTAAACTAAGCTAAATAGTAATAATGAAACGTCTTAGCGCGAGGTAATGGTTAACAAGCTTGTTTGTTCCATCAGAACTACAGAAAAGTAAGTTCGATTCTCACTATTTGTGCCCTCGCGTTAAAAAGTGAGCTTAGCCACAAGGAATCCGTGCAGACAATAAAAGTAGCTGAAAATATGACAGTAAAAATGTATGGCGAAGTAAAATTTTAACTCTGTTCCTTTCCTGTCTATGACCATTGGGAGTTATCCCCACATAGCGTCGTCAGTTTCGACAAGATGTCGTTAGAAGGCACTGTCAAGCACCTATAAAAACATGATACTTCCGCTCTTATCTCTCTTTCCTTCAAGATATACTTTAGTGGAAACACCACCGGAACCATTTTCTCAGGAATGAGAATATCGCTCCACTCAGTGACTGAACTTCATACACACACACACACACACACGCGGTAACATACACACACACACACACACACACACACACACACACACACACACACACACATGCACACACACAAACAAACAAGCCTATAAGTGTATCACCAACACGATTCCTAATATTTTTAATCTGTTCTTTCTCGGTAGTGGATACCCATATTTGAGTAGACGCTCCTTTTATTTATTAAATAATATATATATATATATATATATATATATATATATATATATATATATATATATATATATATTCGTCTACCGGCCTGAATATTCGAGAAATCGTATTACAGAAAAGATGCACTCTCTACTAAAAATAACATTTAATGTGATAAAATACTAATCTATTTATCTAAGAATAAAGATTATGTTTCGAAAAAGTACCCCCGCCCCGCCAAAAGGTTCACTGCAAGATAATGTTTTTGAGGCGAGCATTCTTTGTAATCATGTAGTCTTCACTTTTCATAATAGAGCATTAAATAGCAATAAATGAAAGGAAGTCTATTTACTTACCGTGTTTATACTCAGAGTTGAGTTTCGTTGAGATTTCATCAGGCGTCTTGATTGTATAAATGAATTTATTTTCCTTAAAAGACGTAAAATTATGACGTAAACTTATTTGATTTTTTTCGTCCTTAAAAGACGTTACCATATAATTTTAGCTTATTTGAAACTGTTAGCTTATATTATTACATATTTTTTAAAATTGGAAGTTGACCTGATACCGATTATGCAAAAAAATATAGATTTCTTCTTCTTCTTCTTCTTTTTCTTTGTACCGTGTCCGTTTAGGACGAGGGCGATCATGGTTCTCCACAATTTCCTGTCCTTTGTAGCTCTTAGTAAATTTTCTCTTTTAGCAATCTCTCCTAATCCCTGTTCTGCTGACTATTTACATAATCTGATTAGGTAGATTATGCGCTGCTTTCCTCTGTCCGCATGTCCGATTATGCGCTGCTTTCTTTCATGTCTTGTCATTGTCACATTTTCTAGTCCCTCATTCCTCGTTATGTGCTCCAGAAATTTCAACTGTCTCTTTCTGATGTGAAGCAGAAATGTCCTTTTTGTTTCCATTCTCTCTAAAACTTCGTTGTTCATATGGTATTCTCAGCATCCTTCCGTAGAATCAGATTTATGTTGCCCCAAGTCTTTTCTTCATCTGTAGTATTAGATTGGTGCAAAAATAATGACGTTTTTGACGTATTTTTTAACGTCAAAAAACGTCATTATTTTTGCACCAACCTAATACAATCGAATCTAAGACCCAAAGAGGAAAGCTCATCAGAACAATTAGCATGGCATGATAATATGTATATAAGAAGCACAGGGAATCTACGTTATGAAAGTGGGGAAAGTCACTGAAGATGCCATGATTTTGTATTTTATCAAGAATCTCTAAATACATAGCAAAAGCACTAGACAAGATGTGACAGCAATATTCAATGCTATGTGGGGGAATCTGTGTGTGTCCATTCAACCATATATGCCAAATATAGCTTAGTCTGGTACAGAACTACAGTTACAAGGAGGACTGCATTTCGCCAGTTTTCCAATTCGAACTATTGCTTTTTCTGAGGACTGACCACTGACGCTACCCTATCTAGTTCATGCTAAAATAATTTTTGTCTGTTTTTGTGGCATATATATATATATATATATATATATATATATATATATATATATATATGTACTCTGTGAGTATTACAGTTGGCAAGTTGCCTAGTTTGGAAAAAATTTTTTAGAAATCCTGATCTTTGCCAGAATACGAAAACGGACATTTGTCAGACGTGCTATTCTTTGTCACCAAACAATTGATAGTGTCGACAGAGACTATTAGTATCTAGTATTTAACCGCTTGACACTAGGATAGTAACGTCAGCCGCTTCAGGTCATTTATTGCTCTCACTGCCTTCATCAGCATATCTGTGCTGTCTTGAATCACTATCCGCTTCACTACCAATCTAAGATGACAACATTTCTCTCGAGATATTTCGTCGACAGTTCCAAATAATTAAATAGAAGCACTAACAAAGAATCCGTCCCATTTTCCTTTTCTAACCCATTATTTGAAAACAACCTTCGTTCGGTTCTTGTCTTATTTTATTGGCCATGAAAAAAAAATAACAGAGAACGCAATACTCTCCTTTTTTCGCTGATATTATTTTTTGCAATTAAAAAAAATTCTATTTATTGCCAGTTGTCACCCATTTCGACCTCCCATGATAAATTGGTTCGATTCTGGGATCCAGGATAACAAAGATGAGCATCTTCTGGGAGGGATTTATTTTCTTTACGGGCAATTCACCCTTTGAAATAAATCTATAATATTCATAAGAGAATCTAAACAACAATTGATATTTTTGAAGTTATTTTTCTTAATTCATTTCATTCTACTTCTGTCTGATGAAATAAAAATGTAAAATATTCCATTATTAGATTTAGTTGTTTTCTTTATACTTTGTTTTGTAGCTGCCTTACTCTGGGATTCGAAGAGGATTTTCAATTAATGTTTGATTATTGGATATTGTTTCTTACTTGCCAAATGTCTTTTTTAATTAATTAGACGGTTTGTGATATCCATTATTATCATCATCATTATTATTAAGGAGGTTTTGTAGCATTCATTCTTCTTATTATTATTAATAAGGATATTTTGTGGCATCCATTATTATTATTATTATTATTATTATTATTATTATTACTAAGGATGTTTTGTAGCTTGCATTATTATTGTTATCATGGATGTTTTTTTGGCATCCATTATTATTATTAATAATAATAATCTTTGGGCAGCCATTATTTAGCATGAACAAACATATACTGAATTTTTCAGAATATAAGGCGCATCGGTGTATAATATACACTCTTATTTTGAAGACAACGTTTTGTAAAAACGTTAAAGTCTTAATTGAAAAAAATACAATCTGATACATTAAAGATTAGTATATATATATATATATATATATATATATATATATATATATATATATATATATATATATTGTTCTAATCATAAAAGAACTCAAAACAAGAAAATACTGTAAATTAAAAAGAAAAATGCTTACTGTTATTTAGTTTGCCTCGCATTCACTGTTGCTTGGAAATAAATCGGACATTCTATCATTGATTATGATCAAAGTTAATGTTAATCTCGGTCTCATCGATTGCGTTATTGATATCACATTTCTTAAATGTCTAAATAATTATATCGCGTCTTTTCTTTTTCCCCACAAATTATTCGCCCACGAGCACACCCGAGCAAGCGTCAGTAAGAACGTGCCTGATTACCGAAAATCTAATGGTAATTGAAATTAAATGATTACCGATGCTAATTGTACCCCTATAGAGTAAGTATATTGAACACTTGAAATCCATACTACTGTTAGAAACAAAACATTCAAACGAACAAAAGTATGAGTGCCGATTTAAATCTCTTTGCACATGGCTTGTGTATCGCACATATATACATATATAGACATATTGGGTTATTATATATATATTCGTTCGTTTATTCTGATGTACTGCGAATGATCACGAACAATAATGTTTCGTAGCATTTTTTGCATCTTAATAATTCTGTTCATCCTGTGAAACGTTATTGAAATGTTATTTCAGATTAGACCTCCTTTGAGATAGAATGCCAAGTAGAGATGAATGAGCATATTTGACATCTTTTTGCTTTTATTCAAGGTCACAAAACTGCCGAAGCTGCTCGTGACATTTGTGATGACGTCATTACCGACAGAATGTCATGGAAATGGTTTTCCCGTTTCAAAGAGGGGAAGTTCGAAGTTACTGACTCCGCTTTCTAGTCGAGCTGTTCAATTCGATAAGAAAGAATTGCCCACGCTAATTAAAATGAACCACACTAGACCATTTAAGGAATTGACTCCGAAGATGGTAAGCTTTTATGTTACTTCTTCACTCAGTGGGTAATGTCCAGAAACATGGTGCACGGCTGCCATTGGCCGATGGAAACAAAGTCCACCTCTCTTCCATTCCCGCCAGTTTATTCGTTCAACACCAGGCTACTCGTGGATACAAAGGCTCAGTTGAGAATATCTACCACACTCACTATATTCTCCCGATTTAGCCGCTTCAGAATACCATCTTTTTCGTTCGCTTTCTGACAATTTCAGAAGTGTAAAGTTCGACAACGATGTCGAGCTTAAAACGTGGCTTGATGAACTTTTCAGGTCAAAAGCTAGTGATTTCTATCGTCGAGTTAGTAGATCGTTAGCAAGAGGTCGTAAACAATGAAGGGGAATAAATGATTCATCCGAACTATTAATAAATAAGTATTAATATAAATTATAAAAAAACTGAACGAATTTATATAACAACCTAATATTTTCCATGCCCTCTGTGTATAAGACACAAGAAAATTTTTCACGTCAAATTTTAGGGAAAAACGAGCGTCATACAACGAAAAGTACAGTATTTGTCTCTCAACTTATATGCATACCTGATCGCCTCCATCAAAAGTACAATGAATTATCTAATATGCTCTATTTACAGCTTTCCCCACTTTCGTAAAGACTCCTCCCAGGACACCTTCCCGAAAAGGAATTCTTTTCTTTTAACCGTTCAGATTTTGACTCTACATTCAACAAAGAAACAGTTTTTTGTAAACAGTTGTTTGGTGGACAATTTCCAACATAACTACTCTTGCAAGTTGGGAGAATTGTCAGACAAAATTTAGAGTGGTTTATTTTTTAGGTTGATCGCGTGTAACTGAAACCGCAAAAAGCAAAATCGCAGATAGGTAAGCCACTATACACACACGCGCGCACGCGCAGTATTGGTCCCTGTTTTTTCTTTAGACAAGATATGAATTTTGGTGATTGGAGGCGCACTGCATGGAAAACTGCCATAAGAACAAATTCTACCGAGGAAAAGACACTACAACGTCGCATCAACTGCTCTCGATTGGCAAAACACACGCGGCGTTACCACCATCGAGCTGAATTGAATTCTAAAAAAAAGTTCCCCAGACGCACATCGACGGATGCCACACAGAATCTCGGTAGCAACTATAGGATTATTTTTGAGAAGCAAACGCCCAGGTTTATACTAAGTTAGCTGATGCGTTCGTAAATTTGGGGAAGTTGATAAGTTTCACACCGGTAGGCTTATTGAAGCTTAGATCAATTTCTAAAGTGACTGATTCCTTGGGAATAATCACCCAAAAGGTTTAAAAACAAGTAACATCATCCACTACACCACTGAACAGCGTTTGACATCAATCTTAAAAAAACCCAAAAAACATGGATATAACGATTACTAAGAGAGTGAATATTGCGAAGTATAGTCTTGAAAGTAACCTGAATAAACCTTTCACTAAAATATCATTAAATGACCCTAATAGTCGAATTCAAATTATAACAAACGCCCCTTGATTCATGAGCAAGCATCTGTGTTAGGTTACAACACCTGACGCAGGTAAGATGATAGTCCTGGAATCAAGTTATTAATTTCATTTATGCATAAACACAGCTTCACACTCACACACACTCACACACACTCACATGCACACACACACACACACATACACACACACACACACATACATATATATATGTTCTGGTTTTTCGGTACATATTTAAATATAAATTGCCAAATGCCTGAGTACTTTCGGCTCTCATAAGCATTTATCAGAGGAATTTTTGTATTAGGTCAGTTATATCTTTTATTGAATATCGCGACTTTGCGTGTCCTCTAATATTTGAAAGACCAAAATATTTGAAAGCCAAACGTGATCGGATATTAGACAATTTATATTTAAATATATAGCAGGAAACCAAGAAAATTATGGGAAATATAGAAAAAAAAACTATGAAAAATATCTTAAGAAAGAACTTTGGTTGGTCTTTAACCAAATTTTTCTCTCTTTCTCTCTCTCTCTGTCTCTCTCTCTCACTCTCTGTCTGCTGTCTGTCTCTTTCTCTCTCTCTCTCTCTCTCTCTCTCTCTCTCTCTATATATATATATATATATATATATATATATATATACAAGTGAAAGTTTTTCACTTTGCTAATTGATGCTACTTTCAGAATAACGACTCCAGAGTATCGTAGACGGACCTGTTCTTCCACTCTTCAGGGGTTATTAGCAATTGACTGCTTATATTTCTCGATTTTTCTTCTTTTTTTTTGTATGCACTTATCATTGGTGCAATTTTTTTCCATGCTGTTTGTAAGTGTTACGTTAGGTTTGTATATTATGTTGTTGGTTAAAAAGTTATTGTTAAGTGGGCAATTTGTTTCTACATTTACATTTGATGGTGTTATTTTGATGGATGTTATTGTTACTGTTGTTGTAACTGTTATTTATTTTTGTTGAATATTTTTATTTTTAGGGAAGTGATTGTCAATTATTTTGAAGAATGTTTTCCCTATTTATGTTTTTAGTGTATTGTTATAGGGGAAGGTTGAACCAAATTGTGTTTATTTTTCTATTCATTTTGTTTTAATTGTTTTCATTTTGTATTCTAGTTTGTTTGAATATCCGCTGTTTCTTAGGGCTGATTCATCGTTTTTTGTTTTTTATTTAGTTTTTGTTGTTGTTGTTGTTGTTCTTGTTTTTTTGTTTTCATTGAATATTTTAAGCTTCTAGAATTTGTTGAAATTCTTTTATTTATAAATATGGGTATTTGTTTGAATACGTTAGTGGGTGGGTGGAATTTTTGTTATGTATATTAGGTTGTTGTTTGGTTTGTATGTTCCGTTGTTTAGTTTGAATGTTATATCTAAGAAATTTGCTATTTTTGGTTGTATTTTATATCGATTTTAAATCCTAGGGTTTTGAAGGTTTTTATTATTATTTCTTTCCTTATTTTTTCTGCAGTTCAACCGTTGTAATTTCTTACAATTAACAGAACATCATCCTTGTATAGACCTATAACTTTTTAGTTAATAATATTTGCTAATTTATTGATTATCTATATGCCTATGAGCTCTCAAATGAACCATCATAACTACCCATTCTTACATCAAAGTTATTATTATTATTATTATTATTATTATTATTATTATTATTATTATTGTTGTCCTCTTTTCATATTTTTTGTGGTATAATATAGATTTTCGGCAGGATTTAATTATATTTATATCTTTATTGGGGGTATTCATGCATTTTTTTGCTGATTTTAGTGTGTTGCTTATTAATAGATGGGTAGAAGTTTTTTGTCTAATTGTGTAAAGGAACAGTTTTCATTATGGCTAATGTTATTAAACTAATTGATTGTTGCTTTTTGTGTTTTTCCATTGGTTTATGCTTAATATGTTTTTTATGTTTTATCATATTTTTCTAGTATTTGTTTGCTTGTTTTCCCAATGTTGCTTTTTGTGGGTTTTAGTAAACTGTATGTTGGTTTGGTCGTAACCTTATGGTCTTTTAATTTAATAAATAGTTCTACTTTTGCTAGTTGTTTTATTCCATTGTCTAATTTTAGTTTAGTGACTATCTTTTTAGCTTCTTTGTTTATATCACATATTTTTTTAAATTATTGTTGAATTTTCTTATTTCCAAATCATTGATTATGATTGTTAAGCTATTTTCAAAAGCAATGAGATCGTTTTGCTGTGGTGGGCATTTCATTGATGTAAATCCAAAATTGTTAACATTATTGTTATTATCGCTGTTGTTGTAGTTGGCACCATTGTCATTGTCATTATGTGTATGTGTTTGCGGGCGCATGTACGTGCGTGTGTATGGTTTTGACGGTATATAAGAATCACTTTTTAATAAAATAATGCCGAAATTTAAATGTTCTGCATCTTATACGCAACATTGAGCCTCCCGTAATCTAATTTAATCCTCAATGTTCGCAACCGTATGCTATATTTTTAGCTCAAACGGTCGCTTCTACTTTTCTCCTCTCGGTGGGGCTTGGAATACCTTTATTGAGTCCTCCGCAGAGAGGTAAACTCCTGTAAGAGTCCACCTTCCGGGTTTATACTTACAGACTGCGGTGTAAACTTGACTAATGTCCACGATATAGGGCGTTTATAGATATAGATAATATAAACATAGGGATTAGAACTGCATGGCATTTGTCAGTTTCACAACTCAAATGCGATCCTCAAAGTTCCATTACTCATTCATCGGTCTGTATATATAGGTAACTGGAGGATCATGGGAAGTGAGAAAAGAAGGAAATCAACCCTTCCCGATTTTTTTGCTTACGGCTAATACTTAGGTTAGTTTATTGTCATGACCTCTCCAGTGCTTATTTATGCTGACTGAGTGGGTGGAGCCAAAATGTAATGTAAACCGGTTAGGGTTATTTATACTTATGACATTTAGATTACTTTATTTTTTTTATAAATTTATTTATTATGTTATTCACTTATATATTTCTCTTTTTTTTTTCTTTTAGTAGTTGAAATAAAGTTAATTAGATTTCAGTTGTAGGATTTCAGTTAGTCTTTGGAGCATGATGTGTTTGTAGGTAGCACAGTTAGAATTTGTTTTTGTGTCTGCATTTAAAAATAACGTCTGATTATTCGTTCAGAAATTTGTTTTATTCTGGAAAGGTAATTATCGTTATTCCTTCCTCATGGCAAAAGTTAGATCACTTTAATGTGTTGTTTAAGCTGGTACTGGTTTTCTTATCTACTATATTATTTTTGATGCGTTTTGGTTATGGATTTTTAAGTTGCCATATATGCTGTGGCAGGGTAGTGATATTTGCATATTTTTTGTGATCAAATGATGTTTTGCGTGCATAGCTTCTGTTTCCAGGTAACATCTGTTATATTTTTTGTGAATTTTTAGATTTTACGTAGCTTTGTATATTATATTATTTTGTACGAAATTATCGTTTATTGGGTATTTGTGCTGTACTGGTGATTTTTCTGTTGTGCTGATGCTATAGCTATGTTGCAATTGTTTCTGTCAAATTTCTGCTAGACCTTACTCTGCATTCGATATGGAAAAGCATGCTTCTCCTATATAGGTCTCACCAACCATCTGAGATTCTGCATATAGAAAACCCTCCTAAATCTACTTTTGAAAGACCAATCCATGATATGAAAAACAGAGTTCCTTTAGAAGGAACAGACTTTGAGCAACAGAGGCTATAGACAGAGTGACATAAAAACATTGCAAACAAACCTTCCAGTCTGAAGCAAATGGCACAGCTAGTATAGAAGAAAAGAGGCAACAGAGTTCCCTTTGTTTGCTACACCTTCTCTTTGTTTGTTTCATGTTGGCCATTCCAGACATTGACGAAACTGCAACAGATATGGAGTACTCTGATAAATATATAGTTTTAAGGTATGCTCTATTTATTTATCTAAGTGCTCAAAATGAGAGATAGAGCGTGTTCAAATATAGAAATACACAGGTCAACCCCCAACGACTTGACCTCAGTTCCCCCCCACACACACACATATATAGATAGATAGATAGATAGATAGATAGATAGATAGATAGATATTAGGTTGGTGCAAAAATAATGACGTAATAATGTCGTTTTTTGACGTTATACGTCAAAAAACGACATTATTACGTCATTATTTTTACACCAACCTAATATATATATATGAAGAAATATAGTTTTAAGGTATGCTATATTTATGGTATATAGTGCTCAATATCAGAGATAGAGCGTATGTAAATATGAATATAAAAGTGAACGTTGAAGTCAACATTCAGAGGTGACAGGCTGTTTCATGCTAGACGCAATCGTCAGGCCGCCTTACGAAACAGCCTGTCGCCTCTGAGTGTTGACTTCAATTTTCACTTTATATATATATATATATATATATATATATATATATATATATATATATACACTAAAACGTAATATTTAGTTGGTCATCATTCATTTATTAAAAAGTGTATTTATTTTTTGGACCGGCCTGAATATTCTCTAATGAGAAAAAAATGCGCTCTTCGGCAGGATTTGAAACTGCGTTCTGCTAATGAAAACCGTCATTAGATCCGATGTGCCTTGACCTCCCTGCTACAGATTGCGTTAATGACCAAGCAAACCGTAACAGTGTCTTTAAACACAGATTTTCCTCTGACTCTTGAAATAGAGAAATATCTGCTCACTTTCGTATCTGCTCACTTTCGTATCTTAAACATAGCAATTTGTAAAGAAAGGAATGGATTTTTTTTTTTTTATCTATTTATCCTACAGATTTTTATTACTTAAATGTTATTTTAACGGATACTAGTATTTGAGTAGACGCTCTGCTATTTATTGAACAGTATATTCATTTATTTTGGTCTGCCGGCCTGAATATTCGAGAAAACTTATTAGGGGAACGCAAGTTCGAATACTCTAGGAAAGGGCTTATTTTTCTTTAACAAGCTATAACAATCTTCAAATTTCGAAGATTTCACATTTCAAAGAAATCTTCTTTTGTCAGTGAAATACTACGAAATTATTTCCACGTGTCGAATTGATATACCGTTAAGAGTCAGCTGTCCAATTTTAAAGGAATTCGAGCAAGAAATATGAAAGTTATTCGAATAAAAAACAGGACATTCTATTTTTCTGAATCATTGCTGTATGTACATAGGTATGCATAGTAGAATTATAGCTGGAGATTATATATATATGTCACCCGTACTAATGCTTCTACACGCATGCGTGTCTCTAAACAACCATATCCATATTCATATCTTCCTATGTGAGAACGAAATTTAAGCTGGGTGATAATCTTGTGATGGTTACATGTTGAAGGAAAGTCTCAGATTCGAAGCTTTGATAAGTTTTTAATATGAAAGTACCGCTATTTCTGGTTTTACAGGGACCAGGGGAATGTCTTATTTATCAATTTACTGATATGGTTACTAAAACAGAATGAAAAAAAGCATGGTTGGCAAAGGATTTTTTAAAAGATAGACAACTTAAATAGACATAGCCAATGTATAAGAATATAGTCACAATAATATATTATAATATATAATTACATTATAACTTGTATATCCGTTCGCTATTAAGTTAGTGTATGCGTTACACTCTTCTCTTATAAATAATGGACCATTTCGTTTTGGTTGCGAGGAAGTCGAAAGAAAATATATCAGTGACGCTGTCTGGTTTTAGTGGGAATAAGAAAGCACACACAATAATAAGAAAGAATGAAAGAAAGAAAGAAAGAAAGAAAGAAAGAAAGAAAGAAAGAAAGTGAAGTTAAAGAAGACGATAACGTTCTCATGCCTTTACTGTCTGCTTCAGTGAAATAGAAAAAATATTTTCAATTTTGAATTTTCTTTTCAGTTGTACCCTCTTACTTCATTTCAATAATGGTCTGAATTCATACATATGATTCTTATTTCAATATTGTATTTAAGTTATTATGCTCAAATATTTAACGATGACGTGAAACTCGTAAGGATCTTATTCAGTCACTAACTTAAGATTTATCAGAAAATTGAAAAAGGAAAATTTTACGGGTACTACTAGTATAGATAATGTAATTTATTCTGACTACAATATTTGTTAAAGCTAATTAATTTCACTATCAGTGTTATTTCTATTTTTAAAGTCAAACTATATAAATGGCAGCCTGATGAAGACCTTTTAGAAGGCGAAACGTGTTACATCTTATTTTTTTAAATATTATGTCATTCTTTTGCCCAATATTGTTATGATACATAGTAGGTACCTCCCTATAAAAGCGATATCTAAGGTTTAAAATGCATTAAAAAAACAAAAAATCTTTCTTGAAACTAATGTTAGTTTTAATTCCAAGCTAATAGATTAAATTTAATATTCCCAATAAGCTTTTGATGTATTTCAAACTGAATTTAAATTGATTGGAATCTTTTTTTCTAGTTATCAATAAAATCTATAAATTCATCCATATTGACAGATCTGTCAACAAGACATAATTCTCCTTATTAAAATTCTTTCAGAACTAAAATGTACTTTTCTCAAACGTTATATGAAAAAATAACTAATTTAATGTTTAGTTACATAAGACAAATACAAAGGTTAATGATTTTATAAATTCCAAGACAATAACACATTTCTCATAGCATTTTTCGGTTTACAACCCTGTTTTCGTTGTCCACTTATTACGGAGAGTAAAAACAAGAACACAATCTATTTCATACCTGAGGATGTCTGTAGGAACAGACGAAAGCTTGTAAAATAAAAAGACCTAATGCAACTGAAATTTATAAAACAGGATCTTTTCATTCATAAACAGGTTCGGGGTTTTTGTATATTATTTGAAATGTTCGCGAAGATAGATTTCTCGCCATTTAAATCATTAACCTTTGTATTTGTTTTATGCATGAATAATTCATGAATTTGTAAATTAATTGCACCTTTATTGAAATTAAAATAACTGATCCAAGTGGAACTTTCGGATAATAAGTGCGACATTACTGTAATTATTCAACAATATAGTTCATGCCACTTTGACGGAAAATCTACCAGTAAAAAAGAATTCTCTTATCATTACATTTGTACATAAACGCAGAACCTTAAAATTTAAATTCAAACTCAGCGTTGCGACTGCACGTTCCAAAAGAATAACACATTTCTCATAGCATTTTTCGGATTACAACCTTGTTTTCGTTGTCCACTTATTACTGAGAGTAAAAACAAGAACACGAACTATTTCATACCTGAGGATGTCTGTAGGAACAGACGAAAGCTTGTAAAAATAAAAAGACCTATTGCAACTGAAATTTATAAAACAGGACCTTTTCATTCATAAACAGGTTCGGGGTTTTTGTATATTATTTGAATTGTTTGCGAAGATGGATTTCTCGCCATTTAAATCATTAACCTTTGTATTTGTTTTATGTATGAATAATTCATGAATTTGTAAATTAATTGCACCTTTATTGAATATATATATATATATATATATATATATATATATATATATATATATGATATATATATATATGATATATATATATATATATATGATATATATATATGATATTTATATATATATGATATATATATATATATCATATATATATATGATATATATATATATATATGATATATATATATGATATATATATATATGATATATATATATATGATATATATATATATGATATATATCATATATATATGATATATATATATATGATATATATATATGATATATATATATGATATATATATATATATGATATATATATATATGATATATATATATATGATATATATATATATGATATATATATATATGATATATATATATATGATATATATATATATATATATATATATATATATATATATATATATATATATATATATATATATATATATATATGGCATTCAGCATATATATATATATATATATATATATATATATATATATATATATATAAAAACAGTAGTGATATACAGGAAGGATTATCTCTAGCCGTCTTCATGTTTTTTCTTTAATGTTTAGATAAATATCTGTACCAACAGCGAGTACCGCCCATATACATTTATTAAATCTAATATTATTTTATTACCACGTCACTTTACCATCTAAGAATTTTTCGCAGTTTATATCTGCTGAGGGAGTTTGCGTTTATATGGCATAAACAAAATTAGTATAGCTTTCCAGACGTTACTTGGTTATGGATGCTTATTTTAATGAAAGTGTCCATATATGGTAGCATTAATGTTCGTATGATTCTGTTATTTGTTCAAATTAACAACCGTTATATTTTGAAGTTCTTTTTTAAAGAAATTTGAGCAAATTCAAAAGATTAAAACATAACTTTGTAAAATAAATATTAATGTTTGAAACAAGCGTTAAAATAAAAAAAATAAAAAATAAAAAAAATGGGGAAAGAAACTGCTAAACTTTTTAAAAACATGTGAAAGCTAAAAAAAACCTCTGAACATTTTAAAATGAATATTTTGCACCCAAGGATTTTTTTAACTTGCCATGTCTTGAAAGAAATTGTCATAATTTAAATATTCGATGTCAGAAAATCTTTCGCAAAAGTTTCTTTCAGAAAGTTTAAAACGAAGAGCAAAGAATAAGAAATAATTAGAAATATTAAAAGTATTTTAAAATTTTTAATATTTAAAATTTCAGGCGTAATTTTAAAAACAAAATTAAATCCTCATGTAAAATATAACGGTTGGAATGTAATTTTTTTTTTTTTTTAAATCCTTATTTTAAAAAATGTCGGTTGGAATATTTTTAAATATTTTTTTTAATCGTTATTTAAAAAATCATGCCGGGTGTAATTTAAAATGTTAAAAAAAATATATCGCTATTTAAAAATGCCAGGTGGATTTTTTTAAATATATTTAAAAAGATGTCGGGCGGAATTTAAATAATAGCGAAGGAGTAAAAATTACAAAAAATTATGAATTCTGAGATAGAAAAGGAAAATGACAAACAAACATATGAAGGAAATAAAAAAAAAAAAAAAAGCTAAAGAAAGTCAAAGAATAAAAAAAAATTAAAAAAATAAAAAACGTCCAGAGACAAAGAAACTTACTATGAAAAAAAGAAAAGAAAGATAAAAGTGTCACAAGAAAAAAGTCTTTCAGAGGCTTGGCAAAAAAAAAAAAAAAAAGAAAAGAAAAATAAAAGAATGAAAAATTAAAAATATTTTTGCGATTATTATGTAAAAAAAATGTCGGTTAGAATTTAATTTTTTAAAGGTTATTTTTAAAAAAATGTCGGATAGAATTAAAAGAATGATGAAGTAGCAAGAGACATAACAATATACACGATAAAAAACGATGGATTCTTGGATTGAAAGGAAAATTTAGGGCGAAAGAAACATACGAAAGAAATAAAAATAGCAGAGACGAGAAAAAAAAACGTCGACAGAAAAAGAATTTTACTATTCAAAAAAAGTTACAGGAAAATAAACCCGTAAAATGAAAGCAGTCCTCTAAGTAAATGTGCGTCATCCATTTATTACGATGACCTTGATTCGTCCCCCCATCAAATTTTCAAACGATTCGTTATCGGGTACTTAGAACCAACCTCCCTACCTTCGCATCTTTCGCGTCTGGTCTCGGTCGGTCGGTCGGTCGGTCCATCTGGTCTGATAGGAATCTCGCTACACGGTTGGGAACATTACGAATTCATTTTATCATTTTTATTTCCCTGAAGTAATGGTAGAAAACTCAGACAGCTGACAAAAATGACCGTTATACAACTCTAGGATTTATATGTAGAAAAGAAAAAAAAAAGAAATACCCAAGAATTAGACAAATAAAAATAGTTAAAAAGGTCATGGAACGTCGAATTGCTGTGTTGTAAGGTAGACGGAAAAGCCGCCCTGTCTTGCCCGCAATATCTGACTACAAGATTGAGAGGATACAGGCAAGAAAGATTTCCTGATAAAGTTTTAATATCTTTTAATCTTTCTTTACTGCCACCAGCGATGCAAAAGACCCGACCCGCCTTCCTGGAAATCTGTTTTGAGAGGTGATTAAGAAGCCCGCCTTATCAAACACGAGCAAATGTATGTAACAAAACATTACTAACGCCATTACGATTCCTCTCTTCGTTATCATCATTACTTCTTACATCGTAAAATTCTTCAACTTCTTTTACCCAGGATCGAACTCTGGCAACAGCGGAGAATCCTCTACTTTTTTATTGTGCCGTCTCTCTTCAGGACGTGGGTGATCATAAATCTCCACAACTATTTTTTCCTCTAAGTAACTTTTGACCAATTATTATTATTATTATTATTATTATTATTATTATTATTATTCCTCTTCTTCTTCATCTTTGTGTTATGTCGCTTCATGTCTATCCTTTTACCCTCCCACCATTTATTCATACAAGATTAGGTGACACGCTGCCTCCTTTTTGCTTTTGGCATGTCTATTGAGTGTCAAATTCTCCAAGCCCTCTTTTCTCGTTATCTGTCCCCAAGATTTCAGTTGTCTCTTTCCAATTTAAGTCGAAATACCTTTTTGTTTCTATTTTCCTTAAGACTTCTTCGTTGCTTACGAACTCCATCCATAGAATTCTCAGCATCCTTCTGTAGAAACACATTTATGCTGCCTTCGTTTTTCTCTTCATCTGTGAGAAAATTTTCCAATGTTATCTGTCATATACGAGGAATGATATTACATGACAGTTCAGCACTCTTTTCTTTGTTTCTAACGAAATCTTAATGTTTCTTAATACTTGGCTTAGTTTTTGGAAAACATTTTTTGCTATTCCAACGTGTTTTCGGCTTTTGTTGTCACCTTTCCCATCCTTTGTTAAAATAATTCCCATATATTGCAACTTTAGAACTTGGTGAAAATGTAGGAAAAAGGGGAAAAAAGTTTTCGTGTGACGCGTTTCGTTCTTTAGAACATCATCGGACTAAATTTGTTATGTTGGTGCCACTACAAATAGACATGAACTAAGCAAAGTATTAAGAAACAGGAAGATTTCATTATTTACATTATTCGGACTATTGCCCTCATCTTCGTCGCCATATTTATCACAACGTTTCAGCCGTTGTACGCTCCGGCCTTCTTCAGGTGGTTGGAATGTCGAACTGAACCCTTTATTTCGCTTACCGGGGTAGACTGTTCTAGTTCCACGTGCCATGTTTGATGGATGTCAGTTATCAGTTATCTCCTGTTAATAGACAGACTCAGGAAGATTTCGTTAAAAACAAAGAAAAGAGTGCTGAACTGCTATGTAATATCAATCCCCTTATGTGACAGTGAATACTAGAAAAATTCCTCACAAATGAAGAGAAAAATAAAAGCGGCCTAAATGTGGTTTTACAGAAGGATGCTGAGAATTTAAATTTTTTTTTAAATATTCTAGACGATTTCATTTAGATTCTTTTTGTTTCTATCACATTTGTTATTAGATATCCAACACTTAATAGAATATATGCAAGAAATGGTAAAATGTTGTAGGGTGCAAATTTACTGTGGATGACCTTGCAATCAAGGCGCTCTCTAAACATTTTAGTCATAACAAATTTATTTGATATTGACATCTCCAATTCGTAGTTTGCATCTGGAGCTTTTTATGACTTGTTTACAATTATCATCTCTTTTTGTCCCTGTTCTGAAACCTCTTACGTTCACATAACACATCTGATTCAGTAACCCTTTATCATGAGTGGTTTTTCTGCATTGCATTGCGTGAACTATAAAAAGGAACATTCTATACAGACTCATTAAATATATGTTTCCTCCTGCTTCTCTTGCCTTCAGTATGTCATATAAATGCTATTTTCTCTAGGCCTTCTTTTCTCATTATGCGTCCCGGAAATTTCAACAGGCTTTTTTTTCTGATTGTATGAGTTTCTTCGTAGTTCTTGTTCTTCTGGAAAACTTCCTCGTTGCTAATATATTCTGTCGATAGTATTCTCAAACTTCTGTGGAAACACATCTCTGTCGTTTCAAGAATTTTCTTCATCTATAAAGAGATTGTTCGGTATTCACTATCATATAGAAGATTAGATACGGATCTTTTCAAAACTCTTTTCATTATTTCTAAGGATATTTCCAATGTCTTAATATTAGGTTGGTGCAAAAATAATGACGTAATAATGTCGTTTTTTGACGTATTTTTTAACGTCAAGAAACGACATTATTACGTCATTATTTTTGCACCAACCTAATACGTTGTCTATTTTCAGGAAGACTATGTTCTCTTTTCCTTTGCGTCTTTGGATTTCTGTGTCACATTTTTCGTCGTCTGTTACTACCTTAACCAGATAGTTTCTGTACCTGCTTGATTTTGACAATCTTAGTACATTGCACACAGCTTGGGCTTTCACTTTTGCTGGCAACCATGAATTCTGTCCGCTAACAGTTAACAGTTTCTTTTCCTTTACTCGTCAAAAGTCCTTTCATTTTTCCTTTTGAGTTTTCAAAACAATTCCCAGATGTTTAACTTTCTGTACTTGTTTGATTTTGACCTTTCCAATTTGTAGTTCGCATTTACGGCTGTTTTTTTGTTTCTTTTTTTTCTCATTCTGACAACTATGTATTTTGTCTTAAAATATTATGAGTGCATTGATTTTTTCATGTTCTGTTACGATTACGAGTCCTGTAACCCATTAGGGCTGTTGGGGCATCATGTGTACTGCAGCCGTAGTGTCTTGGACAAGATAGCCTGACGGATACCAACCCTCTCCAAACTGGTCTGAATTCAAATTTTTCTTTCAACCAAGGATATAAGGCCTATTCTGTTCTGCTATTTACCAATAGCTGGGGGAGGAGAGAAGAGATGCATTTATACCATTCCGAAGGTTATTTGCGCGTAAGTGAATTGAACTCGGCTCTCTGATTTTGCATTCTAAGCCACTATCCATTACACCACCGCGCATCCACCCATAACTGTAACTATTTTTTTTTTATTTCAAAAAAGCATTTTTTACACCGTGTGTGTTTAACTGTTATCATGCATGGGGTTGAAAGCTGAAATTAAACAGTCAACTCACATTTTGGGCTTTCTCTTTTGCTTTTACAGTTAACAGTTAGTCTTCTTTCTCTCCTTTACTATTTTGTCCTAAGAGTCCTTTCAGTTTTTCTTCTGAGTCTGCCACCAACAAAACTATTTCAGCCAAGAAACAAGCTATGCCATTTACGAAGTTTCGTTTCGTATAATGTTTCGTTTCGTATAATGTTTCGTCTCGTATAATGTAGGTTACAAAAAGGTGGGTGTTAATTCAAAATCGAACTCACTACAGTAAATAATGATCAGCGAGGCGAGACAGAATAGTAAGCGCCTCGGAAGGTAATTGCTTACATAAGTTTTCCAAAAGAACATAGATAAATATTTAATAAGTAACTCTTTTTATTCTTGTTATTGTTATTTATCTGCACGCCCACACAAACAGAATATGGCGCATGAAATAGTTATTTCTTTTTCTTCTTCTATGTGCCGTGTCACTTCAGGATTCGATGATCATGGCACTCCACAATTTCCTATCCTTTGTAGCTCTTTATAAATTTTGTCTTTTTGTTATTTCTTCTAAAGCTTGCTGCGCCATTCATTTAGTGGAGGTCTCTAGGTAAGTTACCCGTTGTTCGGGCCTTTACAAGTAGGATAGACAATGCGATTTCTATGGAATCAAATCATCCTCATTTCTACCGAAACTGAAAAAAAAAAAAAAGTTCCATTGATTCAGATTTTTCCCAAGAACTGAAAATTGTGGAACAAGATACAATCTTAACCTCTTCAAGTAAATGATGCTTCGTAAATTACAATGGCAATTGAAAATGAAACACCAGAAATGGTCTGCTCTCCTTTTTCGAAAATATAAAACATAAATAAAAATATAAAAACCCACATTTAATGAATACAAAAATATCCTTTTTTTTAATCTTGTCAACCTGGTTTTTTTTTTAATTTCACGTTTCTAGCACGTAGCAACACCCAAAAAAGACCCCCCCCCCCGCAAAAAAACCTTTAAACATTGGTTAAATTTTTGAAAGAGACTCGGTTCGAGATCATTTCAACACCACCTTGTCATTCCGCTAATAGCTATTTTTTCTTCGTTTCACATTTCTACCACATACCATTCTTAAAAAAAAAAAAAGCATCTTTTTGAAAACTAACTTTAGGACATTTGGTTTAACATCGAGAAGTGGTTTTGGTCGAGAACTTTCAACATCCCTTCTAAGTTCGATAATAACTAAGTATACAAACCCATATTCCTCCAACACCCCACCCGTCAAACACAGAGGGAGGGAGGAAGAGAGAGAGAGAGAGGGAGAGGGGAAAAGAGAGAGAGAGGGAAAGAGAGAGAGAAAGAGAGAGAGAAAGAGAGAGAGAGTTTTCACATGTGGACACACCTTGAGAAAACAGAAATATTTACTAGTCTTCAACATTCGATTGGACGTATACTTTTCTCTTGATTTTTGTTAACATACCATCGATGTAAAGCACACCTCAGTGAGTGGATGTCATTTGTTGCCATGAGGATAAAGAAACACAGTCACTTTTCACCTGAGTGGAAAATGGCCGATGACCAGAGTAAATAATCCTTTTATGACATTTTCAATTTCACGTATCTTATTTCTCGGTATTTTGGCATTGGACACTCTCAATGGCCGCCGGACATGAAACGCATACAAGCAACTACTGTAACAGGATCAGCGATTCACGTGATCTGATAATCAGCAAATTAATTCTCAAAGTCTTTTGACCAATTTATTTTTATTTACTGTTTTACATCGCTGTTCAGCAACGCGCAATATTTCATGTGTTGCGATTAATAACAGATCATTAAATATTACAGAAATAATAATAATAATAATAATAATAATAGCCATCGAAGCGACTTACTGTAATGATTTTTAAAAATTTTACACTATTTTTCCTTTTCATAATTTTTATCAGACTTTCTGCAATTTCTCCTAAAACATTAATTCCTGACTTTCTTTCATCTGTTGCCTATGCAGACATATATACACACACAATTGACCAATGAGAGTTGACATTAACAATGAGCAACCAACTAGAGAGTTCTAAAGAAATAAAAATAACACTTCACTTGAACAAGTATAATCTTGGTGGGTGTGAGAGACAAAACATCACGAGTTCGTTCACGTAGAATAAATAACCAATCAAATGATCCTGTTTAGTTTTCAAAATCCGTAAGCTTCCGAAGATAAATAAAAGTGGGTTGACAACTTTTCCCAGTTTTTCAGTAGAAGTAGATTAGCTCGAATCAAAAGACCCACTTGTTACCGCTGCGACTTCAAAAAAAAAACGTTACATAGCTCCTACTCAGAAATCGACAGATGCAGATGTAAAAGATATCAGCCGCTATTTGACTGTCTTCCTTTATCACCTTCGGAGCGTATTTACATGAGCAAAACCTTCACTCTCTTATCAACATATGCATTCTCATTTGTACGCGTACAGGACCTTTTTAATTAACATAAAGCTAAACTGTGAACTATAAAATTTCTCAAATAAGTATTTACAAAACTTTTGATATATAACAGTGTATCGTTGTTATTTGCCATATCTACAGATTCGTTTTCTCGTTCATACTTGGTGCTGTTGCCGACAAAAAATTGTTTCAAATGCTCTTAGTGCACTGAAGGATAATAGAATATTAACCATCACTTGTAATATTAACCTTGGTTCCCCCTACGTATCTTAGTTTCAGCTGCTTTTTATTGCAACTTCTCAGCCTTATATTCTGTAGTTGTTAGTATACAACGCGGATAGAAAAAAATATTAGCGAGACTCGAACTCACACCACTTTTTCTAATTGCATTCAGTTAACTTGTCTGTCGCTTCCGTAACGGAAGGCAATGGCCACGGATGAGCACATCTAAGCTTATAGGCTTCTTCCTTTTTTGTCTCACGCGCTCAGTGCCGCCATATTTAATGTTTAGCTTTTACATACACTGGTAGTAAAGTAGTAATATTATATTGAATTATATTATTATTAAATAAATAATTATCAACCATTATTAATTCTCGACTATTTTGAAATTAAAATGAAAGTAATACTATTACTTGATCTGTTATTAACATTCCTGGTGGTATTTAAAGGATATTTTCGAGGCTGCAGCTTAGACTTCTGAAAATAAAATAAAAATTAAAAAAAATAACTATAAAAAAACTCAACCACATAAATTTATGAATGAAATGGGCTTAAAATCAGTTCAATTGTCACCAAAAATTATTTTTAAATTCCAAAAGAAAAATTTACTAACGCCATTTTCTTCACTTAAAAAAAAAAATAAATCGCACAGTCAGCTTAGTACTACTAAACGAGCAATAGTAAGTTAATTAGTGTAGTCTTTTACAAGGCCGCAATAGTGAAGCACCCTCAAAAGTCGATCTCACTACATTAAGGAATTGATCTATGCGACTAGCTCGCTTACCAATGCGTCATTTTAAGAATACAACGTTTTTAACAAATAACACTTTTTAATACTATTGTTAACCCAGTACAAGGCCCCAAAGCCACTCAGAGTAGAGGGTTACTGAATGAAGATGTTGTAAGGGCATAAAGCGCAGAGGTAAGAGATGCTTATTATGGGGATATGTAGGGTGGGTAGACTTGAAGAGGTTAAGAGTGTAGTAATCGGGAAAGCATCCCCTCATAAACCTGTTCAACACAGTAACGGAAGAAGCTATCTGAGTGGAACTTCCTCTTTAAAAATGGAATACGAAGGGAGTGAGGATGTTGACCCTGTGGGCGTAGCATGGTGGGTCATAGCTATGAAGTTCCGAAGTGATGAAACTAAGGAACGTAGCTTGCTTGATCATTTACCATGGAAATAGCGATAGAACAGCGATTTGTTTACAATGTTTCGCCCGTGGCATGGAGTTGCATAGTGGAAAACAACTCGTCACCCACAAGGCTTTGTGAACGCTCTCAAGGCTGGACAGTGAGGATTGGGTAGCTCCAGCCCAAATATGGCAGCAAAATCTATTCGTGGTCTGAACTGTAAAGATAGATCATGGCAGGAGAAGTAAAGTACTTTCTGGAGCAGCACAAGGAACCGACCATTTTCCCAGCCTCTCTAGCGATGTTATGAATATACGGGTTCCATGCGTAAACTCATTTTTGAATTATTCGAATTGATTGAAATCGCTTGAGTACGAATCTTGTTGTATATTGCATAACACTAGTAACCTTTTTTTTCTTTTTCTTTTTTACAACTTTTCTGTCCGCTGTGCATCGGCTTTCTAGCTGCTTAATTTCAGTTCTTAAGTCCATGTGTGATAGTTAAACACGAGCAACCATTTTTAATTGTTGAGTTCTTAAGTAAAAGCAGAGCTGACAAAACTCAAAGCATTCAATAAGATTTATTCAGATTTACAATTTAGTCGACTGAAAGAAACCGTAAATGGCTTTCTTATAATTCGTTTGAGTATATTGTTCAAAATGTAAAAATAAGATTTAGAAGTAACTAATTTAAAATTTATCTAGCTTTGAAATGGTGTCCCTTAAGAGAAAGATTTTGAAAAAAAAATAACAACAATTAGCAATAGTGACTTCATGCTCCTTATAAAGGATAACTATACGGCTGACATATTTTTGCATTAACTCTCTCAGTAAGCTAACGTAGACATGACAGATCCAGCGATAAAAATAAAAAGGCGATGCTAAATCTAATATAAAATTCTCATATAAATGCCCACATCATGGTTGGTGGCAAAAAAATTAGATAAACTTCCGTCTGTCAGTCAAGCTGTAAACACCTCAAATGCATTTTGAGATTCTTGATAAAACACAAAGAATCTGCAGTATTGCTGGTCCTGAACTGGCATCCAGGCTTCAGTCCGTAGTTTCCCACCGTAGTTTTCCTGTACCATTTCTACTTCTATAAATCTTTCATGGTAATTGTTCTGATTTCATCTTTACTACATAAACTTTACGAATTTATGTGCACAACTAGACTGGCAGCCATGTTTCATTATTTTACAGCTGAAAAGTTTAGATGTAACCGTAGGTTCTGTTATTGTTCTCTTTACTTAATAATGTTTTACTTTTTCTTATACTCTTTTACACTCAGTAACCCCTTGCGTCTTATTGGCTTTATCGCCTTGCTTGAGGTAAAATGATTTTAAAATAGTGTTTGCCTATCAAACAGACTCCTTTGACTCTACTGTCTCGGCATGTGAAAAACCTGGTGGACATGTTTTGCATCTATGCTAATTTTGCCATCCACTGCTTTCAGATGTCAGTGGATTTCGATTGGCACGTAATTCTCGAGTCGATATTTGATATGTAACAAACTCATAGTTGATGAACGCCCTTACAAAAATGGCGTCAATACGTTTGAACATGACATTATACACGACCGGATATATGTTCAAACATGTTTATATTCCCATTATTAACAGTACGCACTATTTTACTTATCTACCAAGCCTCGTATATATATATATATATATATATATATATATATATATATATATATATATATATATATATATATATAACTATACTCGTTTCGAATAACTCTCGAATTTTTGATTTGCCAATAATAAAATCAATCTCGAGTGAAAAAAAGGTTTTCAAAAAAGAAAGAGCTAGAAACATGAAAGTCTGTCGAAAAAAATCGCACAGATACAGGTTTGAAGCCCAAAGAAAAAACCCCGATACGAGTAAACAACTAACTAATAAAAGAGCTCAATACAACCGTAGAGCAGACCTAGATAAACCTAGTGAGCCAGACAAACTTACCCAGGTTTCACCTGAACGGATCGTCAGGGAAAGCCGGCCTATATATATATATATATATAAACACTCACCAATCATTTTATTAAGTATACTCTTCCACCACTTTCCAGATACTAACCATGGAACTGGCCTCAGGGGACTGTAGAGACGACATTAACACAGAAAACTCATTGCACTGTTACATGAACCAATTTTCCACGATTTTTATTTGTGACATGGTGTATAATTCTGATGCAAGTGGCTATTAAACAGATAGGTGGGCCATAGTCATAAATTGAGGCATGTGGTCAGTCGCAATACCTAGGTAAGATGCAGCATTTAAGCAAAATTTTATTGGTATCTATGATTCCAATATATGTCAAGAAAATATTGCCGACACCATTACACCACCAACAACAATAGCAGCAGCAATGGCAGCAACAACCTGAACCGTTGATACAAAGTAGGTTGCTTACACTAAATTCTAGCCTAACTATCCGATTATCATGACAGAAATCGAGACCAACCAAAGTTTTTCTAATTTTCTATTGTCCAATATCTGTGATCCTTAGCAAATTATAACATTTCTTTCTTGCTCTTATGTGGGTTCTATGGCACCCGGCATTGTCTTCTGTTTCTGTTCGTCATCTGTTTCAAAGTTTGGTATGTTGTGCGATCAAAAATGTTCTTCTTTATAGCTAGCTCCGTTGTAAAGAGTGATTATTTGCGCCTTTCTACCAACTAGCCTGGCCATTCTCCTCCGACCCTCTCTGGATTTTTTCACACACACACACACACACACATATATATATATATATATATATATATATATGTATGTATGTATGTATGCATGTATGTTAATAAATACACCTCAGAGTTTCATAAATGGTAAATGAATTAATACGGTTGTAAAAAATAAAATAGTTCACTTTTCATTAATTGGGTAACCATGAAACTCTGAGCTGCACTACAAACGTAGGTATATGCGTATTTATTAATATATACTTTATAGCTGTTTAACTACATTGAGAACTGTTTTGTTTATACCTTAAATTAAATAAATATTTACTTGCTCATCTGTATATGTATGTTATCACGCGCACATATATTTGCTAACATCTCGTTATTTAGTTTATGTTCCCACACACACACAAACACACACACACACACACACACACATATATATATATATATATATATATATATATATTTAAATTACATGATCCAGCAGCCCACAATACTATCAATACTTGGAATTACAAATGTAGCCTTGTGAAAAGGCAAACTGAAATAGCAAAAGAAAAATTGAACAACCTTAACATCAAAAAACAGGACATTTACGATAAACTACAGGATATAAGTACCCCGGACCAACTGGAGGAAATTACACATAGACTCACGGAAATTATACTTCTACAATTCACTCTCGTGTGGTCATGTGTGACATCATGAGATGCGGTGCGATTTTCGCTTCTAGCGTCTTATGTGCGCGTGTTTATCGTTGCTTAGAAATCATCTATGCAATCAATGACAGATTATCATCACTGTCTTGTCCGTATATTGTTTAATATGTTGTAATTGACATCTTTGATAATGGCTGAAGTAAACCGAAAGCTTAGATTGTATTAAAAAAATATGGATCACTACTGTGAATTTCTTTCTTCTTTCAACGATAATGTTATTAAACTTATCAGATGTTACGAAAAAAATTTACATAAAATAAATAGACAACACTTGTCTATATTATTTAATGGAACGTGTATGAGTATATATATATATATATATATATATATATATATATATATATATAATTATTTATTTTAAAAAAAATTATAACATAAATATGTTATAAAATCACTACAAAAATAGCCATTTTGTTTCAACACCCTCGGTGTCTTATCAAGTGACGACGTTGAATGTAAAATAAATGGTTTTAAAAGTTTCAAATTAATTAACAATCCTTCGCAAGGGGAAAACGTTGTTACAAAGGCTAGATGGACCAATCAAAACACAAGTATAGGAAAATTCAAAAAGCTTGATAACGAAGTCATGTTATAATATCTATTCAGATGTTTAAAATATGGTTAGTATTAAAAAAGAATTTATTCCAACCAATAATTACTAAATTATATGATAATATCCATCTAGATTAGATAATCGTTATATTTATTTTTTATATTTGATTTGTAACCTGTAGTCGATATTAATTTTGTCGAATTTTCTTAATTACACAGCGGCCCTTTCAGTATATGCCCCTCAGTTTTAGTTTCCCCCGCCCCATCTCTCTCCCCCACCCTTTTTCTTTTCCTCTCCCTGCCTCTTCTTCTGATCTTTAAGATTAGATCATCTATATTGTGTGTGTATGTCACCACAAAATGTATCCTTTCCTGTTATATCTTTAATGTATTAGACATCCGACAACATTCATATTTCTCTCACTTAAAACCGTCTTTGACTCACCTCTCTAAAACTCCTCTCTGTTAAGCTTTAATCTCCCACCTTCTCTCGTCTGTTACCCCTCTCTATAGCTCTAACATTCGTCCCACACTCTCATACTTACACTCTCTCTAAATTCTATTTTTATTTCCGGAGTTGTTTTTTCTGTTTTCTTTTTGAATTTGTAGGTCTGATGAATTGGATCGTATTTACGATTCCAATGGAATAAATTATGACCATGGAATATTAATGTTTAAGCCTTTTTATTATATATATACATACACATATATATATATATATATATATATATATATATATATATATATATATATATATATATATATATATATATGGTCTGGCATCGAGATCATAGAGTTGTTATGATCAAGAATGATGATATTTCATCATTCTAAAAACAACATTTCCATCAGTGACGATAAAAATAAGGATAATTCATTATTCTAAAAAATAACCTTGTCATCAGTGATGATATAAAAAAGGATATTTAATCATCCTACCTTTATCATTATAAAATGACTCTTACATCACAAAACGGTCAGTAGAGTAGAGTAGATTAGTGTAGGATAGCGTACCCTACGGCAGTAGGCCAGTAGACAAGTAGAAGTAGTACAGAAACCCATGTCTTTGCTAGCACTATGTGAAGATCAAAAACAGACGATGTCAAACGGCATCCGCACAAACGAAATTCTCGGAACCAAACAAAATAAGCACTGACTTTTAAACAAAAGAGATACTGAGAACATTTTTACACACCCCATAACATATTCTGTAGTACACATCACAAAAATTACAAATGCTTCCTATTTATGTCAACATGTGTCTCAAGTTTTTATTATTTATATTAATATTGTGCGTATGAAATCATTTCGTTTTCAATATAAAAAAGAGAAAAGGGTTCCTCCTACACTATAAATACATATATCAAGTGGGTAATTACTTTAACAACACACAAAAAAATAATATCAAGTCGGGATTACTACTACATCAACCCTAACTTACCTACCCTTTTACAGTCATCGTTAACTCCACGATCCTTTCCTTAGCTGCCTCGTATGTGCTTCGCCGGAGTTACCTCCGGTTTTGAATAAAGTATTTCCTTCCTCCAAGTATGGCTGTCAACTAAGGCTGAAGAATAGTCTCTACTCTACTATTTAACCCAGAATTGGGGGACAATGGTTGATTCATACTTTTTCCAATGGTATTTGAGCGTAATTGAATGTAAGGAATTCGACTTGAATTTCTCATTCCGAACTGCTATCCATTAAACTACTCGTACATAAAAATGTCTTTAAAACGTATAGAATCCCCAATGAGGTTCAGCAGATACCGGCATTTGATGATCGAGTTAATCGTGTCGACTGGAAACTTGTAGAGACCGGAATTCTATACGCGTTTTTTTTTTTAATTTTAAACGCGTTTTTAATAACATCGATCTATATCAGGTTTTATACGAACACTCTCTTTGAAATTGAGTATTGTTAAAAAGCAACGGTAAGTTGTACCTATTATCCAAATTTGAATTTTAAATATACATTTGTGTTGTATGAAAAATATGATATATAAATATATACCAGAAAATAATAATAAATAAATAAGAAAACATATAACTTTAGTATAATGCATTTCGCTTAGAATGAAACGTCTTCAGACAAAAAAGAAAGTTTTATTGACGAAATCAAATCTTTATACAAAACAGGAAAATACAATAAACGCTTGCAGCTTACTTTAAAACGTTAAAGATACAGAGACTCTTAACATTTAAATATTGACGATCGACGTTTCTAATCTTTACACTTAGTTCATCTCATTCAGATCTTTATCACTTCTAGTATTTACCTTTCTTTTCTTTTGTTGTTAAAAGCAATATTGTAGTTTTATTGTTACAAATAAAATTGTTTTATCTCTTTGTATATAAGAATAATTCTCTCAATAAAACTGTTATCTAAAAACGTTCCTTTCAGAAGGAAATAGATCCTAAACCAAATTTCTGTCTTGTCCTTATTTACTCAAACAAATTCTCTCTACCTTCCACCCTCTCTCTCTCCACCCCCCACACACACAATGACCTTCAGTTGAAAGGCATTTAAACATGTCTGCGCTTAGACTGAAAAACATTTTATTGATAGTAGATTGCTTCCTTTTGATGTAAGGTTCTTCCAAATTTTGTAATCGTTTTTTTACAGTTAAACAGGTAGAGTACTGTTTTATTGTTGATGGAGATTAGAAGTGGCGCCAAGGAATTGTGTTATATGCTTACATATAGCATTTTTCACTGAGTCAATTTTATCGAGAGAATGACCAATATGTATTGAATTTGTTTGATCTTCAGAGACACAATACCCTAAAGTTCAAGAAAATTGGTATACGACATTAGTCTTTTGCAAAGTAGTTTTTGTGAAGAAGCGTTGTTAGCAACGACAAGTATATGATGAATCAGGTAATTTTTACTATCCATAGGAGGTATATTTGTGGATATTGCTTTTTCGTCTTTTATGTAACTCACCGAAAGCCTTTTCTTTTCTTTAAAGGCTTAATAAACTTTTCCTATCAGTTCTATTGAATAGAACATATTTAAACGAGAGATTACTACCTGCATATACCTTGTTTAATATATGCGTGTGTGTGTGTGTATGTGTGGTTGGCTCCATCTATCGCTCCAGAAAGTACCTGACACTTGCCCTGCTCTATCTCTACAAGAGCCAGATTAGATCAAAATGGGATATTGTTGACACACCTGGGTCTAATCCTAACTTTTCAGCCTCGGCTGAGTTCTCGGTGGGAGATGAACTGGCCCCTTTCCAACAGACGGGACATTGATAACCCCTCGCTGCTCTACCGCTATTTTCATGGCAAATATTTTAGCGAACTACATTCCTTGGTTCCACTAGTCCAGACCTTAACAAGTACGACTCGCCATGTTACATACACAGAATCGACCCATCCTCATTCCTTTCATATTCCACTAGCAATATGTAAGTTCCACGCAGACAGCTTTTTCGTTAGAACTGTTGCCATGTGGAACGGATACCCAAGTGGATGCTTCCCTGATCACTACAATCTTAACCTCTTCAGGTCGAGGGTCATCAGTTATCTATCTAATATATCCTCATAATATGAAATCCTTGCTTCTCTCAGCCAACATGTGTCCTTACAACATTCCCATTAAATAAAATTCTACCTGTATTGGGTGCACAATAGTAATATATATATATATATAAACACACACACACACACACAAACATATATATATATATATATATATATATATATATATATATATATATAATGAATTTTACTGATAATCAAACATTTAGGCGGCAGTGCTTATTTCGAAAGAATATTTTCTTGACATATATTGGAATCATAGATACCAATAAAGTTTTGCTTAAATGCTGCATCTTACCTAGGTATTGTGACTGACCACATGCCTCCATTTATGACTACGGTCCACCCATCTGTTTAATAGTCAATTGCATCAGGATTATACACCATGTCACAAATAAAAAATAATGGCAAATTGGTTCATGGAACAGTGCAATGAGTTTTCTGTGTTATAGTCGCCTCTACAGTCCCCTGAGGCCAGTTCCGTGGTTCGTCTCTGGAAAATGGTGGAAAGGGAGATTTGAATGCAGCCAATCTGGAATAACATCATAACAGCTTGAATCCAAATTTGGAAATAGTACTTTCAGGATATCATTGAAGACAGAAAGTAGATATTCATTTAATTTGGAACCTGTTTTTAATAACCAAACATGTAATATTATTATTATTATTATTATTATTATTATTATTAGCCGGACTAATGGGTACAATTGTAGTATGGTACTGATAATGCTAATATTAGCCGTTTCCTTATAAAGATATATTCGGCATTCATTGAAATAAATCTTTCTCTTAAAACAATTTTTCAGGATAATAGGTTTCACAAATCCAGTAGTTATTATCGCTGTTTCCAGTATTGACGGGTGTTTCCTTCCTAACGTTTTATTTGAAGTAGTGTGGAATGTCAGCATCTTCATTATGTCATCATTTTCTCTTCAAGCTGCTGTTGCTGCAGTTGAAAATCCTCAAGTGATCCGGGTTTTGTGATCTAGTACAGTTCTTTGTTTGTTATTCCGTAGCGCCAGTCCACAATGTGTCGAAGAAGGATGCTCCTCACCAAGATCCATAGGCTTCATTCGCTCAAAGTCATTTTTAACCATTGATCTTTGAAAATGGTTGTATACAGCTGACAGTTTCGATGTTTCTGAACGGGTTTGATGCCATGCATGTTATCCATATAAAATTTTCGATCTAACGTGGCTATCTAAGAACATGACTCAAGCTTTCAGGTTAACGTTTGGGTTTGTAGAAATTTGCGATGTTTGACGAAAGTAACTCTAGCGCAACCTATTCTACGTATATTCAGTTTCCTTATCTCTAAATTTGTTATAAATAATCCATACGCCGAGGTATTTGAAGTATTCAATATTAACTAATTCCACATCCTGAATTTTTACGATGGATTCAGGGTAGGTGCCGTCATTGCTTTCATTCCAATTCCAGATCATTGTTTATATTTTGGAAAGGTTTATCTTGATTATTATTTCTTTATTGTCGACCTCAAATATTGAGGTAGACCGCATGCTACAATAGCCCCGACTAATGTATCCATCTTAGTTTTTATTATCACGTTTCGGCCATTATGCTCTCAGGCTTTCTGTCGATCAGAGTAATGAAAACCATATATCGATGATATTTTTCAGTACCATATGAAAATCAGTTTTGCTAATATTGGTAAAATTCTGTCTTGTCAGCACACCAGAGTTTGCTCTTTAATGTAAGTTTCTACATCCAACGATTGGTTTTGATGAAAGCATGAAAAATACAGAATGCCAAATACAGAAGCTAGTAGGGAGGTTTGTGGGGACCAAACAAACTTTTACCGACATTATTATTAACTGGTTTCATATCGAAAACCCCACATATGTCTCGTGTTTATTACCCAGATCGAAAAGCACCTGAAGGTTGGAAAGTGAAATGGCCGAAACGTTGTGATTATAACGATAAAGATGAGAACATTCATCTATTTACGTTCAGTACGTAGATGATCATAGCTCTCCACGGTTTCTTCACGTTTTTGATGCTTAATAAGGTTTGTCTTTTCACAATCATTGCCAGTTCTTTTTTCTGACATCCATTTGCATAAGGTTAGGTAGATCCCTCGCCGTATCCCTCTGTTCTTCTTGCCTTTAGAATGTTATGTGTCAAAATCTCCAAATCCTCTTTCATCATGATATATCCTAGAAATTTCAACTGTCTCTTTGATTCTTGGTTCTAAGTATAAGTATCTATTTTGCTTACTGTTGTAACTGAGTTATCAAAAAAAAGAGTAGAAAAACCGGAATTGGTTTAACAAATTTATTACTTTTTGGTGCAGGGAAAAATAATGTAGAATAGAAACCAGGGAAGAGAATGTTTAGCCGTGAATGACTGTTTTCAGCAAAGGCTACTGCTGCTACTGCTACTCCTCTTGATGTAGGACTATTTTTATGTCTTTCGTCCGACGGCCGAGTCTAAACTTGTATGAAAATATTCTCCCTCACAACGCTTACAATTTCTTTAAAACATCCTCGTTACTCACATGTTCAGTGTATGTTATTATGTAGAACAATATTTATGTTGCCTGAAGTCTCTTCTCCATCTGTGAGGAGATTTTCTAATATTCACTGCCATATAGGAAAATATATATTACATGCATTTACCATTGTTTTCTTTGTTTATAATGAAATTTAACAGATTCTTAATATTTTTTCTTACCCTTTGGAAGATTTGTTTTGCTATTCCAATGCGCATTCGAATGTCTGCCCTCTGTTAAAGCATTGCTCAGATAGTTACATTTTCGTATTTACTTGATGTTAGCATCTCCGATTCGCCATTTGCATCTTGGGATGTTCCTCTGTAGTCTGACTGAAAGTAACAACAATTATGATAACCCTACGTCCCATAGATTTAGACAGATCAATAGTCTTTGGTATGACGATAAACTATATCCGGCAGTAAGTTCTCTGATCAAGAGCGTGGAACTACCTCTTAATTGATGTTGTCCCCATGTCCACTCTGATTCAGGGTGGTAGCAGCTGTTAGGGTCCTAGCTATAGGCAAATAGCGAACCACAAACAAAAAACAAAACACTATGAAAGTATAAAACACATTTTTTATAGTAAAAATACCAGCAATACATATTTATAGTAAAATGACCAGTAATACATTTTATAATAGAATTACGAACAATACATTTTATAGCCAAATGACCAACAATACATTTTATCTGTAGTTGAAGGCATAGGATTGCGTTCAAGATATATTTAGTTGAAGCGATAAAATTGTGTTCAAAATATTTATATTTCGGCATTAAATAACGCATAGAGGTTGATATGACTCGAAACGAAATCATCCAACCAAAATGAAAGAACTCTTTCACGATATTAATTCATACAATATCCTACAATTTCTTAAAGAAATCAAACTCTATTTCAAAATATAACTTCAACAAAACTACAACATAAAACACACATATCACCGCCTCTAGTAATTATGTCCACACAAACATATATATGCATAAAAGCTGAGTATCATCTACCATGTATCCAATTGTGAAAGCAGAATAACATATATTTTTATCAACTTAAGGATCCCAAGAAAATTAAGTTTCGTCATTAAATGACCCATAAGGAGTTGATATGCCGTTAAACAAACAAATCAAATAAAATTATAGACAAATCAAACATGTTTTGTTACATTTTTTCTTTAAGTAAGCTTTGAAATATATTGTTATCCCAATAGGAAGCTATCTTATTTACATTTTTTTGTTTAAACTTAACATTGCAGTTCGTTATTTTACTTGTCAGCTGAGGTGTCTTGGTCTTAAATGATATTCATTCACAGATGTTGCATCTTTACATCTTGAAAACTGAGGTGTTGTAAAATCAGAGTAGAGTTTTAAGTGACAGTTTAATCAATAAACTTACGTCCTTATCAGATGGGCCAGGGCACTTCATCATCTTTCAAGTGAATGTAAATAACAGTAAATCTATAGCTTTGTTAGTAACGTGGCAGTCATAGTTCCTGTAGTCAAATACAATGCATCTATTCTTTGCAAAAGGGTATTATTCTTAATGAAACTGAGACCACACCCAGAATATTTATGCAATCATTAATATCATGCGATAATGAAAGTTACAAGGCTTTTCGTTTCCTTGGTTTCCGACATCATTCGGAAACTGGTGATGTTGACAAGCGATTCTGATTGATCAGTCCTGTTTTGGACATTTTCAACAGAAGCAACAAAAAAATGGTAGCGCAGGTAACTAGAAGATAAAATAATTATAAAATCAAGATGTTAACTTTCTACACTACCGAAAACAAAGGTTTGCAAGAGAATTCCCATCAGTATCTGTATTAGAAAGATCTATAACAGTTAGCGGACATGAAAATTTAAATTTCGTGAAAAAAAAGCTGTGGGTTAAAAAGCTGGAGTAACAAAAAAACCTTACCTTAAAACGGCAGGGTTTATTTTGAATCTTGTTTCTTAGAACACTTGGTAGAGGATGCTGATTTTCTATTCAAAATCATTCTTATCCCAACTATGAATACCTATCTCATAGGTGTACCCCTCACTATCTCATCATCATATTTTGGATTTGGTGTGGGTGGAGCAGGATCGTTGCTTTCTATTGGCTGATTCGTTAGGGATGAGGCATAGAATTGCGAAAGTGATCAGTGACCATCTTTTCACATCTGTGTTTGTAAATTCACAGGAACTTCATGGGCAAAATGTTCTTCTTTCAATCTGGTGGGATCACCAAGGAATAATCCACTTTGAATTCTTACCACCTAATGCAACAATTGATGCTCAAATATACTGTCAGCAATTAGAGCGTTAGAACCAAGCTTTGAAGAAAAAAAAATCCTGCTCTAGTGAATCGAAAAGGGGTGATGTTTCATCAGGACAATGCGCGACCCCACACAGCAAGAATCACGTCACAAAAGATCGAAGAACTTGGTTGGGAGAAAATTCCTCACCCACCTTATTCTCCCGATCTTGCTCCTTCAGACTACCATTTCGTAGCTTACAGAATCATTTGGAAGAAACAGCTTTTGTAACACAGGAAGAGGTTAAAACTGACATTTGTGAGTTCTTCGAATCAAAGCCAAAAGAATTTTACAGTAATGGAATTAGTAAGCTGGAAGGATGTCATAGATAATCAGAGAAAATACATTGTTGATTGAATCTGTAATTAAATGTAACATTTAGTCCCTTGTTTTCTTTATTCAAAATTCGGACAGAACTTATGGGATGACCTGATAGAAAAATAAATAGACTGGGGCGTTATTTTTCCTCCTTGTCATACTGCTGATAATTTTTGAAGTGTATTTGTATTGGAGTCCTCGCCAGACATGTAAGATTCTGTAGATCGATACACTTCCTCTATTAGATCGATGCATTCAGTGAATTCGGAACTTGGAAGGCGGTTTCTAATGGATGAGAAGAGAAAATCTCTATCGATGTGGTCATATGCTGCTGTAAGATCGACGTAGCAGACATACAATTTCCTATTAGAGAGGTATGCAATTTCCTGGAGTTGTTTGATGACATATATGCCATCATTACATCTCTTACCTGAACTAAAACCAAACTGGGTCATGAGGAGTTGACTTTTATAAAACGAGAAGAGCCTAATTAATATAATGTTCATTAATATTTTCACTATAATAGATCAAATTGAGATACTTCTGTATATGTGAAGGACTTACAGGACACCTTTTTATTTACATAGTGTATTAAGGCGGGATAAACCTAACTTCTTGGGGATGCATTTCTGATTTCAGACTTCTTTCATGAAATAAAGAAACTTGTTACTGAATTCGGAGAGAAAGTAATCTGTTTTCAAAAAGTCAGCTTCAATGTCAAGTGATGCTTTATTATTCCTTAGTTTTTTAGTAGTTTTCTTTGTATATCAATTATTGTTTACGTTTTTTGAGAACAGTACATTTCTTCTGATGTGGTTTTGATTGTATGAATTTATTGTGACTTTTCATTTTTCTTCGCTTTTCAACACGTTGTCAGTGCTGTTTGACATTATTAATTTCGCATTGACCGGTCACAAGATCTGAATGATGAGGCCATGAATGTGACCATAAATCTGACTGCTACGTTCTCCAGCCTTCCACATTTTTTTCGTTGTATACGCGCCCAGCTGTCCTTTTAAACGGTAGTAATTTTTGACGTGGAATTGAAACCATTTGTTTCCCGCCAACATATTTGTATCGAATCGACAGTATCACAATAAATCTCTGGTTACTTGAAACTCTTGTCTTCTACTCTGTCTCAGTCACAAGGGATTCGACCTCACTCGCTAAATAGACTACGCTTGACATCACTCAAATGCTTTTGGGGGATCCAGTTTAGGGATGATAACCATAGACGGGATTATATGCATATAACTAAATAGAGACTCAATTCTAAGTGGAAAATCAGGTAAAGATACTCCAGATGAGTCAAGAGTAGAATCTGAAGAGTAACAATTTACGAGCAACAACATTCTGTTTTATCAGCAGAAGATATTAACACCTCAAATAAAGTGAAGAAGGAATAGAAGATTTACTCTTATTTAACACACAGAGCCGCCAGTAGCCACGAGAACCAAACATGTTAGATGATATAGAGTGAACAAAATCTTAGCCTCTTTAAGGACACGGTTACGATTATTGCGAGTAGACACAAATAGTAGTCTGTTGTGATCGGAACTATCTCGCTGGTACACACGGAAAAAGCTATAATTGCTGAACAGACCGGTGTGAACGAAGGAAAGGATTGTGGCTGCACCTGGAATTTACAAGGGGGTACAAAAGCATCAATACCAGCTTTAACCCAAGAAGCAACCTCTGTGGTACAATTCTCAATAGGAAGGTAAAGAATATCAATCCAAGGGACGTCCGAATAAAGTCACGAAATGAATCCCAATCAGTACGCTGATAACAGAAAGAAGCTTTATGAATAGGAAGTTCATTTTCAAATAGATGACCCAAAAGAAATATCAACAGATACTACAGGATGATTTGAATTGCTTAGAGGAGAGAGTTGTGATGATTGACACAGATCTAGGAGAGGAGTTAAGGAACAAATGGAGTAAAGAAGAATATTGATCAAATTTATAATGAAAACCTGTAGGAAAATACACTATTTGACTGAGAAAACAATTGAAAGTCTGAATATTGGTAGCATCTGTAACATGAGAATGTTTAAGACACTTGACGTGATGAGCATTGAAATCAACAAACCCAAAAATGTTTGCAGATGATTTTACTATAGAAATTGCAAATCGCGAAAAAAAAAGTTGTCGTTAGTCAGGAACTAATGCACTATTATTGGCAGCATATGTATATTATATCAATGATTAACTGAAATTCCCGCACTAGAATGCTCGAAAGTCACTCAAGGTAGAGGATAACTTTTAAAATGATGAATAGCGTGAGATATGAATTAAAGAGTAGATGGTAGGAAGTGAGGATTATGGGAATAAGGAGGGTAGATAAGTAGTGACCTTTTACTTGAAGAGATTAAAATTGTAATATTCAGAGAAAAGTAGCAGTTTTTCAAAAAAAGTTGTCTGGGAGAAACTGTCTTCTTATAAAACACGAAGGAAATGAGGGTGATTCAACTCATTGAAATTGTCATGGCATATCCTGAACTAGTGGCACTAAAGAATGAAGTTCATCTGAAAATTTGACATAAAGTAGCGATAGGCTTACGGCGTTTCATCTGCTTGAAAGAGACAGAGTGGGAAATAAGTCACCCACTCCAATAAGTCTGCGTAAGCAATTTTGAACTCTAAGGTTGTAAAATGAGAATTGAGATGCTCCACTCCAGATATGACAGCAATACTCCATTTATGGTCTCATCTGACAAAGCATGACATAAGGAGTCGGATACTTCCTGGAGAAATAGATTGAAATGACCACTTTTCTAGCAACTTTAGCAATGGATTGTATGTATGAGTTCCACGTGAGGTCTGAAGTGAATTTGAGACCTAATAGAAATCCCAAACATTGTGAATGTAACCGTTTATCGTAACAAGAGAAAACTAAGAACCTGAGCGGTGATGATGGAAAGATTTCTTACTTGGTTTCTGAGCTATTGAAATTTACAAGCTATTTTTTCCCCCATTGAGCTGTTAGAGCTAAGTCAGAGAAGAGATCAGCTGCAAAGCTCTGATCAACTTGAATTCTATGTTTCTTACTCCAACGTAAATTAATGCTGTTTTCTCAAGTGGCCAGTTTGGTACTTGCAAAATCCGCGATACCTTCCGCTGTCGATAATTTATATCCTGTTATTTGGTGAATGGATTGGCTTATCAGTTAAATAATCCCAGAAAGCCCAAATCTGTTTTCAGGCATTTTATTGATGGAACTGTCAGTCATTAAAAAGAAATAAACTGGTGACTTACATCCGATTCTTTCTGTGTCTGTGTGTTTGTGTGTGTATATGTGTGTGTGTGTTTCTCCACGCCAAATGTCTAGTTTTCTCTCAAAATAACTTTTGGAATGCTTATTTTGGGAAATTTCCAATAATTGCTGACTTAATCGAAAACAAATTTGTTGACTCGCAAAATATCTAAATAATATCAAGGAGCTGAAACTTAAAGACACACACACAACAGATTTTTAACCCACGCAAAAATAGTTCTCCCCCTGTGATAAATCAATTCATGTCTCCTCGCGATATCTAAACATGCATACATATATATATATATATATATATATATATATATATATATATATATATATATATATATATATATAAACAAGAAGTCCTGAAAAGTTCTCGGCCCGACCAAGAAAGTTTTTTTTTGTTTGGTCTTTTGGTCATATTTGGTGAAAGGGTTCAGGAAAGAACTTTCAGCTCCTCGTCTTGCACACGAATGAAACGCCGAAATTAATGACTCTTATTTATTTCCACGGAAACCACAACCCCAACAGACACATGGAACACCATAACACTGTTGGTTAGAGCAACCTTTCAGCAACAAGACACTATTTTTCCACATAATTACCACCATTGAATTTTCAATGAGCTATTATTTAGTGGGTAGACAACGATGCAGCGCGGGCACGGGCATAGGTTACTACACACACACCACTACTGAAATGCCTTATCTGAGTGCACTGGTCATCAGCAAGAGAAAAAGTGCAAGATACGAATTACATTATTCGAGTTATCAACATCAAGCAGGTGCAGAAGTTTAAATATATCTGGGAAATGTTTTAACAGAGGATGGATAATGCGACACCGAGATCGGAATACGCATTGAATTAGCGAAAGAAGCATCCCAAAAGCTAAGCAAGGTACTGAGAAACGGGAAAAACGGAAAAGAGCACTGTAATGTTATGTGATATCCATCCTGTTATATGAAAGTGAATGTTGGACGATCTCCCCACGGATGAGGAGAAAACTGGAGACAGCAGAAATGTGGTTCTACAGAAGGATACTGAGAATTCAATGGAGGAAGCGAGTAAGTAAGGAAGTATTAATGAAAATGGCAACAAAACAGAACATTTATACTCAAAATCAAAAAAATACAGCTGAAATTTCTTTGATACATAATGAGGAAGGAGAGCTTGGAAAACTTACGCCTCACGAGGTCAAGGGAGATAGTGGAAGGCAGCGAGCCACTTACCCGACGATCTTATGTGAATGAATGGCGGAACGGTGAGGGGGGCATTAGCAAAGGGAGAAAACTACTAAGGGTCACAAGGGATAGGAAGTAATGAGATGTGGCATATAAAAGAAAAAGAAACATTCGGCAAAGATGTGAACGTAGTGTGGCGGTTATCGGCGCGGACATTGGAATCGGGGAGATGATCTCAAGTTACGAACGAGACCGTTGTGTACAATTTTACACAAGGTAAGCCAGACAGACTTGGCTCTCTAGCCTTGTTTGGCGGCAAGTCTAGGAGAAAGACAACCCTAAATTCAAAACCAGTTGGTCGTAGGGCTAGCAACTCCACCACGTAAAACCTACTTGCTACGACATCATCACCTAAGTCTTCAGCTTCAACCGACCGAGCAACGAATATAACCACAATAAAATTACTGCTACTTATCTCCACAAATTCAGTCCCCTCCATTAACTAGTAATTATACTTATTTAATAGTTTATGGGATTTAAAATATTTTAAATTTATATTATTTTCATAAAATAACATTATTTTAAATATATATTAATTTCACAGGAATTATTTAAACCATAACTTTACCAACAAACCTCCTTGAAAATATGCAAAACTGATACTTTAATGATTGAGGGTAATTGGAACGTTGTTGAAAGTATGAGAAATTATTAGAATTCCTGAATGGCATGGCAAGAAAAACGTCTCCCGTCTTGTGTAGAAAACGATTAAGATTACCAGTTCTAATCGACCTGTAATTTCACTAGAAGGTTTGACAAGAATTTCCACAGTGATAAGATTTATAAATTTTATCCAATAGAATTTATAAATCTTATCATTCTAGAGAAGAAAAATAAACGACCGCTTCCTGCTGTTGCTATTAATTATAGAATAATCCAGATACGTAGAGTGTGTCATAATATTGAACAAACAGACGATAATGTTTCGCTGGTGTCAATCGTTTTTAATGTAATTTTGATAGTTTTATACTCAAAAGTTGTCTACCGAGATTGTTTTCTTTCTATGTTAACTTTTTTCATTCCTTGGCTGAAATTCTTATTAAACTTCCTCCCCTCTCTTCCTCTTCCTCCACCTCATTTCTCTCTCTCCTCCTCTCTCTTAATTCTTATGGTTCAATTTTTATTAATGTAATCTTCATTTGGATTTTCTTATTACTTCTTGTTTCATTTTTTTGTCTGTCTTCATTTTCAAATGGCCAGTTAACGGCCATTTCTTTCTCCGGTTTTTCCTTATGTCTACTACTTCTCTCCTAAGTTTATTTAGCAAACATTTGTTCAGTATTCATAGCTCTCCTAACTTGTATGTTGTTAGTTTAAATCCCCTTCTCTTCTTCTACATCAGAGAACCCCTCCAATAACAATGGCCAGCTACTCGTTTTCCGGCTAGCAAATATCTGTTGCAGACGTCCACTCAGGCGTGTATATATATATATATATATATATATATATATATATATATATATATATATATATATAGAGAGAGAGAGAGAGACAGACAGACAGACAGACGCAAACGAATGGCAAAAAAAAAAGCAGTGTTACTCGTTTCGTCGTCTAAAAATATTTCATCAGACTAAAGTAAATACTTCTACGTATTCGCTAAAAAAATAAGCATGATGAAAAAAATTCCCGACGTAATAAAAATCAAAGATTTATCGTCAAAATCTTTATGCTATTATTAAGAGGAAATCCAAATGATTTTTTATTATTAAATCATATTTTTAATCCTATTTAGAACGTTCAAGATTTTGGTTAAAATTTTTCTTCCATCAGCGGGTGAACATAAATTTAGTATAGCAAATTTTAGCGTCTTTTTTGCGATTAAAAACACATTGATTTTGAAATCCTTGCAATATGTGTGTGTATTATGGACATTATTTATTTATTTATTTATATATATATATATATATATATAAGGAAGAGGTTATAGTGCTTCCAACGAGAGAAAAGTGTGTATATTAAAAAGAAGAGAGATACCGCAAACGTTTTTGGTGGTAATGTGGATTTTTTTTATAAAATATTATGCTTTATTTTCCATAATTTTACTACACGCGTTTTTGGTTTTGCGACCGTCATCAGATAAAGGGTGGAGATTTCTACATATTACTAAAAATAATTAATTTTTTTCTCCTTTATGTTTTTGGATGTTAAATATTCTAGATATGAGACATTCTCTTTTTATGTGTTAGTAATCCGAATTTATATTTATATATATATATATATATATATATATATATATATATATTATGGACACTAGTGTCTTAAGAAAAAATTTAGATGAATAATGAATTCTTACAAGAATTTTTTTTAAATTTAAATTAGAATAATTTATAAAGTTTTAAATCTTTTTCATTTGTTTATTACTTTATACCGGTTAGGTGATATTGTTATTAAGTAAAAACTTAATCATAAATGAAAAAGCCTTCAGCGACTTCAACATTTTAAAAAAAATTTTCAATATTTTTTTTTATGTATAAACGTTCCGATTTTTGTAAATATGGACGTCCATTACGACATTGTTAAAAAAAATAAGAGCCGTAACTATAGTAAATTCAAAGCTAACGTACCTAAAATTCAATAAAACTAAAAAATCAACAAAACTTTAGATTAATGAAAAATATTTTCCTAAATTTATAAGATTACTGGGTAGTTAAAAATTATATAAAACTGTGCTCACGTTGTATTCTTCAAGTAATTTTAAAGGTATAGCCCCGTAGAAAATAATTAGATAAACTTCCGTCTGTCAGTCAGGCTGTCAACACTTACCGCTGTGTAAAAAAAATGAATTTCTGTGATATCTTAAACTTAAATAAATTTCAAATCAGTTTAATTAAACTTTAATTTAGTTAATATTCCTTAAATAAGATTTCAGAAATTTATTTTTATTTTTGAAAGATTTTTTAATAAATAGAATTACACTGACATATGGCTAAAAATTAGCAATTTTAAAAAAAATTAATTCCTGTCAATTTAAATTATTTTGAAATTCAGCAAAGTATTAGGTTGGTGCAAAAATAATTTCGTTTTCTCACATAGTAACATATGTTAGAAAACGAAATTATTTTTGCACCAACCTAATATTTTGCGTATTGGAAATATTAAATTTACTCTATCAATTTGAAAGATTTTTTTCATTTTAAAAATTAATTTTAAACCTTAGGTATTGCATTTTTTTTTTCTTGAACTAAACTAATGTTTTATTGATGGAATTATATATGTGTAGGTGGGGAAGAGGAGATGTAAAAACGCGAGCGTCGGTTTTAATTATGCACCAAATGGAAATACTGAAGATATGGAAACTTTGAAGTTTAATTTTAAAATTAAAAAAACAATTAAACACAATTAAAAACAATGTAACGCCATCGCCTAGAATTTAAAAAAAAAAAAGAAAAAAAAAACGAATAAGCGCTACTCCATCGTCTCCCGAGACGGACGGATGCCGATATATATATATATCAATATATATATATATATATATATATATATATATATATATAGTTGACAACACACAAGCAGTTAGCGTCGAAAATGCAAACGTCATGATCACCATGCCCATAAATAGAACAGAGCTTAACCAAATAGCCAGACCAATAGATGTCTTTGTGCGTGTCTACAAGTGTGTTTGTGTGCGTGAGGAAGTGTAAGTTTCTCTGACGGCGCAGGCCGTAGATCTAAAAGCGTCAAGAACACCGCTACACGCTACTTGTTAGAATGGACATCGTTACATATGAAAGCTACGTTCTCGAAGCCGAAACAGAATTACAACTGCGTATGTGTGTATGCTCGAATGCATAGATGTGTATATGCGCCTAACCTCGGATTGTTTATATGGATGTGTTTGTGTGAACCAAAATGCGTACACTTATATGTATGCGTGTCTATGCGTATGACAGTGCCACCCCAAACAAAAACAGAAGTAGATTCCTCCTCCCACCACCAAACAAGCATAAATAGATTAAAAAAAAAAAAATAAACCAGTTTGTCTGATGATCGCAAAAGCGTGAAACCCAGGGTCACAAACTCATATCTATACAACTGAATATATATATATATATATATATATATATATATATATATATATATATATATATAAATGTGTGTGTGGGGGGGGGATGATACATTTTATATACCAGTTATCACAACAAAAATTAAAAAAGAATTTATTTAAGTTTGACAAAAAATTAGTTATATTTACTTCTAAAGCAATAAAAGATTCCATTAATACAAAACAAATTAATAATAAACTAAAACTTGAGATATGAATTTACCCAATCGCCTATAATAATCGACACGTATATATATATAAAAAATACACTGCATTAGTTGCTCACTGTAATGAATTTCTGGTTATAATTTCGATTTATAAGCGCTACTTTAACCAAAAGAGAAAACAGTTCATTAAGACGAAAGTCTATAGAAAGTGCTTTAATCACGAGATCATTCATAGTATATTTGCGTTCACGTTCATACATTTCGCATTTCTTGGCAAATCTATTGTCACAATGTGAGATAATGACAAAAATGATAAAAGACATGAAGAAAAAGAAACTAAATAAAACTGGTTAACTTATATACCCAAGTACATATATATAAAAAATTTAAAAGTTTAAAATTTACGTGTTCCCTCAACCTTGTGCGCATGTGTAGTTACATCAACGTAAACATGATTTTAGTCCGAGCAAGTCCGAAAGGACGAAACACGTCACACGAAAAAAAATTCCGCTTTGTAACGAATTCTCCTATAGATAGATAGATAGATAGATAGATAGATAGATAGATAGATAGATAGATAATGGACAGAACAAAATAGATAGATAGATAGATAGATAGATAGATAGATAGATAGATAGATAATGAACAGAACAAAATAGATAGATAGATAGATAGATAGATAGATAGATAGATAGATAGATAGATAGATAGATAATGAACAGAACAAAATAGATAGATAGATAGATAGATAGATAGATAGATAGATAGATAGATAGATAGATAGATTCATTTTTGATCGGTATCACCCCATGCAAGCCCCTAAGAGTCAAGGGGTTACAGGATGTGGAAGAATTAAGAACAGAAACATTAATGAACGGGAAGTGAGAAGAGTAATTAGGAGGACAGAAGATAGTGATTGCAATTGGATTTAAATTTGGACAGATCAAAGTTGGCTGGAAAGCATGGAGCCGGAAAGGAGATCCACAAGCGAGGAGTGGGAGAAAAGAAACTGTTAGCATAGAATTTACATTTACATCTAACCTGCTCATCTGTAAATTGATGAGATCTCGATGCCAGTCTAGCATTACGCTTAAATTCAAAAGCTCTGTGTAGCGAAGAGCGATATTTAATTGTATAAAAATACAAAACGGGGCACAAGGCCAAAATGAGGAAAGAGGTTTGTCTTCTTCTGTCTTATAATTAAATTTAGCTAACCACAATCACTAACCCAAACATACGACAATATTCATTACACCAAAACAACGCATTTTTACTTACCATTCTTACCACATCCACCATAATACCACACAATCTCCATGAAAGCCCCAACCAGTCGCCATATGTTCAATTCTTGTCTGTGGGGTGATATAACAATTACCATGAAAGTATTTATACAAAAGACACGGAGAAGCAACCTTATGGCGGTGGGGAAGTGACTAAAGCCGAGCAGCCAGATCAGGACCAATAACATTGCTGATTCTTCTTTTGATTTTAACAAGGACCTCAAGGTAAATAGCAGGGGCACCGAACCATATGTGGTAAAAACATTCTAAGCATGGACGAATGGTAGACTTATTAAATTCTGGCGAGAAAAATTGTCAACCGACCTCGCAATAGATTCAATATAGTCTTTCCCCTTCAGGTCAGCTGAGAACATTATATATATATATATATATATATATATATATATATATATATATATATCAATGGCGACTATAGATCATAAATGCTTATAATGTTCATTACAATCTGTAACAAAATATACTATTGGTATAACCTAGATACTAAAATGATTCCATTACTTTAACTAAAATGTCTCATTTTTAAAAATCTCTAGCCAAATGTTTTTTTAAATAACGTGTTTAGCTATCTCGTGTGTATCTATCTCGTGCGTTTGTATATATGTCTATGCGTTAGTATGTTTGTGTATCTCTATGTCAGTGAATTTTTAGTTTAATTTAAGTTATTTATTGTTTAAGTTATTTGGTCAGTAATCGTGGCTGCTGACTGATATCATATTTCTTCAACACTACCCCAGTCACAATCCTCACCCAACCCTCCAGTCAACGTGTTACGAGTTTTCTTTGATTTTCGCAGATTTTAGGTCGGGCTAAATTTAATTTGCCCTTTTTCAATTGATACATTGTGCTAAAAAAAATATACTGTACGGAATAAATTATTTAAAATTTGAAAGAAAGTTGAAATAAAAATGTGTTCTTTAAAAAGCTGGGCATACAAGTCATTAGAGATTTTAAAAAGCTTCTTTATAAAATTAAAGCAAGGAATACATTGCCTATTAAGTTTGTCTCCAGCTTAGATAGAGCCCAGATCTACGCAGCCTGACTAGCATTGCCTATTAAGTTTGTCTCCAGCTTAGATAGAGCCCAGATCTACGCAGCCTGACTAGCCACTTTAATTTTATTGCATTTTTTATTTACTTTATTTCTTTGTCATTTTTCGTTCTTCTTTCTTTCTTTTTTTATTATGAACAATATCAACGAAATGTATTTCCGACTATATTTTGAAGCACGGAGTTAAAACAATTAATTTTGGATCCAGCTGAAGTGAAGAATGAAAACGATGTACTACGAAAGATTTTTGTTGTCTTGAAATAGATACTCTTGAATGGTGACTTATAAATTAATTGATTTAAAATATGGTTTTTTCGCTATTATATCTTACTGTTCTTTCTTTTTATTTATATGTACATACATATATATATATATATATATATAGAGAGAGAGAGAGAGAGAGAGAGAGACTGTTTCGCTGTATCACAGCTCATCAGTTTGGCTAGACAACCGATTGCTTCAAGCTGGGATCGAAACTTGACCGATTTGGCATCAGTCAGAGATTCTATCACAAGCTATCGTCGCACGGCAGAGCGGAAAGGAAATTTTTTAAAGTTTTTATTATGCAAAAGACGTCAGTATACGACAGACAGATATACAAATCCAGTTAGAAATATGTACTTATCTAGTTATTTATTATGAATTTATGTGTTGCGTAATTGATATTAGCTCGTAAGTGGAATAAGCGATCCGAGTTCAAATTCCAACCAAAATTTGTTGCGTTCATAAATGCCCTTGTTAAAGGTATGAGTTCATTTTCTCTATCACTCAAATAAAAGTGTAGTAGTGGCTACTTTGTTTTGTGTAGCAGCCATTATAAGGAAAGTACTATTTTGAATTCAAAACCGTTGCGAATAAAACAAGAAACCACTCCAGTATCTTTCCCAAGAAGACATGACAATTCCTAGATAATAAAGAAAAAGAATATATGGAGAGCCAGGGTCGTCTTCATTCTGAAGGGACATAGCATTTTAAAAACAATAGTTATTTACCATTTTAGACTTATTTGTCCACAGAAAATAACTCAGTGAAGATCGAACTTATTACCCGAACGAACTAATCTGTGTGATAAACTTATGAATAATCATCTCGCTATCAGTCTTCGAATCCACGTAGGAGACAAGATCATATCTGATGGATGAATTCACTTTTTGTTTTTCAGTCGTTGTAAACATTGCCAAATCAAATCTGTGATTTACAAGTCTGTTGAACAATAATTTTATATTTACTCTTTAAAAATAACTGATAGGCTACGAATAAACACGTACACAATGTGGGATTTGGGATTTGATTTTGCGGTTGTTTTGAACGAGTTCTATTTGTAAAATATTATGATTTCGATTCGGAATCATAGGGCGGCCACCATATTCTTGAGTAAATGTTTCACGTTTTACACACCCATGCTTCTGAAAGTCAGTCAGTCAGTTTGCATAATTTTAAAGTAATATATAAGTATGAACGTTATCATTACTTCATGAATATTCATTTGCGACGATCTCTTGTACTTAGCAAAACCAGCTGCTCTCTTCATATAGTTTAATGTGCCTCCATTTTTTTAATGTTTCCATTAATAAGAAAAGAGTAAAAAGTAAATTTCCTCTACAGTTGTTGATGTAGAATCGCCCCGACGGGTTAAAATAAAAAAAAATGTAATTAAAAAAAAAAAGATGATGATTGTAGGAAGGGGAGTAGGTTAAGACATCAAGAAGAATTCGAAAGGACAAGAGATTACACACACACACGGAGACACGTACACTATCTATATATATATATATATATATATATATATATATATATATATATATATATATATATATATATATATATGTGTGTGTGTGTGTGTGTGTGTGAAAAATGTGTGTATATAAATATAAACATATGTATGTATGCATGCATGTATGTATACTGAACGATGATGATAGCGTCTATGATGTAAGTTGATTTGAAGTGGGCGTTGACTAAAATAGCATAGAGAGGAAGGGAAGAAAAGAAATATGCAAAGCGGTATTTGAAAGAAAAAAAAAGAAAAAAAAAGGAACGCTTGAATTTCAACGCGTTCGGGTTGGGATGAAAACGCTACAATCCACCTGTGCGTAAATGTCGAGATTTCATGAGAGGCTTAGCACGAAGCCCTTTTCACGAATCAGGGAAGTGATGACAAGTTTGCATTCTGACTTGTGTTCTTAATTTCGCTTTATTATTTATTCCTGCACTTTTAAAATTGAGATTTGTTTGGTTATTTCGTATGATTTTATTTTACTTCGATTTCAGAGGGATTTCGTATGACTGACTGCATCCTCTGCAGAGCGATAAGAAATCATCAAAAGGGACCCATTTCCGAGTGAATATTTACATTTTCGCCGATAAACTGTGCCTATGTCTACATTTTTTTAGCCTAGAGTAAATGGAAACAAAAAGAACGCATATGCTTAGAATTAGGAAAAGATGGATGAAATTCCTTCGATACATAATGAGGAAAGAGAGATTGGAAAATTTATACCTCACAGGGCATACTGAGGGCAAGAGAAGGCAGCCAGCCACCTAGCTGACAAACTTGTAAAGATTTTCCAAGCGAAACTTAGATGTGGCACAAGGCGGAAAGCATGGGGTACCCAGTGAGGATCGAACTCACTTTTCAGTAGTAACTGACCTAGCAAGACAAGCTTGCTAACCATTACACCACGTCGAGGTGCCCAAAGATTTTCCAAGCGTAGCTTAGATGTGGCACAAGGCCGAAAACATGGGGCATCCAGTGAGGCTCGAACTCACTTTTCCGTAGTAATTGACCTAGCAAGACAAGCTTCCTAACCATTACACCACGCCGATGTGCCCGGAGCTGACAAACTTGTATGAATGGATGGTGGATCGATAGCAAAGAGAGAAAAACTATTAGGTTGGTGCAAAAATAATGACGTAATAATGTCGTTTTTTGACGTATTTTGGAGAGCCATGATCGTCTATGACTTGCAGTGACGAATCACGTAGAAGTTTAAACCGAATTTGTTTCCATGAATGAAACAGAACGAATCTTGTTTTAAGTTCACTCGTATCTTATACAATGGTAGCTATTAGGTTGGTGCAAAAATAATGTCGTTTTCTCACATAGTAACATATGTGAGAAAACGATATTATTTTTCCACCAACGTAATACTATCACACTATTTTAATACGTTGACTTTTAACCATGTAACCTAAGCACTGTCCATAACATAAGTATTTAAGATAAGTTTGTCATGAATTTTCATTAATCAATTTTAATGTCGGTTATCAATCATACATTCAAGCATGATGGTTTAGACATGGTGAAAAAGGAAGTATGTCGTGTTTACTATGAAGTCGTTAAAATAATGAAGACTCATTCCAAAATATGCGCTCAGAGGAAGGCAGCAATTCAACTTGCAGACTAAGTGTAGAAATAAGTACCCTACAATAGCCAGAAAATATTACACATTGAAAGAGTGTATGAGTGAAAAAGATAAAACACTGGGTAATTAAAAGAAAATCTTTTCTGAAAGCGTTCTGAATATATATATATATATATATATATATATATATATATATATATATATATATATATATATATATACATTCTTTGTTTGGAAATCGCAAGGTCTGACGAAGTGAAATCGAATTTTATCGGTCTTGCGAAATAAAATATTACCATGGCTTTCTGAAGTCCCCGATTTGTTAAATACATACATACATATATATATATATATATATATATATATATATATATTTTTTTTTTTTTTTTTTTTTTTCCTCTCAATTCGTTGTTGTAAGTTTTACCTGATGATCCTGAATCCTTAAAAAAAGATTTAGGTGAAATAAATTATCGTAATGGTACCTTAAAGTGGTTTGTTTTTCATTACATATATATATATATATATATATATATATATATATGCGTGTGTGAAAATTTCTCAACTCGACCCAATTCCCGTAAAATCTGTCCAAACACTAATTTTTTTTTTTAGTCATTGTCACACCAAGCATTGCTTACGTCACAACGTTCACTAGTTGTACGAAATTCATGAGTTGTCACTGGACCTGGACCATATTTCTCGTACTTTTCTTCCGAAATGAAGTCCCGACAATTTCTGACGGAAATTCCTCCTTGCCCGAGAAGGAATATCCGTAATTTTTGAAAAGTCAATCATTAATTAACCAACAAAAATGTCTGTTGTTTGTAATATATATATATATATATATATATATATATATATATATATATATATATATATATATATATAGATATATATATATATATATATATGGAGAAAAATATTTGGAAAAAACAAACAAAAATCCTTAAATGCAATTAAGTTGTTTTAATATTGTCCTGATGAAGGTTTATTAAACCGAAACGTCAGACGTTGACATTTCATTCATATTAAAACAACTTAATTGCATTTAAGGATTTTTGTTTGTTTTTTCCAAATATTTTTCTCCATTCTGTCGGATTTATATCCATTTATATTTGCTTACATATATATATATATATATAGATAGATAGATAGATAGATAGATAGAATATATATATATATATATATATATATATATATATATATATATATAGAGAGAGAGAGAGAGAGAGAGATACATATATATATATAGATAGATAGATAGATAGATCTACACACACAGACACATACAGACACACACAGACACACACAGACACATATATATATATACTGTCGGATCTATATCCATATATTTGCTTATATATATATATATATATAGCTGGCCACTTGTATTCGAGGATACCCGTCTACTAGGGCGGCTAGCCAATCCCTATTTCAGACGCTCATTCAGGCACATTTGTGTTTGTTCAACACCCACAGAGCCCACTTGTGCAGACTTTAGTTACAGTTTCTGGGAGAGTGCATGTTATTTAGCGTGATCAACAATCTGAACAAGGCCAGCAGACTCAAACCCTCCGTCACGATGACTTGTGACTTCATGCTAGCACAGCTATCGACGGTCCCCCGAATGTTCCGTCTACCCAATTTCACACACAAGGCTTGGATCAACCCGTGGTATGGTTTTTCAGGCACTTTATATACACACATACCTAATATCAAGTGGTAATTGATAGGGATAATTGCAAGTAAATTAAATAAAATAAAAAACATTAAATAATATAAAAATAAATTAAATAAATAAATCGAGAGATAAATAAAGAAGAAAATTTAAAGAACTACTTAAAAAATTAATTTTTTATTATAAGTATTAGGTTGGTGCAAAAATAATGACGTAATAATATCGTTTTTTGACGTATTTTTAACGTCAAAAAACGACATTATTACCTCATTATTGTTGCACCAACCTAATATAACGCATTTTTCAGTCTTGTCATTGCTCATTCATATATATATATATATATATATATATATATATATATATATATATATATATATACAGGTTTCCTTGAAGATGAGTGACAAGTTATTTTTCTTGCATGGGCACAAGAAGTTTCTTTTTGGACGTAGAGTGTGTAAGAAGTTTATACTCTATGTCTAAATAAGAAATATCTTGTAGACATGCGAGAAAAAATATAATAATGAAGTTAATCTCAATGCCTTGTCAGTCATATTCAATGAAAGAAGGATTGCTGCCCAAATACACAATATATATATATATATATATATATATATATATATATATATATATATATAATTGATTTAAAATATGGTTTTTCCGCTACACAGAAAAGTGGACATTGAGATCAACACCATGCAGTGACAGGTTGTCTCATATTTAAACGCAATCTTCAGGTCATGAGGATTGCATTTAAGCAAAAAACAGACTGTCGCTGCTGGGTGTTGACTTCAATATCCACTAATATTTATATACTCTTCCTCCTTGACACTGAGCACTTTAACTCATAAATATAGCGTACCTTAAAATTCTCTTTCTCCCTTTCTCTCTCTCTCTCTCTCTCTCTCTCACACACTATCAAATTGATGAAACTATTGTCATACAAAACAAGCGACTTGGATCAAATAAAATATCTTCCAACACAAATTTTTTTTTTTATTTTAAAATGTGTATAAAATATTTATTATTTATATAAATTAATAACAATACTTATAAATATTTAATACATTCTTTTCTTTTAGCAGAAGTTATATCATCGTGATGGGACTACAACTAATCGAGTTGTATACGGTACACGCAGTCTCCAGTTACCTTGATTGCTTCTTGTCACTGGATTAAGAATGTCTAATATTGAGAGGCCACATAGTGTTGCGTGATGTTGAATGACTATAAAAATCGCGCGGGTACCTTCGGATTTCTGGACGTTAGGTGACGGAGACCATCTGATATATATATATATATATATATATATATATATATATATATATATATATATATATATATATATATGTTTATGTTTGCGTTAGAATACGAAACTGTGCAGATATGTATATTTCGAGAATCGGCAAAGTGTGCTCGAAAGCACTATTCGGGCATAGATTGCCTAGCATGTTCTTCGTGGCCAAAAAGTCAAGGCACGTCAGATCTGATGACGGTGTTCCCTAGGGGATGCAACTTCGAATCCTTCTGTAGTGTGCATATTTTTCTAAGAAGATTTCTCAAATATTGAGGCGGTAGATGGAAATAAATATACTGTTTAATAAATTAAAAAAACAAAATAACCAAAATATCCATTAAAAATAACTTTTAAGCAATAAATTAATATATAGAGGGAGATGCAAGTTCGAACCCTGCCGGAAGGCAAATTTTCTTTAAGACTCTCGAATGAACAGGTGGTAGACGTAAAATTCTACTATTTAAGAAACAGCAATATTTACTTCAATACGTGTATCAATTAAATATAACGTTTAAAGTAATAACAATAATTTTATTTTATATTTATCTCTCTCTCTCTCTCTCTCTCTCTGCCTCTCTCTCTCTCTCTCTATCTATATATATATATATATATATATATATATATATATGTCTGTGTAGAGAGAGAGAGAGAGAGAGCGAGAGAGAAAGAAAGAAAGAAAGAAAGAAATTCACGTATGCTTCTTAAAGAATGTATGTATGGTAATAAATTCGAAAAAACCTAATTATTATTATAATAATAATTATATTAATATTTTTATTATTAGTCCAATAGACAAAATAGAAACATGATGAAAACAATGTTTAAGATCGGAATTTTCAAACACGTTTTTCGTTAAGAAAGGTCACCTTTCTTGACGAAAAATAAAATGAAATCGAACTTTTTTTGGGTGAAAAAAAAACGTCGATTTTTTCATGCTTCTACAGCAGTTTTCATGTAGTTTGCGGCCATTTTCTACTGGCCAAAGTGAGAGCCTATAGCTGGCTGCCACAAATAGGCAGGAAGATTCTATTGGCCAGCGTGAGAGCCAACAGCTGACTGACACGAATGTTAACTAGCATGCTAGCATGCAAAAAAAATCGATAGCTGCATTCGTCACAAGTGGGAATAATTTAAATCTGCATGGCACTTTACTCCAATTGCCTCATTCGCCTGCTTAGACTCAACGTTGATTCTGATTCCGCAGAACTGGGTTGGGTGTGAAAAAGTATTTGTTGTTAACATTCTTTTTTCATTCGGTTTTTCCAGTTACGAGTCCTTTTTTTAAAGCTGATTGTTTTGTGTTCATTTTGTTTAGTTCTTTTTTCGTAACAGATTTAATGTTTAGTATAGAGCTTGGAAAAAATTCGCAGTGTGAGATAGGCAAGAAGTAAGGCATGTAGCAACATCAGCACGGCAAAGGGCACTCCTTTAAAGGCAAGGAAGGGCAAAACTATTTTAAGTCAAGTGATAGCGATTGCTGTATGAGTCGTACGATTTTTTAATCAAGCACGGGCAACGCCGGGCCATGCTGCTAGTATATATATATATATATATATATATATATATATATATATAGCAAATGCTATCAAGACAGGAACGGTATCGGTGATATTCAGTTAACATTAATGTCCTTGGGTAAGCTATGAAACTCGATTCTTACACTTCGTCCCACCACAAAATATCTTTAAAAAAAACTTTATTTTCAATGTTTTACGAAAAAGAGAGTGGATGATTGAAAATTTGGACGAACCGTGTCTTCATTACTATTGTCCAGGTAGTAATAACTATAAAAAGTTATTACACTCATTGTAAGCCTTGACAAGAACCTGCATGCAAATATCAACTTGCTGTAAAAATTCCCAGTGCCAACTTTTGGGCAATGTCAGGCAAGTCTGAGAAATGTCCTTGACGTTCTTTTAGTTCTTTGTTACTGATACAATCAACTAACAATTGTAAGTTGTACGTTGTTTACAAGCCCGAAGAAAGATTCAAAAATAGAAAAAATAGCTTCCACATGAACGTATAGGAATGTATATCGGTCAGTGTCTATATATTTGCCTTTCACTTTGGGTTTGACTTTTTTTTAAAGAAGATGGTCACCGGCAATGAAAAATGGATTGTTACAAAAATCAAAATTGAAGAAAATCGTGCAAGACAATATTTAACTTCAAAACCTAAACGGAATCTACTAAAGAGAAAGAAGATTTATGATATTCAAAGGGAATTCTATATAACCAATTCCTTGAACCTGAACACGCTCTTTTGGATGATATATTGAAACAAAAGATACCTTTGGGAAGCAAAGAAATTGAATGATGTTTTTTCTGCGTGAGTATGGCCTATCACAAGCAGTAAATAAAACACTGCAAACGATAAAGCGAGAATGAGAAATTATTTCATCTGTAACGTTTTTCTACAGACCTGACACCTTGAAATTATCATACTGTTTCATTCTATGCAACCTCGACATTTATCTGGACAAGCTAAAAATATCGAAAAAAATCCTTAAAAATCCATCAGATCGAAAATGATATGTGCTGAAATGTGGCATATACTAATAAAATAACATTGAAGATATTTGAAAATATTTTGATGAATGATGTTATTAATCGATATGAATACAATATCATGTCATGGTTATTGTCATATATATATATATATATATATATATATATATATATATATTACTTCAAACGTTATTTTTAGTACTTACCAATGTTTGAATAAGAGGCCCGTTTATATTTTCAAAACTCAAGAAATTTTAATGAAGAAAATAGAGAGAGCATATTTTATTTATCAAGATTTCCGATAGATGTAATACAGTTTAAAATAACAACGAGCATCTATTTCAAATACGGGTAGCCACTAAAAACCTTTGAATGATAAAAATGTCGTCTGAAAAATAAATTCGTTAATTCTTTAGGAATTACTTAGACGTTATTTTTTAGCGGATACTATTATTTGTTAAACAGTATATTTCTTTATTTTTCTTTAATAAGTTTTATCGAATATTCAGGCAGTTAGACGAAATAAATAAATATACTTTTTAATAAATAAACGGATCGTCTACTCAAATGCGAACATCCACCTAAAATAAGGTTTAAGAAATAAAAATCTGTCGGATTAATAAATAAAAACTGCATCCTTTTCTTTACACACACACACACACACACACACATATATATATATATATATATATATATATATATATATATACAGTGGAGGGAAATAAATATTCGTACACTTGAAAAAATGTATTTTTATAAATGTAAAAGCCTTAAATAAAACAAATCTCGGCACCTTTTATGTATAAAGACACATACTATTAAAAAATAATAATAAACTTAATTAATTCTTTTTCTAACAGAAATTAATGCATTTTTTTAATTCCAACTGGTGAAAAAGGTATTCGTACAAATCAATTATTATAATAAAATAATCAATAAATTAAGAAAAAAATATATTCTAGAATGTTCCAGTAATGTTATCAGTAATTATAGTTAACGCTATTAGCCATTATCAGAGCATTCTGCAATTTCTAGTCTTACGAGAAGGTTCTAATAATGCCTAAAGTTAAAGAATTGACTATTTCACAAAAACAACACATTTTGTCTCTTTCTAATGGAAACAGTTACAGAATGATTTCTAGCAACCTGAATATTCCTTTTACTACAATTGCTTCGTTCATTGCAAGGTTTAAAACTCGTAACAGCCTCGAAAACCAAAGACGAACAGGTGCTCCGAGGAAGATTTCTCTAAGATCAGCAAGGATATTAGGACGCCAGATCCAACGAAATCCACAGGTTACCCGAGAAGAGCTGCAGGAACATCTGCGTGCATTAGGGATTAAAGTAACCAAGCGTACAATAAGTAATGAACTACACAAAAACAATCTGAAATCACACATCCCAAGGAAGACTCCACTCCTCTTGAAACGACACAGAGATGCTAGGCTAAAATTCGTTAGAGAGCATAAGGATAAAGAATATTCGTTTTGGGAAAAAGTACTATGGTCAGATGAAACTAAAATAGAGTTGTTTGGTCATAATTATCGAAATCATGTCTGGCGGAAGGACGGTGAAGCCTACTTACCAAAGAACACGTTGCCAACTGTAAAGTTTGGTGGTGGCAGTATCATGATCTGGGGCTGTTTTTCTGCAAAAGGTGTTGGCAGAATATCAATAATAGATGGCAAGATGAATGCCGAAAGCTACCAGAAAATCCTACAAGACAATTTAATGTGTTCTGTTGAGAGACTTCGGCTACCTCCTGATTGGGTTTTCCAACTGGATAATGATCCTAAGCATACCGCTAAATCTACAAGGAAATGGTTAGCTGAAAGTAACGTTGAACCCAATCGAGAATTTATGGCGATATTTGAAAATTCAATTTGGGAAAAGAGCACCAACAAATATCAAGAATTTGAAGACAATATGCCAAGAAGAATGGGACAAAATACCACTCAATGTTTGCAAATCATTAATTGAGATGTACAGGAATAGACTGTACATCTACAGGAATAGATTTTTTTGTTTTGTACGAATACTTTTTTCATCAGCTAAAATGAAAAAAATATATTTATACCCACCACTATACATATATATATATATATATATATATATATATATATATATATATATATATATATATATATATATATATTGTGTATTTCGGCAGCATTTTTTCATTGATGCTTGTTTCATTAAATAATATAGACAAGTGTTGTCTATTTATTTTATGTAAATTCTTTTCATATCGTCTGATAAGCTAAATAACATTATCATTAAACGAAGAAAGAAAATCACAATATTTATACATATTTTTTAATCCTACCTAAGCTTTCGGCTTACATAAGCCATTATCAAAGATGACAATTACATTACAATATATTAAGCAATACACGGACAAATCAGTGATGATAGTCTGTTTATGTTTACATGGAAGATTTTCAAGCAACGACAAACTCGGGCATTTAAGCAGCTCAAGAGGTCACATATGACCACGCGAGAGTGAAAACGAGAAGTATTAAGTATGGGAAGCCGTTGGTATAAACCAATGGCTTCTGTTACCAATTATAGGCATTTAAGAATATTTGTGGAGATTTCATAGTTTATCGTGTTCAAGTTAGGTTTCAACTGTTTTATGTATATAGATTCAAGAATTTATAGTTTTTGTTTATTGTTTTCATGTTTAAGTATAGTTGTGTTTTCAACAAGGATTTTCTGGAATTGTGTATGCGGCCAGGCATGTTGTTTTAAATGCCTAAAATGTTAGAGTTATCATTTAAATGTAGTGTCAAGCGTCGTGAAAGCGAGTTTGTGGTGTGACCAACATAAATATTATTTAATTTGTTAGAGATACAATCTCCCAAAGGGCACTTGAATTTGTAAATTATGTTGGTTTTTTGCAAATCGCTAACCGGGAGAGAAGAATCATTGCAAATAATTGAGTTGGATATACTAGATTTAGTGTAGTATATGATTAACTTAATTTTTTTGTTAGAATCTGTTGTAGATATATTAGTATTTACTAATTTTTTTAGTATATTTTCATCTTGTTTATAATTAGTATGCATTTGATTACGATATAGGAGATTAATATGTTTGAGATTAGTAGAAGCAGTATTATGTACTATTTGCTTAGTATTGAGATTTCTAAGAAAGCATCTTATTTGTTCATCAACTATATAGTTTGGAAAGCTATTATTAATAAGTGTTTGTTTTATATTCTTTAGTTCACTGTAAAAAATCTGTTTTGTGGATGAATTAGTTTCTGCACGATGTATTACATTTTTTATAATTACTATTTTGTAGTAATATGTTGATGATATCCTTATGTTAGTTAAAAATACAGATGAAATACTTCAAAAACGTTTCCAAAATAATTATGTCCTTAAATACACGTATGAACTCAATACTAATAATAAAATTCCCTTCCTTGACATATTGATAAACACAAATAATAACAAATTTACTATTTCGCCATACAAAAAACCTACAAGCATAAATTCATGTACACTTAACTACAAGAGCGAATGCCCATATTACTACAAAATAGCAATTATTTTCTGTAAAAGTTGGTAGGTCTACACGTTATTTTCTCGTCCAGATTCTGTCATGATATTCAAACGCATGTCAACACAGATGCTCTATATGTAGTTGAAAAATATTTCACTTGACCAGCTCCATCTACACATTCAATTCCAAAATGAATACTTAACGCCGAATAAAATGACACAAGCTCTAATTGCATTACAGAACATATTCTAATATATACGTAGGTATCATATAGCTGGCCACTCGTATTCGAGGATACTTGTCTACCAAGGCGGCTAGCCAATCCCTATTTCAGACGCTCGCTCAGACACATCTGTGTTTATTCAACACCCACAGAGCCCACCTGTGGTTTATGCTGCAACTATGCTGAGCAGACCTTAGTTACAGTTTCTGGGAAAGAGCGTGTTATCTAGCGTGATCAACAATTTGAACAAGGCCTTGTAATTCGTGTTAGCACAGCTATCAACGGACCCCAATCCGTGTACGTAATTTCACTCACATGGCTTGGTCGACCCGTGGTATGGTTTTCAGGCACTTTCCAAAGGTGCCGCACGCTGGGATCGACTACCTCCAGTCCGATGACTATATATATATATATATATATATATATATATATATATATATATATATATATATATATATATACACACACAAATACATTACCATACTTTTATACACAGACACAATTGTTAGTGAATGCAGTTTATACTATAAATATGGTTGCACACATGGCCACCTGCTTAACATATATAGATATTTTTTATGAATATCTTAGTTTAGCAGAAGACGACAACAATGAATCATCCAAGGGGAATCGAGGTCTCTTGTTATAAACATATGAGTTTGGCTTAGTCATTATAATTCTAAAATATGAACCTTCTTAGAGTAATGCATATTAGATAATCAAAATGTTTTATTTATTCTTATTATTTTTATTTTCTTTGATTTCTGGCGTTTACACATTTCTTTCCGGGTCCCGCCCAGGGACCTAAGGTTAAAAATGGCATCATGACACTTTCCACTGAAGAAAAAATTTTAAAATTACATAGACAAAGCCCTTCGTAAAGTGTGGGATGTACTTGTCAGAACAATTTTTTAAATCTCTTTGAGGTATGGACTTCCAGGAATCCCTTCGATTAGTCTACTGGAATTTTTTCCAACTATTCCTACAACATTCCAACTACAACAGGGATTGTTGATGTTCCCATGTGCCACATTTTTGAGATTTCTATTTCAAGGTCCTTGTATTTTGACAGCTTTTTGAATATCATTGCATATCATTATACATTGCAGCCTGCGGGGACTGCCATATCAATAAGGAGGCACTTTTTTTTGTTTGTGGTCTTTAATAACAATGTCTGGGCGGTTGGCTTTGATTGTTCTGACAGTGTGTATTGTGTAGTCCCATAGAATTGTAACAGGCCCTATCTCCGTAACCGGGTCTGTGTGGTGTTCGAATTATTATTATTATTATTATTATTTCTTTTGATTTCTGTTGTATGCTCACTTCCTTCCGAAACCCTGAAAGTCAATTAATGCTGTCACTAAGCTTAAGACATAAAGGCGTTCTATCGGAAGAATTGTCGATAAAAGTCATATGTGATGCGGAGAGACTAATTCTTGTCTGCAAGGACAAAAGCTAACCCTCAGATACGCACAAAGTTTTTTGTTGTGTAAGTTGAAACATTAAGAGCGTCGAATGCTTTGGCTTTTCTCTGACGAGAAAAAACTTTAATCAGGATCAAAAGGTCAACCAGAGAAATGACAAATAGTTATGCAGAAGACCTAAGTACGTTCTAACAGTCACGCATAGCAAGTTTCCATCAACTGTGAGGGTTCTGGTAGCCGTGAGCAACGAGGGTGATTTCATGCTTCCTCACTTCTTTCCTCGAGGCGTAAGGGTCAATGCTGCTAACTATAAGGAGGTGTTGGAGAGGGTAGTATTGTGAGTCCTTGGATAGATGGGAGCAAAAGAAGAACGTACACCTATCGACAAAATTCTGCGCATTCTCATAAGACGTCCTAAGAATAGATGACCTAAGAATAGATGAGTTACAATCACGTCACATCAAACATATGGCTTCCTTGTTCTTCAGACCTGAATCAGTTGAACTACTACGTATGAAGCGTAGTCGAGACTGAAGTCAATCAACGACCTTTAACAATATAAAATGCTCCAAATAGACAAAGGTCGTCTGATTCGGACATGTCAACGTTTCAGACCCTTGTATTGAAGCAGTCATCGATGCTAACGGCGGATTCATTCAGAAGATGCGTCAAGAAGTCTCTGAAGATAATTATTCTTTCATGACTTATGCGTCTTTTACTAAATGAATCCAAAAGCCCTCAAAAACTAAGCAATCCAGTATATATATATATATATATATATATATATATATATATATATAAAGGATTTTTTTTATTTATTAATCCGATGGATTTATATATATCGCAACTTATAGGATAATATGTATATTTATTAATATATAATGTGTTTATTATATATAATATGTTTATTAATATTTATTAATATATACATATACATGCATATATATATATATATATATATATATATATATATATATATATATATATATATATATATTTATATAGTGAAACTTCGCGATACGAGTTTAATTCGTGCTCATAAGTCGAAGCTATTTTCCTCATTTAAAATAATTAAAATACCTTTAATCCGTCCCAGACCCCTTATTAAAAACACCCACTTTTTTGATACGTACTTTTAAACATGACAAGTATATTTTACTATAGTATAAATAACATAGAACGCATGTATGAATGTAGTAGTATTAAATAGTACTCCAAAAATAATCAAATATGCCTGATTACTTCTGATATTTAAGGGGGTAATGAGTAACGGTAAATTCAAGTTCAGGGTGCGTGACAGATTTTGAAGTGTGGGTCTTGTAGGAGACAGATGACGGAGTTTTTTGTTGGCTCATAAAACTTATCAATACTAATTGGTACAATTTACTTTTATTTTTTTTAATTCACTTTATTAATGAACTTAATTGCTAAATATTTTTAACAGTTATTTTTTTATTGTCTTTGCGCTAACATATCTACAAGTAATTGCTACAATTTCTGTTTTGTTTTTCACTTAGCGCTAAACTTAAAATTATCTACGTTATTATTTTCTTACTTAACATTTAATCTTCGTCACTGATTTTTCAAGGTAATCAATAACATTCGCATCTTCTTCACTGACTTTTCGATTTTCGACATGCTTTCTTGACCTTGAACCGAAGGTCGTTTCAATAAAAGCCAATCTATGGTTATTTTTTTCTTCCTTCCATTCAGAATTTTTTCTGAAATGCGTTAGGCAAGTGTCATTACACAACGCCAATGGACGGCCAGTTGACACTTTTTCTTGGTGTTTCTATGAAGACCACAAAATCTTCCCACATTCCCAAAATTTTCTAATTTTTTTCACAATAACCATATCTCGTCACAGATGAAGACTTATTAGGGGGACATATCCTTCCACCTCAATCAATTCAGCGAATGTTTTTACGTATTCTTCCGCTGTCTTCTTATCAGAACTCGCTGTTTCACCATGCCTTCCTAAACTTATCAAGCCAGTCACGACTGGCTTTAAATGAATCTTGTGAATCTAAGTCTGTTGAAGTACCTGGTGTCTGTTTTAGCAAGTCACTGTAAATCACTCGTGCTTTCTGACAAATAACTACCTCTGTCATGGTATCCCTTGAGAGTTGTTTTTCGTGCACCTACGCCAATAGCAGCTTTTTCATGTCTTCGAGAAGCGGAATACGAAATGTTGAAAGAATCGTGACGCCCTTGACTGGCGTTATAGTTTTTAGTGTATCCTTCTGTTTAAGAATAGTGCATGTTGTCGAAGTACTATGGTCAAACTCCTTTGCCAAATCAACAACACGTACTCCACGTTTATGTTTTGCAATGATTTCACGTTCCATTTCAATAGGGTCCTCCATGAGGTCACGTAAAAAAAGCAGCATATCACGATGAAAAAAGGTCCATAAATCAACGAAAACAAAGTTTTGTCTCAATATGTTTATGTTGTTATGAAGAGGAAAGACCAAAGTATTTTTTGATTATTTTTTGAAATGTTTTACTCCTTTCTAGCACGTAGAAAATTTTGGTTAAAAAATTTTTTTTTTTTTTTTTTTACGACAGCGCGATAAAATAAAAAAAGGTTTGTTTTATTTTGTGCTTTTCCCGAGAAAAACACGCGTTAATTAGGAAATTCTTGCAAAAATCAAATAATTGTCGGGCTTTAATGAAACTTTCAGGACTTATTCACAAATGAATGAAATTATTTGGGAAATTTTTTTTTAGAAATCTTGTTAAAAAGAGATTTTTTTTAACATGTTTCCACCCACTTACATATTTTCATGAAATTTCGAGAAATTAAATCGTCACGCGCGGGATTTGTTTTATTAGTTATAAACAGGACTCTTTGTAGAGAGTAAATCACCAGTTTTTTTTTTTTTTTTTTTTTTTTGTAAAACAGTACTCGGTTTCATAGAAAATCTGCTTTGAATTATAAAAAAAAAACGTAAAAAAGTATGACATTGATTAATTAGAAAAGCTTTCACCTGTTTTTGTAAATACGTTATACTAAGGACATTATTTTGTGAAGAAATAAAAAATTTTCGAGGAACAATGTATTTTTTACAAATTTTTTTCCCACTTTTAAAATTTTCTTCATTAACTTCTTAATACTTCAAAAATCGTTTAAAAGCTTTCAAGCATGTAATGCAATGATAACGTTAATGAAAAAGTAAATTTACGAATCGAAATTTGAAAAGCACATAACAGTCGTTTGACCCCAAATATTTTAAAAATAAGTTTTTAAAAAAAAACTTTATTGAAAAAAAACTTCATAATTTCTACGTAAGGAAATGTATACATGACATAATCCTTAAAAATTTTAAACAATTATCTAATTAATAAAAAAAATTAAACTATTATCTAATTAAGAAGGTATGAAATAAAAAATAGATATTACATAATTGCTGAATAAAAATGTTAATATTTAAAAAGTACTAGTTAAAACGAAAAACTTCGTTCGCTTACTTTGCAAAAATTGTCAATTTTGATCATCCATAGTAATCTGTCCTCACCTCGTCACAATCGATTTCTTTGATAAATTCAGACACATCGTTAAGAAATGTTTGGATACAAATTTTTTAAGCTATAAGTAAGTACTGTTTGTTTCATATCAGATTAGTTTAACTTTAAATTTTCTAATTTTACTCAAATAACGTGTCAAAAATATATAAATTTATTTTAGGAAGAAGTTTAACATCAAAATTTTGTTTGTTTACAAATTTCTTAAAATTTAAGAAAATGGCCGCTTTTAAGAAAATTAAACAAAAATCGAGCATATATTTGACATTCCAATCTATATAATTTCTATCTGAAAGACACCAGAATATGTTACTTACCGTAAGTAATAAGTTTAATACTTTAGCTTTCAATTAATAATAACATATTGAGACAATTTGTTTTTGTTGATTTGAGCCTTTTTTAATCGTGATATGCTGCTTTTTTACGTGACCTAACGGAGGACCCTACATTTCAAGTGAAATCGGTCGCTTCTTCATAGTACTGTCCTTTGGATTTAGTCATGGTTTAGTTACAACAAAACATTTAGTAAAATAACTTCACAAATCAAAACATGAGCTAAACACAACGTAGATCACGACCGTATTCGACGAGATAAACAATGGAACTAGCTTTGTGGCTCTCATTCGAGATGCTGAGAGAGCTTGTTTGTCTTAGTAAATGGCTGGGCTGCGCGCGATTTTCAAAATCAAAGCTATCAAACTCGACTCGTACCTGGGGACAAAAATTCGTCATTTTTTCTGCTCGTAACTTAGAACACTCGCAAACTGGGTCACCCGTATGTCGAGGTGCCACTATATATATATATATATATATATATATATATATATATATATATATATATATATATACCGGATGTAACAGCAAAATTTACAATGTTCACATTTCGACGTTCTACTTAACATGGGAAGAGATAGGACATGTTATTTTCTATAGGATAGGCCTTTTAAGTGTTATATATATATATATATATATATATATATATATATATATATATATATATATATATAACACTACAAAAAACAAAAACTGAAAAACAAAGAAAATTAAAATAGAATATTTCCTCCAGACAGAGGAACAAAAAGAAATGAAGCCAAACTCTGAAAAAAGTGAAAGACCATACCCCAAAAGAAAACAACAAAACACCGCAAATACACTGACCACCACAAAAACCAATGCAAACACAAAACAGACCAAATAAGTACACCAACAGACAACCAGCAGCACCACAACCAACAATAACAACACCGCCACCATCAACGATAGCTAGAACCTCAAAACAAACACACACACAAAAAAAAACACTAACTTACGCGGACATCCTTAGGGTGCCGTACAAACATACACAAACCAAATCACAGCAGCCCTTCTACAGAACGCATAACCCCATTAGACATCCTAAACCACCTAGATTAGCCCCTAGTAGACAATCAACAACAAACACACTCAACCTTTAAAAAAAAACGGAATAAGCCCCCAACCAGGACACCTGGATGGGGGTATAGCATCCCTAATAGGAGATATGATACAAGCTTTCGAGCTTTTACAAAAGAACTTCGCCATGCTTGCAAATACAAACTTGACCTATACGGGCGAGTTATAAATTTGAGTAACAATAAATTTTCACTCAATACATTCAGGGTATTAAATAAAGGACTAAGTTTTTGCCCTAGTCCCCCAAGGTTTGATAAAGACACCTTGGCAAAGGACCTGAAATCCTTCTTCAGAAGAATACGATTAAAAGCCCACTACGGGGAAAATGATCATACACCTTCCATACTTGAGACATTAAAAGAGAAGGACACTACCTACACCCCACAAAACACAGACATTACTATACAGACATTTGAACTAGCCGTAGCAAATGACATAAAGAAAACAACAGCACGTAAGCTGCCACGTGACAATATTACTGAAGGGGAACGTATAGCCCTCGATACGCTGACACATAGAGATGACCTAATCGTAACACAGGCTGACAAAGGGGGTGCGACAGTGATCTGGGGAATCGAAGAATACATTAAAGAGGCCAATAAACAGCTAGCAGACAAAGAAACATATAAAAGCATACCTACAGATCCCCTTCCAGAATACCCAAAAGAATTAACTAGTTCACTAAACAAGATGCTTCGCAACAATCTAATCGACAAAGAAACATACACAGCACTTACACCCACATACATTACACCTGCTCGTTTCTATCTCCTTCCTAAAATACACAAAAGCAACAACCCAGGAAGGCCGGTTATTTCATCGTTCAATTGCCACACGACAAAAATTTCAAAATACATAGACCATTACATAAAACCGCTAGCTAAGGAAGTAAAATCATACATCAGAGACACAACAGATCTACTGAACAAAATTAATCACATACAAACAGTACCAGAGAATGTTACTCTAGTGACTATGGACGTTAGGTCGCTCTATTCAAACATTAAAAACATCGAAGGGCTAACCGCCCTCCAGGAAGCACTTACTAAAAGAAGAAAACAAGACCCCCCCCCAGAAGTCATCATAAAACTCATGGAGCATGTCCTTACATTGAATACTTTCAACTTCAATGGAGCACACTACCTTCAAATAAGAGGTTGTGCCATGGGCACCATTGCAGCTCCATCATATGCTACAATATTCATGGGAAAATTTGAGGAGACCCATATCTATCCAATCATTGGTAGCGACTGCGTATTCTATGCAAGATATATCGATGATATATTCTTTATATACACGGTTAGTGATGACAAACTTACCCAATTCCTTATGACCCTAAACACAGTGCACGACTCAATTAAGTTTGACTATGAAAAATCCACAACATCAGTAACATTTTTAGACACCCGAATTTACATAGATGATAACAGGAAACGACAAACGACACTACACACTAAAATCACCGACACCCACAACTATCTACACTTTAAGTCTTCCCACCCTAAACACCTCAAAGAGAACCTTCCCTATTCACAAGCACTTAGACTCAGAAGGATATGTTCCAACAATGAAGAATTAAATAAACACATTGAAAATATGGAGCATCAATTCACAACACGTGGCTATAAACAACACCTAATCAGGGAACAAATAAATAAAGCAATTTCCACACCTAGAGAAGACACCCTACTATACAAGATTAAAAATAAATCTAGCCGCATCACTCTAGTAACCACTTTCAATCCCACTCTGCCTCCACTATCCCAAATAATCAAACGTCGCTGGGAAATACTACATCTCAAACCAGACCTAAAAAAAACTGTTTAAGGAACCCGGCCTTCTTGCATATCGTAGACCTAAGAACCTAAAAGAAATCATAGGTAGTAACCACATTTCAGGGGACAAGGTAATCCTTAATAAACTAAGAACAAAAACAACAGGATTTTCCCAACCATGCAACAACAAAAGAAGTTTATGATGCAACCATATTAAAAACACGAATTCATTCACTAGCTCAATCACTTTCAAATCTACTTTCAAAATCTACCACGATTCTAACTGTAGAAGTCATAACATAATTTACCTCCTAGAATGCACACTATGCCAGAAACAATATGTAGGAAAATCTGAATGGCCCTTTCACTACAGAATTAACAATTATCGTAAACGAATTAAGTCGACTCCCCATGAAAAATTATTACCTGTAGAACAACATTTCCGCCTGGAAAAACATGATTTCAAAACTCATGCCAAATTCACTATAATTGAGAGAATAGAAAAGTTCAGAGCAGATAACATTAGAAAGATTTTAGAGTCCCATGAAAATAAGTGGATACAACGTCTAAAAACAAAATATCCAGACGGGCTAAACCATAAATTTAACAATATATAACTCAACAAATCAAAACCTACCCACATTTCTCACCCACACAAGACAGACATGCTTACGGAGGTGTGGAGGCCTCACACTTATACACTCACCCACACGAAATTACACACTTACACACATCATACTCACTCCCTAATGAGCCAAATGATAACACACACCCACAGCAATACACACGCTTACACACATCATACTCACTCACTCCCTAAGAACCAAATGACACACACACAAACACTAAACAGAGACACATCCCCTCACCAGGCCCAATAAAACTGCCAAACTGACCAGAGAATTCATAACAGCATGTATCTATCCAGCTCTTATCTCAAATAACAACTTAAAAGCGACTGTTTGACCAACACAAGGAATGTTAAAAGATTCATGTTAAAAAGATAAAAAAATAAAAAAAAACAAATGAAAACTACAGACAAAAGTTCATTTTCTCCATCAAGACATTCATTTCTGTAGTTCACTGCTAGCAGCAAGCAGAAATATTTCTCCTCCCGATGATGGCCATTTTGGTCGAAACTAGTCGAGGAATCTAAATGGAATAATAATAAAAAAAAAAACGAAAGAATATTAATCTACTACCCAGTGTGTCTAAAGATTTTAATTTTTTTATTTTTTTATTGTTCAATATATATATATATATATATATATATATATATATATATATATATATATATAACGGCTGCCTCCTCGATGTCTAGCATGACAATCGCAAGGAAACATCGTACGACTCAGTTATACCTTGAACGGAAATGGCTCTTTAAATAAAAAATAAAAAAAAACTTTTAAATCATTTTGCAGACATGAGACACATTTTGTTGTCATTAGGTTTTATTTTTGTGAACATTTGTGCAGCTTTTCAACTCACCAGCTGACTTGCACGCTGTTCCACAAATGCGACATGAATTGTTAATATTTAAAGCGATTTCGTCGTTTGTTGCTGCTATGCTACGATGACTTCACATATGAGTCTATTTTCCTGTTTTACTCAAGCAAAGCCTACCAGAAATATTACAAGTGACATCATGCCTGATACCTATATCACTGGAAGTTCCACATCATGACTTTCTCAGGCACTTCTTATCAACTTTTCGTTTACTTTCCGAGAATATCCGAAAGCAACATTTCCACAATGAACATTCTTCTACCAGGTGGCACATTCATCTGTCTATACAATAATAATAATAGCTGGTCACTCGTATTCGAGGATACCCGTCTACTAGGGTTGGCTAGCCAATCCATATTGTAGATGCTCGCTCAGGCACATTTATGTCTGCTCAACACCCACAGAGCCCACCTGTGGTTTATACTGCATAATGCTGAGCAGGCTTTAGTTACAGTTTCTGAGAGATAGCGTGTTATCTAGCCTGATCAGTAATTTGATCAAGGCCACCACGCTCAAACTCTCGGTTACGATGACTTGTGACTTCGTGCTAGCACAGCTATCGACGGCCCAGAAGAGTTCCGTCTACGCAATTTCACTCACAAGGCTTGGGTCAACCCGTGGTATGGTTTTCAGGCACTTTATACCTACATGCATATACCTTCACAGATTTGCTAAAGAAAATAGCATACTATGATGAAAAAATAGCTCAAACTTAATAAAAATAGTTTTATTGTCAAAATCTTCTTTTTTTTTTTTATTAAGAGGAAAGGTCAAAGGATTTTTTTGATTATCAAATTTTTTTTTTTTTTGCATCATATTTGGAAACGGTTAAAAATTTTGTTTTTATTGTGTCAGCGGCGGGGATTAGTATAAGAAATTTTAGCGCCTTTTTTACGATGAAAAACACAAAATTTGGAAATTCATACAAAAATCAAATTTTAATGAAGCATTGAAGACTTCTTCAGAAATGAATTAAATTATTTTAGAAATGTTCTCTTCTTAGAAAATCTTGTAAAAATATTTTTTTACATCTGTTGCCCCCACTTATTTAAGTGAATCGAGAAATTAAGTTTTGCGTCGCTTAATGTCTATATTAGTTACACGCAGAACTCCTTGAAGAATTTAAACCATCATTTTTTTAAAACAAAACCCCAAGTTATCAAATACCTGCGCTGAATCGTAAAATAACAATGGCAATAAAACAAAGGTATTATTTAATTACAAAAGCTTTTAATTGCTTTTATCAATATGATATATAATGGAAATTACTGTCTTAAGAAAAAAAAATGTTTTCATTTTTTTAAATTTTAATTAGAATAATTTATAAAATTTTAAATATTTCTGTATTATTTGTAGCGGCTAGATGATACTGTTAAGTAAAAACCATATTTACTAACCATAAATGAAAAAGTTTGCTACAATTCATCGACCGCCAATATTTTAAAAAGAGATATTTTTCTATGTGCATAAATGTGCCGATTTTTGTAAATACAGACGTCCATACACGATATTATCAAAAAATAAGAGCGGTAACTATAGTAAATTTAAAACCAAAGTATCTAAAATTCAATAAAACTTTAGATTACGGAGAATATTTACCTAAATTTTTAAGATTATTGGGTAATTAAAAATTATATGAAAAGACGCTCATGTTATATTCCTCAAGTAAATTTTACCGACATGTCCACCGTAGAAAAAATAGATAAACTTCTGTTTGTCAGTCAAGCTGTCAACATGTTAAATAAACACCTACTGCCGTTTTAAAAATGCATTTCTGCGATATTTAAAACTTAAAGTAAGTAATATTTGTTTCAAATCAGATTAATTAAACTTTAAATCAGCTAATATTCCTCAAATAAAGTTTCAGAAATGTATATTTAATTTTTGAGATTTTTTAATAAAGAGAATTATATTGTGATGACAGATGGCTAAAATAGCGCTAAAGTCAGTGATTTTAGAAGTTTCTAAATGCAAACTCCATCCAGTCAATTTAAATTAATTTTGAAATACGTCAAAGTAGTCTGCTAATATTTATATTGTATGTGTCTACTGTCGGAAAAGATATTGAACATTACATTTAAAACAATCAATCTTTTCCTGAGTTTGGCCGAATTATATTTCATTTGAATAATTAATATCTTGAAAATAATGCCTTGGAAATCAGTTTATGATACCCTGGCCATTTCCTGGGTTCGGAACACTTATCAATGACGTTGATAGCTGAACTATTTGAAATACCATGCAGGTTAGCTTTGGATTAACTTATTAAAACGCTACAAGTGAAGAATACTGACTGCAATAGTTGATCGCTTAGGAATACCAGGTGATGAAGGTTGGATGTGCAGGTGGTATAATGGATAACGACTCGCAATTTTTAATCGCCGAGTTCCAATTTCCGTTGTGTTCGTTATATTCACATACACGCAAATACCTTTGGGAAAAGTATGAATCCATCTCTTCTCTCCCCAACTATGGGTTAATTAGTAAGATTTGTATCACTAAAACCATTATCTAAAAATAGAAAAATACAATCTAAAACAGTTTTCTGGCTTTAAATGACTTACAAAGGGTTGATAAGCCGTAGAAAACAAATCAATCAATCATACTGACTGCAGTATTAATGGTCTGTAATACAAAGTTTTGTTTACTCCACGGCAAGATACACGGCATATATATATATATATATATATATATATATATATATATATATATATATATATATATATATTGATATTGAGATGTAAAATTACGGATAATTACAGTAATTTTTCTTTATTCAAAAATCAAATTTATCTCTGCTCAATTCCAAATATTGACCACTATAGTAAAAATCTGTTCATTATAAATTTAAATCTTCGTCATATATATATATATATATATATATATATATATATATATATATATATATATATATATATATTATGAAATGGACAAAGTCCGACAATTATTTAAGACATTTTTATGTCATAAATAATTGTCTTTTATAATTTTATAAAATTATATATGAACAGTTAGATGTTAGTTTAACCGGCAAGAATAATATATATATATATATATATAAATATAAAAGTGAACATAGAAGTCAACACTTAGAGGCGACAGTCTGTTTCATGCTATATGCAATCGTCAAGCCACGTGTCAAGACACGTGGCTTGACGATTGCATATAGCATGAAACAGACTGTCGCCTCTAAGTGTTGACTTCTATGTTCACTTTTATATTTACACACGCTCTATCTCTGATATTGAGCACTTTATTCCATAAATATAGCACACCTTAAGACTATATTTCTTTATATATATATATATATATATATATATATATATATATATAATACAATAATAATTTTTATGTATCAAATAATTTTTATGCTTAAAATTTTTATGCATTAAATAATTTTTATGCTTCTATAAAAAGAATGTATAAACATGAAAAATGTCTTTTATATATATATATATATATATATATATATATATATATACTAATATTCACTCAATACAAGGTCCAAGAGCCACTCAAGTTAGAGGGTTATTGTGTGGTGTTGTATGAGTGTAAGAAAGGGAAAGAAGTGAAGTTATTCGGGGTTATACAGGAAAGATAACGGTTAACCCTTGACTTGAAGAGGTCAAGATTGTTGTGATTGGGAAAACATCCTGCCGAGAGTCTGTTTCACAAAGCCGCAGCTCTTGGGAAGAATTTGTCTGAATGGAACTTACTTCTTAATAGTGGAATGCGAATAGAATGGGGATGATTCACCCTTGTGTATATGGTATGGCAAGTCCCAGTTGTAATGGTCAGGGTGGTGGGACTAAGGAATGTAGCTTGACAGAACACATGCCATATTATGGATGCATTTCCGAATAGAAACAAAAAATTTCTTCATTTGCAGACATAAGCACTTTCACTGATAACGTTCCACATAGTTTGCATTTATTTTTCTACATGCATAATTCACCACTGCTGATTCAACTTTTATTTTCTTCTTTTTTTCTTTTTTTTTTTCTTTTTTTTCTTTTTTTTCGTTTATTTACGTTTTGCCGATCTCTTTTTGAACGTCGGCAAAAATCATCTTTTATTCAAAATCTAACGTATCAGAAATCCTTCAATATAGTAATGAATGCTGAACAGTTTATTCACAGATAAAGAGGATACTTTATACAACAAAGCTGTGGTTCTACAGAAAGGAAGCTGAGAATACCATGAACTGAACATGTGAACAACGAAGAAGGTTTAAAGAAAATGTAACACAGAAATCCGAAAGTGTACGGTGGAATAATGGATAGCGGCTCGGATTGAGGAATCGGAGAGCCGAGTTCGAATTCCAGTCGAATCCATAACATTCACTTACGTGCTAATACTCTTGGGAAAGGTATGAATCCATTTCTTCTCCCGCCCCTATCCCCAGCTTCTATAGTCTACTGCAGAAAAAAAGGCAACCTACTGTAAAAATCTGCCTCGTCAGTCATGTATAAGCGTGTATCACGCATGGCACATAACCGACTGGCTTGAATAGCCCCCTGAAAGCTAATCGAAATGTTAATAAACTGGAAAATGTTAAAAACAAAGAAAACAGTGCTAAACTGCAGCCTATACGGCAGTGAATGCTGAACAATTTCCTTACAAATGAAGAGAATTCTTGAGGCAACAGAAATGTGGTTCTACAGAAGGATGATGAAAATACTAAGACGTTTTATGAAAAGAAAAGAAAACTATAAGAAAGTTGAAATTTCTGAAAGTTTCTTGGAGAATTTCGCATACACAGGGCACATTGAAGACAAGACGGCCATAAGAATACTGCGAATAATACGAAGGGCTGAAAATTTCATAGGCTGACTATGAAGGGATGATACTAGAGCTGTGAAACCGTGCATGCATTAATATCAACTCTTCTTGTTAAAAACTGCATTGTTTCTTGCCGGTTAAACTAACATCTAACTGTTCAAAGAAAGCTTCAAAAGTAGCTAGTAGCGCCTTCTCTTGAAAATGAACAACAATTGGCAAGTACCTGCAGAAGAAGGGTTTAATCTTCAAGGATATCCATGATGACATAGTTGCGACCTTAAGAGATGACTTCTTCTAGCTTTATCAACACTGCAAAAGTTGGCAGCTGAATTTAGGAGGGAAAGGGAGAGTCTTGATGTTGACCCAAGGTTTGGACGTCCTGGAAATGCCGCCTCCGTTGAAAGCATTGATTGTGTCCACCACATTGTGATGAATGACAAACAACTGACTATAAATCAAATAGCCAATGCAATTAGCATATCCCGCCAATGTATACAGAATATTCTGCACAATCTACTTGGCATGACGAAGGTTTCTGCTCGGTGGGTACCACATTTTCAGACATATGATCAAAAGCGCACCAGGCTGAAATCATGAGAAAATCTGACATTAGTTTCCTTGAACCTTTCCTAATCCAGGATGAGTGTTGGGTTCATCACCTTTAGTCAGAGACAAAGAAACAATCCATTCTTCACCTACACCAAAACGGTCAAGGTCGTAAAGAAGGTGATGGTGTCAGTTTTGGGGAATACAAAAAGCATTGTGTTTATTGAATATATTCAAAAGGGCCACACCATCAATGGAGAGTTCTATGCCAACCTGAAGAGTCAGTTACGAAAGGGTGTCCAGACCAAACATCCAAGAAACCCGACGAAAGGGGTCTTTGTTTCTCAAGACAATGCTCCAGTACACAAGTTCTTGATTTCAATGGCTACTGTGCGTGACTGTCACTTTAAAATGGTTTATCACCATCCTCTTTCTACTGATTTGGTCCATCTAACTATCATCTGTTCCCTAACATGTAAAAAAACACTTAGTTGGGAACCAATATCGCAGTGATAATGACGTCATATCTGCTGTTAATGACTTTTTTACCGACGAGATGAAAGTTTCTTCGCCAATCGGTTCCAAGCACTGCAAAACCGACGGAAGAAGGGTGTAGACCTCAAAGGGACTATGTTGAAAAATAAACAATACTTGGTCACATTTAATGAGAGTAACCTGGTCAGTCAATGAATTTGTCAGTCGACCGTCGTATACCTAATGAGCAAGTGTAAATGGGTGGCAGAACAGCGAGTGGGAGGGTTGCTAAAAAAAATATTGCTTAAAGCTACAAAGAATAGGAAGTTGTACAAAGTCATGATCACACACGTCCTCAAGGGACATGGCACATAGAAGAAGAAGAAGAAGAAGAAGAAGAAGAAGAAGAAGAAGAATTTAACTAAACTTTTTATTAGATTTACACCAGCCAATTCTTCTTTACCCAATATTTGCTAGTTTTTGTAAAAACTTCTTATGTTTTCACCGCGTAATCATTTTCCTTTCGCTATTAAGTGCGTATATCCATCACCAATCGTTGCATTCCCAGAATGCTTTGGAACAGAAATATTAGATTGGTGCAAAAAATAATGTCGTTTTCTCACATATGTTACTATGTGAGAAAACGACATTATTTTTTCACCGAGCTAATAATACAGACCACGTGATACAGTGAACACTTAGTCAAAAGTTTGAAATCCGAGAATGACAAAGACCAAAAGTAATTTAAGTAAATGGAGGCGTCAAATTTAGTTAAGACAACGACTTATATAAATAAAAATTTTTAATCGAATGCGGTTGACGTAATGCCTGATGTCCGGACAACATTTTTTTTTTACTGGGTATTTAATTATTGTCTGATTTTTTTCCTTAAAGATTTATATCTTATAGATTTTATATCAATATATTTCAAAAAATATTTTCCTTGTGTATTTTCTTACTTACATTGTTACGCAACATTACTTAGAATAAATAAATGATTAAAGCCTTTAAAAATGATACTAAAATAAATACACACACAGATGCACACAGATGCACGAACACACACACAGACACACGTATATATATATATATATATATATATATATATATATATATATATATATATATATATATATATCATAAGCAAATATGATAAATGAAAAATGACGCACCACGAATTACCACCTATCGTCATGGTACTTGGAACTAGCGCGTAAATAAATGTAAAACTCTTAACGTATTTTTAATAAAACAAATATAATATTCCTTTAAAAATGATTTATAAAAGCCAAAGGCGCTTAGACTTTGGACAATGCTTGATAGATAAATAGATAGATAGATAGATAGATAGATAGATAGATAGATAGATATCAAAGATTTGACCAGATATTCGATAGCTATAAAAAAATTTGATCAGTATTTCTATGTATTAGTTGCGATTAAAGAGAACAAAGAGTGTGTTGCGTCAATCTTCCAAGCTTTCATGTGTTATTGTCCGTCATTGTTTATTTACCATTTTATTCAACTTACTGCCAACATTTCTCAACATTTGTCTTTCAACTGCTTTTAAGAAGATTAAATGGATCGATGGCGCCATAGGTCCATCATCTCCTAAAAGTGCTGAGAGAGTTCGCTGTGGTCAGCATAGAAAGCAAATTGGTGCAGGTTTTTTTTTTTTATGTCAGCTTCATTATAACCATTTATTGAGATTATCTTTATGCTTCATTGCGTTGGAAAATATTTGTTAAATTGCTTGCCTTTTTTTTTCGTTTTGCACCGGAAAATAGTCAGTGAAAGATTTTTACACATATGGAGCTGAAATTATATATATTTTTTATTTTAATAATTTTTATATTTTCTTTTATTTTTGTCATTTTATTTTTTTATTAGATTTGTCCATCAAGTTCATTATTTTAATTGCATTTCTTTTCTCTTCAGTTTTATTTCGATTGATTTCTTAAATTTCTTTATTTTTTGCATTTTCAATGCAAAAGAAAAAAAATAAATTAAATAATAATAATAATAAATTAAATGTTGTTTATATTTATATTTTCTTCATTTTTTTTTTTCGAAATTAGCTTTGCTTTTTGTATTTTATATTTTATGTCATTCCTTAACCGAATTGGATTCACAAAAGAAAATTTACAAAACAAGTCGATTAATATAGGTGCCAACGGTCACATTACAAATAGTTAAGATTGTCTTTTTTATTTACAACAATTTTTTTTATTATCCTATTTTGACTTTTATTTTTCCAGGGGTGGGGCGATGTTACCTACATTTCTTTTTTAAATTCCTTTTTTTCTTTTCTTTCCTTTCGATTTCATATTTGTGTTAATCCTTATTGAATGTCTTAAATGTCTATCATCATTTTTTTTTATTTTTTTTTTTTTATTTTGCTTTCTGCTATTCTTTGTAATATATATATGTAGGATATAATCGCTTGATTCATTCTTTATTTCTAATGGGACTTTTCCTTCCTTCGTCTTTTCACTTTTTCTTTTAATTCATTCGTCTTTCTGTTTTCTTTCCTCCATTTATCTTACGTTTTTCTTTACTTCCTTCGTTTTCTTTTTCTTTTTATGTTCTTTTTTATTCATCTCTTCTTTCTTTAAACTAGTTTTCATTTCTGTTTTTTACCACTGAGAAGAAGTATTAACATTTCTAACATTATTCAGGCACTCAAATCTCTTCTTTGCCTATGAGTCGAATGAAGAGATTTGAACGCCCGAAAATGATGGACATATTATCGACTCTTCTCAGACTTATACACAATACAATGTGCGCAAAGTAACACATTATAAAGAAACAGGAAGATATTCAATAGAAGAAATATCAGTATTATATATATATATATATATATATATATATATATAATACTGATACAATTATTTAAGACATTTTTTATGCCTTAAATAATTGTCTTTTATAATTTAATAAAATTATATAGGAACAGTTAGATGTTAGTTTAACCGGCAAAATAAAAATATATATGTATATATTATAAAATTATATAATATATATATATATATATATATATATATATATAACACCCCCACAAACTTACTAGACTCCATTCGAAACATACTAGTAGAAAATACAAACATAATAACCTCATCCACATGTAAAAAAAAGATTAAAAATAATGGAAGCCTTAATAATAAAAAAGAAAAAGCCAACACTGAATAATATTAACTACGAACACGGCCACAATGTGCTGACTGTGTTCGGAAAATAAAACATCCCTATGACTCTAAAAACATAAATATACACCCAATTAGAAAGCAAAAATATAATCATCCTTGATAATGGCTAAAAGTATAGCCGAAAGTGCTCGGAATTACAGAACATTTGGACAGTTTCTGGAGATTTGTCCAGAAAAGAAAACTCTTGTTCGAACACAAGAAAAATTAGATAAAAAGCTTAATCGTAGTAACTTTTCCGTTGACTTTAATGAAACATGTATAAATGAAGGATTGATACCTATATATATAACCATGTCTCATTCTAGAATCGTATAGATACATACAGAAAAGCACTAGACGGCCGTTTCGTCCTTTTGGGGGACTCATCAGCAGTGCGTATCTCCTCCTGAATCTGAAAATCGAACCCAAACCGTTACGAGACGACGCAAGCATCATACCACTGGGCCAGCGGGTCAGGGTAGCGCTATATTGTGTCTAGTAAGTTAGTTTCCTCTACGCCACTATGGCCCGCTGGCCCAATGGTATGATGCTTTCGTCGTATCGTAACGAATGAATTATTATGAAAATTATGCAAATCCCCAAATTACTATATATATATATATATATATATATATATATATATATATATATATATATATATATATATATGTCGGAGGGTGGTTATTCAATAAAACCATTTTTAGTCTCGAGAACGCCTTCAATACGGTCTAGGAATGAACTGCATGCCGGAGTAAGGTCGTTTTTTTCATGTTGGCCATCGATTACCATGGCGACCTTTAACATGTTCTTTGCACCTTGAGGTCACTGGTTGGCCACATTCTCTGCAATGTTCCATGGATGCAAATCATGAGAACTAGCGGGTGATATAGTCATGAAAAATACCAACAAGCCAACTTGGGTCACGTCAACCATACGAGAGAGGGAGCAGAGTCCTGCTGGAACACGTACGGCCACTTCTCGAGCCAGGGTTTGTATACCAGGTGCTACACTTCTGTATAGGCGGAGGCATTAACAATGAAACTGGAAGAAGTGGAACGGCATGGAATGAGCTTCCTTGCTGACGATTTCCAGGAGCACCAAAGACGATGTGAATTTGGTGTGCATCACCATATATACCTCTGTGGTGTCCACGCAGAGATACCTATCTTTCTTTCTCACCTAGCCACTTTTTAGAAGTTGGATATCTTCGAGTCCCTTTTGTCGGCGGCTAGTGTTACGAAAAGGGCGTGCCCGTTTATTTCCTGTCTCAGATTGGTAGCTGTTATGTTGATGCTTTCGATACATCTGAAAGAGAAATGAGAGAGTTAAAAAAAAATGACGTTAACTGCGTTAGCACGTCTTCTGTTTATTAAGATGTGTCCTCAAATATATGGCATACCCAGTATATTTGCAATCGATACGGACCTGAACTAGAATTTGAAGAAAAGATTTTAGCATATGAATAATGTGGGATATATTTGGCTTTCTTTCTCTTCAATTTCATATTTGCAATAATTCCTATTTAATGTCTTAAAAATTTTTCTTTTTTCTTAATATATATATATATATATGTGTGTGTGTGTGTGTGTGTGTGTGTGTGTGTGTGTGTGTGTGTGTGTGTGTAATCGCTTGATTCATTCTTTATTTCTACTAGGATTTTTTTTCTTTCGTTTTTTTTTCTTTTCCTTACGTTTGCTTCATTCATGTTACTTTATTTTTCTTCATTCAAGTTTTTCTTTTTTTTTATTTATTTCTCCCCTCCTCCATTCATTGTTTAAACAATTTTTCTTTACTCTTGCTGCCTATAACTTTGAATATAGGCATTAACATGCCAAATCTTATTCAAACGTTCAAATTTTTTCGTTGAACCTAAGTCGATTACAAAGAAGAGATTTATGAGCATCTCGAGGCGGTGTAATGGTTAACAAGCTTGTCTGGCTAGAACGATTACGACTGAGTAAGGAGTTCGATCCTCACTGTGTGATCCCCTCCTTTCGGCCTTGTGCCTCATCTAAGCTACGTTTGGAAAATCATTACAAAGAAGAGATTTAAGCGCATAGATATTCTAATGACTCTTTTTCAATTTATAAACAATAAACTGAGAATGTATTATACAATAGACAAAAACAAAGATATTCAACAGGACAAAAAATATTATATTTTATATTTCAATCTCTCCTTATTTTTATTTGTTTCTTTTTTTTTTCCTATGTCGCTTTTAACTATGAATTATATTTATTTATTGGCTACCTCATTCTGAAATATCTAAATTCTCGTCTCTATTCAGACACTTTCTCAGATCAATGATTAAAAATGGTTTCGAGCTAATGAAGCCTGTAGTTCTCGGCGAGGACCCTGCTTTTTTGAACCTCATGTATTAGTGATACAGAATCACCAACAAAAAAAAAAAACTCTACTAAATAACTGAGAACCACATTACTTGTTGACTTTAAGCAGCAGCAACAACTAAAATGTATAGCACATGTGACGCGAAGAGAAAATAATAACTTGATCATGATCATGACATTCCACACGACTTCAAATAAAAGGTTAGGAAGAAAACCTCGATCAATACTGAGAATAAGAGTATTAACAGTTACTGGACTTGACAAACGTATTTTCCTGAAAAAATGTTTTAATAGAAATATTTTATAAATTTCAACCGAAAGTAACACTGTCTGCTTGGTCAATGAATGCCGAATGTTTCCTTATAAAGAAACTGCTAATGTTAATAGTGCCATTTGCTTATTGTTTAATTTCTTTCATTATTTTCTTTTTAAAAAAAAAAACCCTCTTTGCGTGAGGTGTACTTGTATATTATTTATTTTATCAAAAGTGTCTAAACTGTTTTAATCTTCGCTTTCTGTAACTAATTTGTTGAAATTTGCGAAAGAAATTGGCAAAAGCAAGTACACGCTTGCACAGAGGTATATACGCACATCCACAATCGCATACAAACACACACACACGCAGACATGCGCACAAACCCACTAATATTACAAATTAAAACAAACACGGTCAAATGAATATAGACCACAGATCAAAATATACATTAGTATTTACATTAATATGCACCTTCATATACCATCGCTCAGGCATACGCTCTGGAGAGGTCACTCTAGTTTAACCCCCGGTGAGAACACAATACGAGAGATGATTTTAACCAACCGCTACCATTATCTCACGAGATAAACGGGTGCCTATTACTATTACTACTATTACTACTACTACTACTACTACTACTGCTTCTGCTGCTACAATCCTACAGATGTATATGCACATGCATCTATATAATTACCGCATGATACCTTCAGGGAAAATATCACTTTTGTAATATTTCCTCTAGCGAACGCATAAACCGAAGTTTCCTTATGCTCAGTCCCATCGCCAGTCTCGGCACAAAGGAGTAAATTCCATGAAAACATTTGTAGAAAAAGCAAAGAGAAGCTACGTCATGTCGGTAAGGATGTGACTGAAGTCGAGATGCCAGGTCAGGATCGAAGATTATCGAAAAATAAGTAGAAGCATCAGATTCTCTAAATATAAGTAGGAGCACCAGACTAGATTACATTTAGTTCTTATAAATTGCACGAGTTTGTCGACTTCTTTGTAGATGAATAAAGCCTCCCTAAATATTATACGTTGTCAAGCCTATTGCCACTCTCGTTAATTTTTCAGATGAGATTCACTCTTTAGTTCCACCAATTCGAACTTTTACAACTAGGACACGTCATGCTAGCTCCACGGAGTCAAATCAACCTAATTTCTCCCGAATTCCATTTGTGAAAAGAACGTTCAAATTAGACAATTTTTTATTCTATCAAGAACTACCACTTTGTGGAACAGAATCCAGTGTGGATATTTCCATGAACATTACTATCTTAAACTCTTCAATTCAAAGGTCAGTCGTTACTTGTCCTCTTTTTCCTCATAATATTCACAACCCACCACCTTCTCTTTAATTCATATCACACACCCCATACACCATTTTAACAATAACCCTCTACCTTGAGTGACTCTTGAGCCTTTTGCTGGATAAATTTTAGTATAAAATAATTCGAATACAAAATCAAAATATATATATGACCTAGAAGATCGTTGGTGCACAATGTTGGTTCCTTCGTGTTAGTTCTTGGGCAATCTACGTTACTTGACAATGTCTTTCTCCTCGCTTAATAACATGTTGCAACAGGATAAGTAACATGATGTATTGCGATACATGGTATCAGCAGCCCTGATCTGGCTGGAAAAAATGGTAATATTAGAATGAACACAGATTAACTCAGTCAGAATTCGAATTCTGTTATGCCGATTCTGCTTGTTTGCGGTGCTGTCGACCGTCAATGACAAATCCGTACCTCGACGAAGAAAAACCGATGCACATTTAATGATGAACATAATCATCGACATCAATACGTGAGCAGCCAAGAGTATAGAAAATTACTGAACACAAAAAAAAAAAACACTCACGTAAAATTGTCCTTCTAAAACAAATGGCCTCATATGCATTATAAAGTATTCATTGCCAATAAAAACAGAACGCTTTTTATTATTACATAGATTTTCTCTACGCATTCAATTTATCAATTGGAGAATCATTCTCTCTCACTTCCTTTCCTACCTCTTACTCTGTGTGTGTGCGTGTGTGCCCGGGTGTGTTTCATTCTGCGTCTCACTTTCTCTTTATGATGATTTTCTAAGCCCGGCTTAGATGTGGCACAAGGCCGAAAGTAGGGGGCACCCAGTGAGGATCGAACTCACTACTCAGTCGTAATTGATCTAGCAAGACAAGCTTTCTAACCATTACACCACGACGAGGTTGCCCTTCTCTTTATGCTTGTGTGTGTTTTTCAGATTTTCTCTTTTTCTTTCTTTCCTTTTCTCCGTCTGTCTCCGTTTCTCTCTCACTCTGTTTCTGCATTTCTCTCCCTCTCTTTCTGCAACTCCCCCCTTCTCTCTCTCTCTCTGTTTCAATTTCATATTCAAATTTACACTATGTTGCTATCACAGACTTTCCATGAATCAGAAGATCAATGCTGGACAGGAATCATATGATCATGTAGCGTTAATTTTCCAGTTATGAAAGTCTTACCCATATAGAAAATCAACATTTGGATTCCTGACCTTTTCCAAAGATAGAACAACTAACTGCTGGCATCGCGGAAAAAAAATAGCTACCCCTTTATCTATCGAGCAAAACCATATATATATATATATATATATATATATATATATATATATATATATATATATATATATATGGAAAGAGGTCTTATTACTATATTTGTACAAAAACGCACAACCTTAAAATTTAAAATTCAAACTTAGCGTTGCGACTGCACGTTCCAAAACAATAACACATTTTTCATAGCATTTTTTCGGATTACATCTCTATTCTCGTTGTCCTCTTATTGCCGAGAAGTAAAAACAAGAACAAATCTATTTCCATACCTGAGGATGTCTGTAGGAACAGACGAAAGCTTGTAAAAAATTAAAAAAACCTTATGCAACTGGAATTTATAAACAGGGATCATATCAATCATATACAGGTTCGGGGTTGGTGTATCTTATTGATATTGTTTGCGAAGATATATTCTCGCCATTTAAATCATTAACCTCTATATTTGTTTTTTTGTATGGATGATTCATGAATTTATATATATATATATATATATATATATATATATATATATATATATATATATATATAAACAGTATAACTATATTTCAGGATAAAAAAAATTACAAGATTTTCATCCATAGGTAGATCACGAATTCAACAAGGACAAGAATAGATGAAGCGAAATGATTTTCACTCAGAATGAGTTTTCTCGAGCACCGAATTCAGCGCCTTAAAAATTAGGGGGAAAACGGCGTTGTAACAACTGAACTAAACCAGCAAGTGTTAACGACAGTCGGTGATTAACGCAGCACAAATATAGAAATAAATAACAATTAAGAAAATAATAACTATTGAAATTGACGAATAAGAAAAAGAAGTTATTTTCTATTTTTCTATTCAAATGACTGATTCCATTGTTTATGTAAGAGCTTGAAAGACAGAAAAATCGATCACCAACCGAGAATCAAGCTAAATGCTAAGTAGTCAAACTCATTACGTGTTTGCCTTTAAGTTGTTCAAAATAGTCAATTTGAACTACCCTAAAAGTTGATGGAATTTGAACAGCGAATTTTACCTTACGCGAACAGTACACTTTTTTAAGCTAGAGTGCAAACATTCCAAGAGGACTATATCGAAAGAGACAAAACAAAGAGTAGATTTGGGAGAAAACTCCCGAATCTTTGCGCGGCGCTTAATAGATAACTTTTAACGGAGATCAAGACATTAGTACATAGATGAGAAGAAAAAGATCACTTAGAATCGGCTCAATTAAATTTTGATCTTATTAAGAATTCTGAACATTTCACCTTCTAAATACTCGAAATAAATAAATAAATAACTCTGTCCAAGTAGATATATTTTGCCAAAAAACAGTATTATTATTAATTTTAGACAAGTTCTTTCATTTTGTTGTTGCTTTTTATTTACAACGCTCCAGGTCGATACACTACTGTCGTTAAAGTAAGCTGCATGAATCTCTATCTATAATTCTCAAAATATGTATGTATGTATGTGTGTGTGTGTGTGATCGGATGTCCTTTATGCATTTCCACAGTTTTCATCCAATTTCGATTATTTATTTTATTTTTATTTTTTTTTTCTTATTTATTTATTTATTTATTTTTTTTTTTTTGCTAGATAATTCTTCAGTGCCGGTTTTGATTCAAAACTGGCTGGAAAAAATTACAGCCTTAAAGGTGAAAAATCGAAAAAACTGATATTTTACACTTTACGCAAAAATCAAAGGCAGAATTTAATGTCTGTAAAAAACAGCGTTCAGTCAATTTAGAGAGTTGAAATCTAACGCAAAAGATTATTAGAATTATAAAAAAAAATTATATTATAAATAAAAAAAATATCATATATTATTATTATGACGGTCCATAGAAGGGGTTCTTTCTTTGCAAGATTGAGAATTCAAAAACGATCCTTTTCAGGGCCACCTCCCATTCAAATTGTTAATCCCCCTATTTGGGGATGTGCGCCCAATTGTTGTTACAAATAATGATTTTCGGGTGAGCTGACTTTAAACTTAAACTGCTCCAATTGAACGGCAAAAATTCCCAGTAATGAAACATCCGGTCGAATAAGGGCTATATTGCTAGTCCAAAATAAAGAAATAACCTTTGGTGAGACTTGAATTCGTATCTTATACTTGAACATCGCTGTAACTCAAACCCAATTGCAGATTTAAAGTAGAAAAATTATTTATTATGCAATAGTGAGAAGGAAAGGAAACTATACAAAGAAATAATCAAGTTTTTTTTTTAGAAAGAATTTCACAAATACTCCTTTGTGTCCTAAAAGTTGTTTTAAGCAGGCAGAAAATTCTTCGAGTAATTTTGAAATATAAACAAAAAAGTTGAAGGAAGATATGAGAGGAAAATTGAAAAAGTGAGTCGAAGGAGAAGCTGAGTCAAAAAACGGGGACGGAGCTGGTTATCGTGTCCTAGAATATGGTTCCTTCCAACTTGATAGGGATTCTAGAAGAGATGCTGAGCCTCTCCCACTGTTATAGTCAAAGGCGACGTCCTGTCTTGGCCGGCAGAGCTTCCTTCCTTCCGTTGGGTATTTTCGACTGCCGAGCCATCCACATTCGCGAGCTCATATTTCCACTTCCTCATCCGAAGCAATGCCTTCTTTCCACCTATGCAATTTTGTGTGAGTGTTTTTGAATTCAGGTTTCTGGTGTCAGTTATTTTGGGCGAGCCTCCCAGCTTAGAAAATCTTTCAAGACTTACTTTTTAAAATGTTTATAATGTCTAAAATGAGTGAAGACTACTTTAATTTCCGATACACGCTACTTATTTTAATGGTTGCAAAAACTTGAAGCGGCCTGATGTGTTATCAGGAAGAAAGCAAAAAGATAAAAAATAAGCTAGTTAATAATTAATAATGAAACTACTTCATGACAGGATTCAAATAATTTTAAAATATTGCTATTGTATTTACTAATATTATATCGTAAACAAACAATATGGAGCAAGTAAGAAAATAAGCAACTATATGGCTAGAAATTTTATTTCGTTTTCCTTGTCTATTTGTCTTTTCCCGAACATGTCTTTCCGCCTGATCCAAGCACCAGCCAATATAGTATGACATCTGCACCACTTGTGGCTCTGTAATCTACAAGGAGTGATTGTAGCCTTAGGACATACAACGCATGGTTGTAGCCCTACGATCTATAAGCTAAAAAGCACATCACGTTTGTGGTACTAACCGTCAACCGCAGCGACTCGCTATTTATATCATGGCATCCCAGTTTTCTCTGCAGAGCCTCGTAATCAGTGCCCCGCATATATTGATGGCCAAGCCCGGGTATAAGAAGAGGTATCTGTACGTGTACCAGCAAGATTCTCCTTCTTCCCACACGTGACCCTCATGATCGTATACTTCCCCAACACGTAGTCTCCTATCCCTCTTGATTTCAATCCCCTAGATGTCGGACTAGAGGCTTTTCTCGGGGATGAAAACTATCTATTAGATTGGGTAATAAATAATTTCCGTTTTTGTTTTGTCATCTTTATTCTTCCAAAAATAAAATACGGCTACATTTTATTCAACTATATATTAACCATTATTTGCAATGAATTGTTGCCAGCTATCAAGCAGATCATCGATACATTTTGAGTAAAATATAGCAGATTTTGATGTGAAAAAGTTTTCGACGAACTCTCGAATCTGCTTTTCATACGAGAAAGCATTTTGCAGCGATCGAAAAATAATTGGTTGGTGTATAACGTCAGGTGTATATGACGGGTGGTATAAAACAGACCAACCGAGTTCCAAAATTTCTTCCTGTGTTATTTTTGCTGCAAGTGGCTTTGCGCTGTTATGGAGGAGATCAGCATTTTTCCTTCAATCCACAGTATATGCTATCACTGCTGGGAAAAACAAAGGTATGTTAGTGTACACCAAATTTATTCTTAACTTTCACATAAGATTAGTAGTTAATTTTTCTACTTTAATTCTGAAATTGGGTTTGAGTTGCTGTTAACTTTGTTACAGCGATGTTCAAGTCATCCCCAAAACGGAAATTACTTATGACTCTCTCTAATAATAGACTTTTTCTGTTTTTCTAAATTGAGAAGATGTGTATAATTTGTTTTTAAAATATACTGATTTTTTCATATTGAATCTTTGTTTTTTGTATTATAAATTGTTCAGTTACATGGCGCACCCAATATATAATGTGCCCACGTGTGTGTGTGTGTGTGTGTGTGCGACCATGTGGTTAAAGCATTCACTTTTCGACCATGAGGCCTGGAATCTCATCATGGTCCATTTATCAAGAATGTTCCTTCATAATGCTATTGGCCTTCGTGAGGTACTGTTGGAATAAACCTTACCAAGAGTTGACCTAAGCCTTACGAGCGAGATTGGGTAGATTGAATTATTTGTCAATGCTTGTGCTAGCACGAAGTTACAAGTCATCGTGACAGAGGGTTTGAGTGTACTGATGTTATTCAAACTGTTGATTATTCCGCTTAAAATAGTTGCAGTATAAACTAAAGGTGGGCTCTGTGAGTGTTGAACAAGCCCAAATGTACTTAAGCTTAGAGAATCTGACACTCGTATCACATATCGAAAGCAAAAAAGGACAAGGGAAGAAAGCGGGCATCCTATCTGACGAACTTTTGTGAATGGATGGTGGAACGGATGATGAGAGTTTGAGCAATGGGATAAACGTTACTAAGGGCTACAAGGGATAGGAAGTTGTAGAGAGTCATGATCGCCTACGTCTTGAAGGGACACGGCACATCATAGTAGAAGATGAAACGTCCGCGTCTTTAATTAGAAAAAGAAAATAAGTAAAAATTGAACAAATCTGCGCGCACCCATTTTACACCTGAAATCATAAACTACTCAACCACCTCCTTACCTTCAAAACTCTCAAGTTTCGGTACGAATCCCCACTTTTTAATAATAAAAAAAATAAAAAAAAAAAAAACTCTGAATAAGAAAATAGACGTACGCACATCCAGTAAGGCGAAGGAACAATGTCGTCCTTTTTTAGCGTCTAAAGGACAAGACGGCAGACATGTTTGTTCGTTTAACAGCTACATCGTGTCGACATGATTAGACACGCGGTATAATAAAACTAATATGACCATCCCTCGATTTGAGAGAACAGGAAAAGGAACATGAACATCTACTTTGCGTTTTTATATTATACCTAGCATTTGACATGGTAAGACAGGATTCATGTTAGCGTAAGTTCTCTAAATGCCAAAACCAGTTTGAAGACTTTAGTGTTTGACAGAGTTTGTTATTTTTTATTTTATTTTATTTTTTTTTTTTTTTTGCCTACGTTGTTCTCTCTACCCTTTCCTGTCCTTTTCACGTGTTATGAGGGCGTTCTTTCCTACAGGTTAAAGACGGGCATTTTCAAATGATTTATGAGAAGGCACGGCTTAGACCGGCGTTACTGAACAGGTGTGTGCAACAAGGACTAAGATTACAGTTTAGAGGATGTCGTGGATGACAGGTATTAAAGAAGGTACTGAGAAGAAAGAAAGAAAAAAATATACCTCCAAAAGAATGTATATACAAGTAAGACCTAATGTAAGTACAAGAAAGAAAGACAGACAGAAATAAACAAAGAAAGAAAGAAATATGTCCCCAAAATAATATACATGGAAAAAAGAACCGAATATCTCCCAAAAAGAATTTACGTACAAGTTAGAATGGATAAAAAGAAAGAAAGAAAGATGTACAACAAAGAATCTGGATGCAAGAAAGAAAGAAATATGTACAAAAATGTGCATAAAAAGGCTGAATATACGTGAAAGAAAGAAGAAAAGAAAGAAAGATATCCCAGAAATAAGGCACATGGATGAAAGAGCGAATATATCTAAAAAAAAAGAATTTATATACAAGTTAGACCGTACTAGATAGATAGATATTAGGTTGGTGCAAAAATAATGACGTAATAATGTCGTTTTTTGACGTTAAAAAATACGTCAAAAAACGACATTATTACGTCATTATTTTTGCACCAACCTAATAGATAGATAGATAGATAGAAAAAGAAATATGTACAACAAAGATTATGTGTACAAGATCAAATATACGTACAAAAAGGAAAGAAAGAAAGGAGAATGAAAAATATTTGAAGACAGAAAGAAACGAAAAAAAGAACCAAATTAAGCGAAGACAAAAATAAAGATGCAGTAAATAATTCAAAGTGATTGAAGAAGGATAAAAAGAAAAGAGTATGGGACAAAAAATAAGAAGATGATAGAAAGAAACATTTGAAAGGAATTAATATAAAATAAAAGATAGACAAACAAAAAAGAAATGAGATTTATTGAAAAGCTGAACGAAAGAAAATAAACCCCAGGTAACAATTAAAGAAATAAATTAAAAGAAATAAAATGGAACAGCCAGAAATTAACGAACGAGACAAAATACGGACGGGTGGATGCACCCACTGATCGACCGACCGGTCAAACGACCACATAGCTTCTCAATAGCAATGGTCATCACCGCCGACGAATGTGTGTTCAAGCATGCTTGATAAGAGTGTATAAATTGATTTTTTAATGGCACTTTCTTATAGTAAAAGTTTTTTCTTTAAATTTTTCCTTAAAACTTATCCTAATTATGAAAATAGCATTTATTATTATTTAACAAAAAGTTATATTTTTTTTTTATCTTTATGTCAATCAACGAAATTAAATAAGAATTACTAATCACATACATGGAAAATGTCTGTTCAAAATTGTGCTATTATTAGGCTGGTGCAAAAATAATGTTGTTTTCTCACATATGTTACTATGTGAGAAAACGACATTATTTTTGCAACAAACTTAATAAATATATATCAGGCTACAAACTTATTGATTTACCTATCAAACTGAATATATATATGTGTGTGTGTGTGTGTGTGTAATATGGAAACAACACCAAGTAGAAATTTATGAAGCTTTATTAGACTAAATCAGCTGTAGCACTAAAAACGTTATATTTATTGTAATGGATAGTTACAAACGAGAGGGGTAATGAGATGTGCTTATTTTATTATCACAATATATATATATATATATATATATATATATATATATATATATATTTGGTTGGATTGATGTGAGTTTGTGACCTTGGGTTTCACGCTTTTGCGATCGTCAGACAAACACACACACTTTTCACACACACACACACACACATATATATATATATATATATATATATATATATATATATATATATATAATACAATAGGAATTAAGATTACATTAGGTAATGATCATTATCACCGTATAATTTTGAAATAGTAATTTACAAGGATTTTCAAACCAGTTAAATAAGGTGAATGGAGAAACGCCTTTAGAATAAATTTTATAAGATAACACTATACAATAAATAATAAAATATAAATATATTAATTTAATTAATTAATTAATAGTAAAAAAAAATAATATATTAAATATTACAGAAAAAACTAGTAATAAATAATACATAAAAATATATAAATTCCTTAAATATTATACTAAAATAAATTTTCAAATACTACTTCATCATACTAAATAATACAATATATATCAGTAAAGGCACGTCTCTATTTATTTTGTTTTCTAATTTTAAGTGTAGATTTTTACTTTTATTTAATTTTCCTCTTGATTAGTTTATTATATATAAAATGAAAAATATTATCTGTTTTTCTTTGTAGGTAGGGATTGTTTAATATAGGTTTAATTTAAAATATGTTTATTAAAATATAGATGTTAAATGAGATACATCATCCTAAGAAAAATATAATCATTTCAATATTTTAATTTTTATATTTTTCTTCATTATTTTTTTTATATATTGTTTATTTTAATATATCTTTTATTCTGAATTATCTCTCTTTCATATAAATGGGTTTATTTCTTATTATTGAATATAATATTGTTTTTGTTAATAGATTTAAAAGGGTTTTCTTTAAGTTTCAGATTGCTACTGTATCTAAAATCAATAGGTCATTTTTCTCCTCTTTTTTTCTCTTCCTTTCTCCTCTGACCACCCCTCATATCTAGATTTACTCCCTAGTTTTTATTTGACCCTTTCCTTTCTTGTCTATTCCTCCTCTTTTTACTTTTTCCATTTTTATTTCAATATTTCATCATCCATTGACTGGTTTGAAAATCCTTGTAAGTTATTATTTCAGTTTACCGGTGATAATGATCATCACCTAATGTAATCTTAATTCATATTGCATGAAATAGGTTGCTCTGTTTAATTAAAACATTGAGCTGTATGTGTGAATCAGTTTTAATATTTAATATTGTAGGATTGACTTGGATTATATACCAACGGATTATTACCTATATATATATATATATATATATATATATATATATATATATATATATATATATATATATATATATATATATATATATCATAATTAATAGAAATAATATATATATGGGTAATAATTAATGCAAATAATATATATATATAGGTAATAATTAATACTAATAAAAATTGTTACATAGCTGATTGATGTTATGTTAGGCACCCCGACCCCCAGAGTTTCGTGGACGAACCTTTTTATAATCGTTCGGCCCACTCGTCAAGAGACTTTAAAATAAAAATGGTCACATTATCAAAGAGCGAAGGACAGATAACGAAAGAAAGGTGCTAAGCATGAATTAAAAAATGATATGGTCGGAGTTGAGCAAACAAAAGATTGGTAAAATTCATGAAATACGCTAAAACTTCAAAATTAAATCAAGGCTAAAGTGAAAGAAGTAGCAATTGATAGATAAAGAATGAATGTAGAAAATACAGATAAATTGAAGATGGTAACAAAAGAAAAGAAAAGAAAAGAAAAGAAAGAAAGAAAGAAAGAAAGAAAGAAAGAAAGAAGTATATTTTGGTTGATATGTAGGTGGCAACATTCGGTTGGATAAAGCCGCTCCTTTATTTAGCTTCTCTGGTTTGTTAATTCATCGACGCGTGCGCACTTGACTGTTACCAGTGCAACTGCTTCCGGGACGACGCTAAACAGGTAAGCAGCAAATGACACGATCGATGTATGATAATCACTACTTTGACATACACGGTGTCAAAGTCGTGCATGCATTTCACTAGGTTGACAAAGGTTTGTTTTTCAAGGCAACAGCATCGCTCTTTAATTAATCCAAATGGTAGATTACTTAGCTGAACTTGACAAATAGACAACTAGACTTTGGACAGCTGTTAAGACTTTTTTGTTTATCAACTTTATGTCAAGTGACTCAACTTGTGAGTGTTGAGTGGTGTAGAGGTTTACAGCGCCGAAAATGGAGTCAGCAGACAGAGTTCGAATTTCAGGTTTGAAAGTATGAGGCAGTCAAGGCGACTTGGGAGTCATTTCTAGATACTAGGGAAAATCCTGAATCACAGACCGTCTGAGTAGATTGGATTACCCAACATGAATGTATTTTTAATTGGCCCCATCTGAAATTGTATGCACTGTGTTTATCAAAGTCTGTCACCATATCCCGCCTATTTGGCTGTCATACGTGTGCCTGATATACTCTTATCACACTCGTATAGACTACAATACTTTGTGGGTTTCTTTTGCTTAGGAAAATAGCTGTTGGGAAACTTATAGGTACTTGATACCCATCTCTATGAAATGGATATTAATGATATTTTTTGTTGCTCGAAGTAACGTTTTCTTTATTCTTTGGGTTGGTATATGAATAACAATTTGTTTTTATTGCTTTTTGTTTTTTGTTTTTGTTGGGTGTTTTTTGTTTGTTTTTTTTCGTTTCTATTTATCGGTTATTAATAACTTTTTGTTTATTTTTATGGCTTTTGTTTTATTTTGTTTGTTTTTTGGCTTGTTTGTTGCTTTTTTTTCGTTGGAGGTAGAGATTTTTTAGTTTTCGCATTGCTATATTAATAATTTTTTTGTTTGCTTTTATTGTTTTTGTTTTTTTGTTTGTTTGTTTGTTTGTTTTTTTTCGTTGGCGATGGAGGTTTCTTTATTTTTCCGGTTGGTATATTAATGACATTTTTGTTTATTTGTTTTTTGTTGTTGTTTTTTTTTTCGTTGGAGCTAAAAGTTTCTTTTTTCTGGTTGGTATATTTATGACATTTGTCATTGGAGGAAGTTTTTTGTTTGTTTTAATTATATTTTGTTTTGTTTTCTTCGTTGGAGGATAAGATTTCTTTATTTTTCCCGTTTAATGACTTTTTTATTGGAGGAGAAAAAATTATAGGTATATTAATGACTTTTTATTTTTTTCGTTGGAAATATATGTTTCTTTGTTTCGGTTGGCATGTTAATGATTTTTTCCGTTGGCGGAGTTAGAGATTTCTTTTCTCTTTTTTTTTTAATCTCACAGAATACAAGTGACGAATACTGAAACTTTCTGCTAATACTATCCATTATGCAAAGAAGGAATTCAATTATTCAAACAATGTTTACCATTACACTGCACTCAATTCCTTCTCTACGGTAATGCCATTAAACTTTGGTATAAAGGGTTACGGCCTTTTTTTTTATCAGCCCCACTTCCAACAGGTTTTGAATTCAGAGTTGTCCATTTCAGAGTTGCCAACCAAGAAAGGACGACAAAGAGTGCCTCCTCTGTCCTGCTATTTAACCCATAACTTGAGAAGAAGCGACTGATTCATATTTTACTTTCCCAAGGTAAAGTGCGAAACGAACTTGAAATTTGAACTCGGCATGCCGATTACATCCTTTGCTCCGATAACCGTTACACTACGTGCACATCCAGTGTTTCTTCTGGGAAATTTAAAAGTAAAATAATTTCAATAGTTTTTTTTTTCTTTTCTCTTATCTTATCTTTGTGTTTTTATTTAGTCTATGGCCGTTGAGTAAAAAAACGATCCGAGAGTTGCGATAAAAAACAACAACAACAGAATAAAAATCAACAAAGCCTAAAATTGAATAATAATGAAAAAGTTCGGACAACTTAAAATTTATTACAAATAAGCGACGTTTTCAATATAAAATGTGATAATTTTTTTTAATCATTTCACCCCAAGTAAGACGGAAATGCGACTAGTACGCAGGGAGTTGCAGGGAGTGAAAGTGAGAGAAAAGACCGAGTATAGAAAGGATTGAGGAAAGAGCAAAAGATGAACGGGATTAAAGAAGATAGAAGATGGTGACTGACGTTGCATTTAAATTTTTGAAGATTATAATTATCAGGGAAGCAAGTAAACGGAAGAGACTTCTACAGTCGGTACGTGCTAGAAAAGAAACTGTTATAGTAGAAGTGGTGCTTGTATTTAGCTATTTCAACAGTAAACGGATGCGACCTAAATGCTAATCTAGTAGCAGGCTTAAATACACGTAGTCGGGGCGCCAAGAAAAAAAAAAGCTAGTCAGAGCAGTTGCCATGAAAATATTTGTAGAAAAGACAGAGGGAAGCTACGTCGCGTCGGTGAGAAAATGACTGAAGTCGAGATACTAAGTCATGATCGATTACATTACAGATCCTTCTTTGAATTTTGTCAAGAACCTCAAGATGAATAGCATGAGCACCAGACCAGATATGGCAGCAGTATTCGGATACCCTACAGCAAGGCACCGGCAATCTTAAATACCATATTCTTTCGGGACGGCTTTCCACTGCTTTCTTTTTCTATACTTTCTGTGAATTAGTATAACATCTTGTGGAAGATAGTGGAATGGTTTCCCACGGTTTTGAAATCAGAGTAGTCCTTTTCTCAGACTGGTTACAATTCAAATATCGAGAGTCCAGACTATATACTATATTTAATAGTATATAGGTTCGCCTATCATCCGGTTCATACTCATTCCCAGTCTTTTGAACATGAGTAAAGGTTTATGCCTTGTTTCTTGTTTAGGATTGAGTTTCCGTTTCCTTCTAAAGTTTTCTCATTCTCAGTATCTGTCTATATGTTTGAGATGAGGTATTATGTACACTATTTACATTATTCGGACTATTGTCCTCATCTTTGTCGCCATATTTATTACAACGTTTCGGTCGTTGTACGATCCGGCCTTCTTCAGGTGGTTGGAATGCCGAACTGAACCCTTTATTACGCTCACTGGGGTAAACTGTTCTAGTTCCACGTGCCATGTCTAATGGATGTCAGTTATCACTTATCTCCTGTTAATTCCCCTCTCCAAGTTCTCCACTGCCTTAACCAGGTATTGAACTCTTTGGGTCCTGTCACTGGATCTAACTAATTCCTTTAACCACTGTGCCATGTATCCTTGGCATTAGTTAGATCCAGTGACAGTAATCCATTGTGTCTTAGTGGCATTATCGCCTTGCTTGGGGTGAATTAATTAAAAAAATATAACCTATCAATGAGGTGAGAAGAAATGTATCCATGTCTTTCTCAAAGGCATTTGTGCAAAAGTGAACGCGACATACTAGGCGGTAATTCGAACTCGGCTCGCTGACTCCACTTTCTGCGCCAACAACCATTACGCACTTTTAATGTATAAACTGAGCTTAGTTTGGCGAAGGCCACAAATGTGTAAGGCCCAGTGTCAATCGAACACGCTATATTTTTTTAATAATTGTCTGTTAGATGATCTTCTTAATCATTAGTCCACAACGAAATGAGAGTCCATGAATAATTCACCTTAGCACCAGGGAATCAACCAATTCATTTAGCTCTGCCAAGCAAAAATAACCTGCCTAAACATGTTTCCTTTCACGTCTCGTATTAAATCATTACTCTAGACAACAGCGGGCAATACTTCTAACAGTCTAAATAATTTGTGAATTAAATTAGAATTTCAAACGATTGAACAGCTTAAACAAGGACAATCGCCTTTGTAGAAACAAGTACCTTTTTATAACATAGTATTACACTTAAACGAAAAACAATGGGGCAATACTCATCTGTTGAAGATTTAACTTGTTTACATGGCCAGTGCTTTTATTTTCTCCAGTTGGGGTGCCAGAATCTGGATATGGGGATAGCATATCCATCACCAAAGATCCAGAAAAATGGTCGGCTCCCTGTACCGCTCGAGTAAGTACCTGACCCCTCATGATATCCGCTACCTTTACAAGAGCCAGATCAGGTCGAAAAATGGAGTCCTGTTGTCATATTTGGGAGGTACCTGCTCAGTCCTCACTTTCCAGTTTCGATAGAGTTCTAAAGTGCCACCGTGTCCTTTTGGATGGCGAATTATTTTCCACTCTCCAACCTCTCTCTCACAGGCGGGGTGTGGCGAACCTCTTGCTAATCTATCGATACTACTATGGAAAATGATTGGAGTGCAGCAAACCATCCACATTCCCTCAGTATTCCATTGTTGAAAAGCAGGTTCCACGCAAACAGCTTCTTCGGCGAACCACTGTTCTGTGGAACTGGCTCCAAAGAAAATGTTTCCCTGATCACTACAATCTTAACCTGTTCAGGGTTAACCGTTATCTCACCCTCTTATCTGTATAAACTACCTCTTAATGTAAACCTCTACAACGTGTGGCCCAGACCTTGTACAGGGTGAACCTTACTGTAACAAAAAAAAATGCATAGCTGTTATCGCAGTAAGTGGAATTTGTTTGTCGAGTTGAAATTCCGGCCTAGTTCGTTGTGTTCGCTTTCGCACAAATACTCTTGTGAAAAGTATGAATCCGTCTATGGGTTAAATAGTATGGCAGACTGAAATCTCAAGTTGTAGTTGGCAACCAATCTAAGAGAATTAAAAACTCTGAATTTCAAACCGGTTGAAGATGGGACTGTAAACTACACCACGTAAAAACCTGCTTACTACAAAAACCAAAATAGAGCGGTGAGTTTTACTCCACTTTATCTAATAGCACTGAGTTGGCGAGATTGATGCCAGCTTTATTTCTTGTCGAAGAAATGAAGCAGCTTCGTCATTTAAAAATGAGTAGCTTGTTCAACCGCAATTTGAGAAAAGCTTTTATTATATAACTAGCTGTTTATGTAGCCCAAGATATCATGGCTAGGATTTGCCAAACAGATATACCAAAGCGCGCCTTCACTCTACTTCAATGACTGATCTACATTTTTGGGGACCCCTGAAGCTTGAACGGATATGGGGATCCTTCGCAACCAGCAACAATAGATTCGACGATCCATTTGCCAAAATGTAGGTTAAGAATAGATTCTGGTGAGATCAACGAGCCCATACAACTGGCGGTTCGAGTACTGCAAGCCCTGAAGAAAATTTTGAAATTTGTTTAATTAGAGGGAAATTTTGTGGCCATATGAAATATTAGAGTATATACTAAGACCAACATTAGCTACTTTAGCCCTTTGGTCTATGATTCTTTCACTAAAATGGCCTTATTTTAATAACAAACACTGAAAAAAATTATCGATTTTGTTGAAAAATTAACTTATTAAAAAGTTGCTTCAGGGGCCTCTCTTTGATTTGGGATTTCATAGCAGATCCGCCATTACTCTACTATATTGACTATAAGTCGGTGCTTCAAACTCTCCTCAATCTCTCTCTCTCTCTCTCTCTCTCTCTCTCTCTCTCTCTCTATATATATATATATATATATATATATATATATATATATATATATATAGTAGAATCCCTCATATCCGGAATCCCTCATATCCGGAATCTTTCATATCCGGAATCCCGCATACCTGGACATGATTTTGATGTGTATATTTGAACTATTTGGGTGATAGGTAAATGATTTCAAATTTCTGTTTTTCAGGAAATTTACTTTGGATAATTGCTTATGCTTATTTCACCCTAATGGCTAGTATTGGTGCAAAAGGTGATGGGAAGAAGAGGAAAAGAACAACTTTGGAGTAGACGCTGGTGAAAGTTCACTCTAACTAATAGTTGAGTTCAACATAGGAAAGTCAACATTGTATGATATAAAATATTCCAAAGAAACTATTTACACTGTCACAATGAACAAGGAAATAGAAAACATGATTGTGATGAAACCTGGACTGAAACTGAAAAAGCTATTGAAAAGTTTGTTAGTTTTATGGAAAGAAAACCAACATTCAGCTATGACGATTTTTCGTTTTTAAAAAAATTCAAGAAAAAAAGCAAAATGAAATGCGGAAAAAATTGAGAATGATATTAGAAGAGAAAGAATCATCATGCAGCAGCGATTAAATAATCCTCGTTACATTATTTGTTTTGCGTACGTGGCAGACTTAATTTAATGAATTTTCATTAACATTACATAATTTATTTCTTTTTCTTTAAAATCAATTCCGTTATATTTCCCTCACAATTAGTTTATTTTGTTTACTATAAAACATTGAAAATAAATGTTAAACCTGATTTCAGTTCTTTTATTTTAATCTAAATATAACCCCTCATATGCAGACTTTGTAACCAATTCCAGTTCCTCATTAGTCCTGTTGTCAGAGATTCTACTGTATATATATATATATATATATATATATATATATATATATGTGTGTGTGTGTGTGTGTGTGTGTGTGTGTGTGTGTGTGTGTAATGGCACTATGTAACCCAGCACTACCAACCGCATGGTCGGGTTATCGGCGACTAAACCGGTTCCCCTACCATTATTTTCTGGTGAGGAGTATGGATAGACACCCAACATGATTAAAAACAACACTTGTCAAAGGGCGGATGAATCCTTTCATGGTATCAACGGCCATCTAGCACATGTACGGGGATGTAGAAATACTTGGGTTGGTGTCCAGGCGCGCAGTAAGTCGACTGGGAATGTGTGTCGAACTCCTTAACCTTCGTTAAAATATCCAACCAGGAGAAAGAAAACTCTTACGTAACACCTGTCGCTTGATAGCATCGAATGATGTTGATTGGGCCTTCTCTTTGGGTGCATGTCGTTCTTGCTTAAAGAGTAGGATTGGCCTAGTGCAATGTCTCTCTCCACATTTAAAATTTCACACACAGGCATTGCTTTATATCGTCAGTTTTATATCTCGTTATGATCATACTCGGCAACGAGGTGGCAACCATCATATTTATTTAGCAAATTCTGTTAAATTCAACTGACGAGATTTAAGTAGACAGACCTTGAATTTAACAAAACTTCTTTAAATGAATTCTTGCTACCTAAATATACTTATATACATTAGGAAAATAAATAAATTAAACAATAATTCTAATGTCAGTATTTATCAAATAAACTGTTTACAATGCAAAAATGTTTATATAGGGGAAACATCACGTGATCTAAAAACGCATATTTATGAACACAAAATAGATTTGTGTTTGGACAATCCTTTAAACTCTCTCGTATTACACAGAAACTTTGATTTTACTAATGCCACTCTAATTTTAAAAAAAAGAACATAATCCTTTAAGAAGAAAATACTTTGAAAGCTTAATAACATTATTATCAACTATAAACACACGTTTAAAACATATTACATCTCCAGCCTTTATTGAATTAATTCTTAAGAAATATATCTAATTTATACCTATCTAATACAGACAGTACATAAAACATTTCCATATCAATAGACGATAAAACCAACAAACATGTTGTCTGCTGGACATACACGATTAACCAATGAGAATAAGACTACACAAACGTGAAAACAACAGACTTTCTCCTACTAGACATACACAATTACGAATACACATTATCATCCGATGCCCACATAGGCAAATTAGTATTTTTACAAACTTACATACATATAGAATTATCTATGGTTATAATGCATGTGATGCATGACTGGCCAATTGTTATGGTAATTTACCCACGCACGCATGGACTCAGTTATAAATAGGAGCAGGTACTGCCTTTTGGAGAGGGAAGTTTCCAACAGTCGGCTCTGACATTCGGACCGTACATTCTTGCTATAACACTCTCGTTTGTATATGTTTGTATTACTGTTTCTATTAATATATTTGTTTAACTCAATTCCTCTCTTGTGTATTTGTTTTTTTTGGCCCTAACAAGGCCACAACACCAATGAAAATCAAACCACACAAAAAATTGAAATAATACCGAAATTTCTGTCTTTTTGCCTGTTTTTTCTCAATCTCTGACGAAGCTTTAATAAAAGTGAAACATGTTAGATTGATAAACATTTTCTGTTTCTTTATCTTATCATACTTATAGTTTTCTTACTTTTTATTCAATATTTATCATTGATTACCTAATTATTTGTTGTTAATTATTATTATTCTATTTAGTTGGGTTTATGTGTGCATTCGTAGTTTGTTAATTTGTTTATTATTTACTTAATTTGTTTGTTTAGATTTTTTTTTTTCGGGGCTTGGTTATCTTACTTGTTTCGTTTAAAGTATTGAATTTGTCTACAGTATATCGCATTATCTGCGTTGTATATAGTGCATATATTTGCATTTATAATGGTAGTATTTTACAAGTTATAAGATTTCGATTTTTAAGTAATGTAGTAAAAGTTTGTTTTGTGTATGTATTTTGAAATAAACTCTGATTGTTTATTTAGTAATTTGTGTTGTCTGAGAAGATGATTATAGTTATTTTCTCCTCAAGACAGAGTTTATAGTTTTGGGAATAATTGTTGTTGGCTGATGCTGTTTTCCTTATCGTCTATAGTATATTTTATGTAATTTATTTTGTTTTTAATTTCCCATATGTTTAGAAAACAATGTGCTGTTCGCGTATTTACTATTTGTAAAAATGTTTTGTGTGCGTAGTTTATATTTCGAAGGTGTTTCAGTTACTCTTATGTATAATTTTTCTTCGTTATCAGCTGATTTTTCAGTGGCTTGATATATTATGTTGTTTTGCAAGAAATTGCCATTTAAGGGACATTCGTTATTTGCTCTGCAGTTAGAGGTGGGTTTGATTTGTGCTGGTGGTTTGTTAGTTTTTTGTTTTTGTTGTTTTGCGTTTTTATTATTTGTATCATGTTCTCAGTGAAATTGCAGCTGATGTTTACTGTATTTCTGTTGAATATCTTGTGAATAGCGTTTGATGTCGGGTGAGTGTCTGCATGTGAGTTTAATGAATATTTCTCTTCCGTTTGTCTTTATGATTTTGTTGTATGGTGGGTTAAACTGTGTGGCGTGTATGCGAGTATTGCCTAAAATCCACTAACTTTTAGGGCTGTTTCATAATCTTTTTTGACTTCGTTGAAAATGGTTTCATTGGAAGAATTGTCAGATATCCTGCGGTTAATTTATTGTGGGATCTACTTGATAATTGTTTGAAGTTGGTTGAAAGATATGTGTATGTAAAGTGGTTTGCCTTTGTTTTTTCTATATGGTTGATATGTAACTTTTCTTAGGTTGAATGTGATATCTAGGGAATCTGCATACTTTAAGTTTGTTTTAATGTCTCTGCGGGGGTCATTTTTTTGTTTATAACCGTATGATTCCTTGGGTGAGGCATACGTGTTAAGTTCTTGGTTTAAGAAGAACTGCGCCTTCAATCTCATTTTTTTATGATGCTTTCTATTTTTTTTTTTTTTTTTATTATTATTAATTTTAGTTTCTAAGTGAATGGTAGTGGGAGGGATATATTCTTTAGGGATAGTCGAGGCTAAATTTTCAATGTCCATGATAGGTTATGCATGTAGCGAAAGTACTCATTGATCAGCATATATAAATACTAGAGCCAAAACACAATACACGTGGCCTGAAGTTCAAGCATAAAACAAACAATTAACACTCGGTGTTGATCTCAGTGTCCGCCTTTATATTTACATATGCTCTATCTCTGATATTGAGTTCTTTTATCCATAAATATAGCATACCTTAAAACTATATGTTTATACATATGTGTGTGAGGACTTATATAGAGAAATGTATACTGATATATAAACACGAATGAAAGCAATGTAAAACAATATAAATACTAAGAATTTAAATGATAGAATGGAATCCCCAAAACGTACTTGTAAGATCAGCAATTAACAACCAAAAAATATAGTTAATCTTGTTAATATTGCAATATTCATTCGTATCATCATCTGACGTTCACAATTGTAAGTTACTAGCAAAACATCAAAATATTCACAAAAGTAACCACATATCTAATCTCTTAAATAATGCTTATTTCCAAGAATGTTTTTGAGGCTAATTTCCTTTCCGTTTTACATTGTGCATGATGTGTATTTGCAGTCATTGATAAGGTTTTAGGGAAATTGGAAAGAAAAAGGTCACTTGTACTTAGAATCAGAAAGAGACAATTGAAATTTCTAGGATACATAATGAGGAGAAAGGACTTGGAGAATTTGACACCTACCTGACACGTTGAAGGCAAGAGAGACAGAGGAAAGCAGAGAATCACCTAACGAGCTCGTGTAATTGGTTGGAAGAACATATATTAGGAAGATAGCAAAAAGACAAACTGACAAGAAATTTTAATAGGTACCTCCACTATTTCGCTGATGAAAAAAGGCCCCAAACTTAATAAAAACAAAGTTTTATCGCCAAAATGTTTATATTATTATTAAAAGAAAAGACCAAAATATTTTATTAAATTTTTTAATCCTTTTTAGCACGTTCGAAATTTTGGTTAAAAATCTTGTTTTTTTTTTTTGTGTCCACAGTCGACGTAATATTTATGTATAGTGTTTTTGCACTTTTTCCTTTGAAAAGCACATTGATTTTGAAATTTCTGCAAAAATCAAATATTTGTCAGATTTTAATGAAACTTTCAGAACTTATTCACTGATAAATTAAATTATTTTGGAATTTTTTTCTAGAAAATCTTGGTAAAATTTTTTTATATATGTTACACCCCACTTATTTAATTTCATGAAATTTCGAGAAATTAAATTTTCATCAGAAAATGTTTTTATTAGTTAAAAGCAGGACTCCTAGAAGAATGTGAGCCATAAATATGTTTTCAAATTACTACTTATTTCCCGAAAATCTGCCTCGAATCGTAAAATAAAAAATGCAATAAAACTATGACATTTAATTAGAAATGCTTTTAATTGCTTTTATAAATAAGATTTATTAAGGACACCGTTGTTATCAGAAAAAAAATAGATGAATAATGAATTTTTATAAGAATTGTTTTCATTTTTTGATTTTTTAATTTAATTATAATAATTTATAATATATAAATCTTTTAAAATTCTGCATTATTTTCATCCGGTTAGGTGATATTGTTATTAAGTGAAAACTATATTTACTAATCAAAAATTGAAAAGCTTAATACAAAGTATTTTGCTTCAAGATTTTTTTAATAATTTTAATTTGATATGCATATAAAATATTACGTAATTTATCCCTGTTTGAAAATAATGATCGACCATACACGACATTATCAGAAAATAAGAGCGATGACTATAGTAAATTTAAAATCAACATTGCTAAAATTAGATTATGGAGAATATTTCCCGACATTTTTAAGATTACTGAATACTTAAAAATTATATAAAAAAACGTGCTCACCCGTCATTTTCTTAAATTATGTTTTAGCAGATAAAGTCTGCTTAGAACAATAATAAATGTTTCAACACCTTCAGAATCACTTATGGAGGTGATTTTCCAGCGGTGACAAGTGCGTAATTACCGCTACTGTTTGTTTTTAAAATACATTTCTCTGTTATTTTAAACTTAATATTTTTTCAAAACGGATTAATTATACTTTAAATCAGTTAATATTCCTCAAATAAAGTTTCAGAAAAGTATATTTTATTTTTGGAAGATTTTTAAGTCTGAGAATTAACTTTTGTTTACAGATGTATCAAAATGTGTCCAAAATGGCCGATTTTACTGACTTTACTGAAAGCAACCAAAAAAATGAAATTCCAATCAATATAAATTCTATTTGAAATACACCAGAGTATTTTCCTTACTGTAAATAGTAAATTTAATCTTTTGGCTTTCAATTAAAGTTAAAAAGAAAGCTTCAAGAATATTTTTTTCATTTTTTAAAATTCATTTTCAAATTTAAGTATCAAAAATTAGTGGATGCCTCTAAATTATAGGGAGCTATGAACTCACACGTCAAAAAGATATATGACACTTAGAAGAATTTTAAATGTATACAGTTTATGTGTGTACACGCTAGCATTAGTAACTACATTTACTATTGCACATTATACAAATAAGCACATCCACTGTAATGCTTACTAGTTACATCTAATAAAAATTAATGAACACATCTGTTCTCGTCTGTTACTCGAAAAGCAAATTCGGAATGAAAATTTATCGGCTCTTAATTATATCCAGGATTAATGTAAAATCTTGATTTTATACGCAGACGTGTCATTAGTAAGGTTTATACAAGTAGACACCATAAACCTTGCATTGCACATAAAACTTGGTATTATTATAACTGGCTCGCTACTAAATATGATTATTTACACATGCGCGAAAAGGACTTCCGGTTCTGAGTGAAGTAAGCACTCTTTTGGGACTTTCGACATAATGAGAATAGCGTGCTCCCGTGAGACAGTTTTAAATCTAACAACAGGATTCTAAATTTTCATTGATAATGGTCACATTTATCACTTTATCGTTTCAAAGATAATCTCGCAAGGGCAAATAAGGGCTTTAAAAATTACTTCACCTGGGAAAAATAAAATTCTTTTTTTATCCAACATGTGTAGGCAAACTCCTCAGAACAAGAACTGTAGCACTTTATCTGCGTTTAATATTACAGACAGATTTTCTCAAAGAGAAAATTTCATAATTATTATAGGTTAAGGTTGAAATAATCTAAGGGTAAAATATCAAAATCAGTTTTTTTTTTCATGGCTCTCTACAACTTCCTGGTTCTTTGTAGCCCTTATTAAAGTTTGTATTTTTGCTATCTCTCCTAAACCCTATTCTGCCAACCATTTAAACAAGCTCGCTGTTGTCGTCGTCGCTGTTGTTATTGCCGATGTTGTTGTTGTTGTTGTTGTTCTTCTTCTTCTTCTTCTTCTTTATATCGTGTCCCTTCAGAGCTTAGGCGATCATAGCTCTCCTCAACTTCCTGGTTCTTTGTAGCCCTTAGTAAAGTTTGTCTTTTTGCTATATCTCCTAATCATTGTTCTGCCAGCCATTTACACAACCTTGTTCGATAGGCTATTTGCTGCTTGTCCTTCTTACCTTCAATATGCTCTGCGATTGTTAAATTTTCCAAACCCTCTGTGCCATGAAAAATTTCAGCTATCTCTTTCTGATGCTACGTATGTGTCTTTTTTGCTTCCATTTTCTCTTAAACTTCGTCATTGCACGCGTGTCCAGTATATTCTCAGCATCCTTCTGTAGAACCACATTTTTTTGTTTCCTCAAGTCTCTTCTCCATTTGTGATAAGATGGTTCAGCATTCATTGCCATATAGGAGCACCAATATTACATAACAGTTCAATACTCTTTGTTTTCAACGAAATTTTCCTGTTTCTTTATACTTTGCTTAACTTTTGAAAGGCATTTTTCGCTATCCCAATGCGCTTCTGTTAAGCACTTCCAATATATTTATAGTTTTGCACATGTTTAGTTTTGGAATCTCCAATTTATAATTTGCATGTTGGATTGTTTCTTTTTCTAACAATCATGTTTCCATCTTCTTACAGTTGATGTCTAGTCCTTTCTTCTCGCTTTACTTTACTATCGTCTGAAGCCGTTGCTGTAGTTGCCGTTTATATACTTACATATCACAGAACAAATATTTCGATGTTTTCAAATTTAAAAATATGTAGTTATTTATAATTTTGAGCATTGTGGAATTCAGAAGCACGAAAAATGCTGAGAATACCATGAACGTAACATGTGGTCAACAAGGAAGTTTTAAGAAAAACAAATGCAAATATGACACTTATAGTTAGGATCAGAAAGAGTTGACATTTCTGGAACACATAATGAGGAACAGAGACTGGAAAGGATAATCATGGGATAAACATTGCTTAGAGCTACAAAAGATAGGAAGTTGTGGAAAGCCATGATCACCCACGTCCTGAGAGGATATGGCACATAAAAGAAGTACTTTGCAGCATGATATCCACAGTTACTTGAAAACATTATAATAGTAGAAAGGATTCCTATAAATGATAGATATTCATTGGGGAAACTGTATGCTTAATTCTTTCACCAACTCCATGAAATTAAGCAAATATCTATTAAATTGATAAATAAAACAAAAGAATGCTGTACTTTCTATATACCAGTGAATGCTGGATAACTTCCCCACAGATGAAGAGAAGACTTTAGCTGACAGATAAATTCTAAGAATACCGTCAACAGATTATGTAACCAACGAGGAAGTTTTACAGAAAATTGGAAAGAAAAAGACACTTGTGCCTAGGATCATAAAGAGACAGTTGACATTTCTGGCACATATAATTAGGAAAGGGGGTTTTGACACTTGCAGAAGATCGAGCTAGTAGAGTGAAAGCGCCTACCATACGATTTTGGGTAAATAGATGACAGAGAATAGACTGGGAAAAATAGAAGACAAACATTACTTAGATATGTGAAAGATACTGAAGAAACACAAAAAGAACAAAAAGAAAAAGAACGACGACTACAGTGGATGCAGTGTACGCAAGATATAAAAAAACAATGACTGTTCATGAAATTAAACTACCTTATTTACTCGTGTATAAGTCGAACTAAAATTGTTAAATTCATTATATGTGTCATTCGTCGGTCTCGAGAGACCCTGGATCTGTGCCCAAAGAGATATGCATCGGCTGCTGATGGCGGCGTAGTATCTATTATGGATGTAGAGGCCCATACGGGACTGACAGTCTCGACTGCAACAAATGCATGTGAAGACGCTCTCCCCACGATGTCGCCGTGTTGTTTTCTTTCCATCGAGTACGCTTCTTCCCGGCGACAAGCCTACGTTTTTTTTCTCCAACCCTCGGATGTAATTCGTGGCTCCAGCGTGAGCGATCATTGATGATTTCTTACCTCTCGGTGTCCATCGCTCTCATGTCCCTTTTGCAGGCGTCCTTGAAGCGAAGATGAAATCGCTCTCATGACCTTTCGCCGGTGACCAGTTCCCCGTACAGTAACTCCTCTCCAGGGCGCAAGCCTGCGCAGGGTTATATGAGAGATCGGTATTCGCCCATGCAGCACGTCTCCCCTCTCCACGCCACCAATGTTGTGCAAGGGAAAGGTAGCGATCAATACAACTTGACACAGACGTCGTTGCAGGAGTTTTCAGAACGTAGTTGAACACATCTAACCGTCTTAGGATTTGTCGTCAAGGTTTACTCTCGAAGCTTTTCCCATGATTGGAGATGGCCACAAAGCAGCGGAGGTTTAAAATAAGAGTTTTCCTTCTCTCAGATGGGTTACTCTCCAGGGCTGACGAGTTCCATCTACCCGAAATATATATATATACCCGCATTAACGCACACACGCACAAACACACACACACATATATATATATATATATATATACACACACGTTTCATTAAATAATATAGACAAGTGTTGTCTATTTATTTTATGTAAATTTTTTTCGTAACTTCTGATAAGTTTAATAGCATTATCGTTGAAAGAAGAAAGAAATTCACAGTAGTGATCCATATTTTTTTAATACAATCTAAGCTTTCGGCTTACTTAAGCCATTATCAAAGATGTCAATTACAACATATTAAACAATATACGGACACGACAGTGATGGTAGTCTGTCAATGTTTACATAGAAGATTTCTAAGCAACGATAAACACGCCCATATAAGACGCTAGAAGCGAAAATCGCACCGCATCTCATGACGTCACACATGACCACACGAGAGTGAATTGTAGAAGTATGAATCGAAAGCCGTTGGTATAAACCAATGGCTTCTGTTACCAATTATAGACATTTAAGAATATTTGTAGAGATGCCATAATTGATTTTGTTTAGGTTGGGTTTCAACTGTTTGATGTATAATGCTTCAAGGATTTTTAGTTTTTGTCTATTGTTTTCATGTCGAAGTATAAGTAAGTAAGTAAGCCGAAAGCTTAGATTGTATTAAAAAAATATGGATCACTATTGTGAATTTCTTTCTTCTATCAACGATAATGTTATTAAACTTATCAGAAGTTACGAAAAAAATTTACATAAAATAAATCGACAACACTTGTCTATATTATTTAATGAAACGTGTATGAATGAAAAGATGCTGCCTAAATACACACAATATATATATATATATATATATATATATATATTACACTGAATGTCGGAATAAAGAGTTCGTTATCAAGTGTACCACTTTAAGAATTATCATTATATATATTTTAAATGATAATAATAAAAATCAATGAATAAAAAAAGAATAAAAGTATAAAATTATCATCAAAAGATGTCAAAAAATGTTCCCTTATAATTGTTGTGGATTCCGAGATGAAATTCAGTCTCCAATGAATGACAAACGCAAGAAATAAAGATAAGAAATTAAATGTATTTACACAATAATACAATGGGTAACACTGTTAGTAAATCCAGGAACGCTGTTAGTAGCAATAATAATAATAATATATATATAGAGTCCCGAAGTAGGATTTCCTTAGAGTCTATGTGCTTGTAACTGACTTCTACAAGCGGTTACCTCACACTATTACTCTACCTCCAACTCAATCACAATCTCTGCTCACTCTCTCTGTCTCTCTTTATTCTGACTGACTCTGGGTATTTAACGGCAGCAGTCTAAGTAAGACTCTGGTCGAGTCCACTTATATGAAAAAGGGGAGGACCCCATAACAATAAGAACATTTTTTGACATGCAATCATGAAATTACAATTTAGGTCTATCTTCACCGCTACTACCATCGTAACAACACACTGTATTGGGAATTGGGTCGAGCAAAGAACTTTTCAGCACCTCCTCAAGCACACACGCGCGCACATTCCATCAGGATAATAATAGACCACATGTTTCTTTGTGACCAGGCAAAAATTGTGTCAGTGTAGCAGGCAAGTTTTCATTCTTGTATCATAATCACCAGATATCACGCCTTCGTATAAACGCTTATTTTTGTCTCTACAGAATTCTTTTAATGAAGAAAACCCCATGCAGTGCCATAGAAGAACAGTTATTTGCCAAGAAAGATAAGTTCTGGGAGAATGGAATTTTTAAGTTGCTTGAAAGTTGACAGAAGAGGATGCAATAAGTTTGTAGATATGTTGTTCAATAAATGTCTTGTTCTTTTACGTACCGTATCCCTTCAGGGCTATTTACAATTTCCTGCTCTTTGTAGCTATAAGCAATGTTTTGTGCACTTATTTCTCTTCTCCATCCCTCTTCTGATATTCATTTACTCAACCTCGTTAGGTGGGTGATTAGACATTTCCTTTCAATATTTCCTATGACAGCTGTTAAATTTTTTACATGTTTTTTTATGTTATTTTTACATGTAAGCAACAAGGAGAGACATTTGAAATTTCGAGGACACACACTGAAGAAAGCGGGCATGGAGAATTTGACTCTCATAAGACATACTGAAGGAAAGAGAGACAGGCAAAAACACTGAGTAACATACCTAACCGACACTGAAATCCAAAGGCGTATTGCGATAGCAAAATATGTTTACCAAAAGCTAAGTAAAGTATTAAGAAACAGGAAAATTTTGTTGGAAACAAAGATGGATGCTGAAAATACCATAGACGTTGCACCTGAGTAACAAGGAAGTTTTAAGGAAAATGGAAACAAAAATGACAGTTATTCATAAAATCAGGAAGATACAGTTGAAATTTGTGGGGCACAATTAAAAGAAAAGGAGGGAGAGGAGTTACTGTACGGGGAACAGGTCATCGGCGAGAGGTCATGAGAGCGAAATTTTAAAACTCACAGGATATATTTAAGGCAAGAGGGAGAGAGGAAAGCAACGAGTTACGTACCTAACGAACCTTTGTAAATGGATGACCGAACAGTGAGAGACAGTGGGAGTAAAAAGACTGCTAACAGTTACAGATGATAAGAAGTTGTGGAGAGTCATGAGCGTCAATATCCTGAAGGGACACAACACCTAGAAAAAGAAATGCCCACCATCCCATTTTGGTGATGGTGGACATGAATGGATTGGAAACCTAAAATTAATACTGGTTTACGTCCACCTCACGTTGAAACACCGTTTCCCGTACAATCAATGAAGTTAAGCAACGTCGAGCCTGGTCAGTACGTAGATGAGTGACCAAATGCTGGATGTGCGGGAAATGTAATGAATAATAGCTCGGAACTGCTAATCGGACAGCTAAGTTTCAATTCCTGTTGGATTCGTTATATTCATTTACGTGCAAATTCTTTTGGGAAATCTATAAATTCACATTTTCTCCTCCCCTGCTATGGGTTAATTAGTAAGACTTGTATTACTAAAACCATTATTATCTCCCCCTCATCCCCACAAAATTCTTACAATCTAAAAATATTTTTTGGCCTTAAATAACCGGCAAAGGGTTGATAAGCCGTAAAAAAACAATAAATCAAATATAATTAATATTGGGTTTTTATTTTACTTTTATAATTAATACTAGGAAGCGCGGTGGAGTAATGGCTAGCGGCCCGGATTGAGGAATTGGAGAGCCGAGTTCGAATTCCAGTCAAATCTTACGTGCTTGGGATCCTCTTCTCCCACCCCACCCCCAAGCTATGTGCATAAAGCAGGCCAGACCGGGTTCTATAGCCTTGGATGGCAACTGGTCTACCACAAAAAGAAATGGTAACCTACTGCAGGAAAAAATCTGCCTCGTCAGTCACGTATAGAAAGATGCATGATCGCCTAAGCGTGTATCACGCATGACACATAACTGACTGACTTAATACCGATTTTATACAGGGTGACTGAAAAGTAACTCCCTATTTTAAAATAAATGTGGAATTATTTTTCAACCACCTCGAAGTCAGTATTAATAGGTTAAAAGGATTTTTTGTTGTGTTAATTCTCTATTTTTCAAACAGAGGAATCTGGGAACATTTGTACACACCTAGTATTTTTGACTACTCCAGATATTCTTAACGAAACGATTCTTGGGACCTTATCAGTGAATGTCTTGTTACTAACGTTCCAAAACCCTACCGAATTCATGATTTTTCCCAAATTAATGATATTGGTTCTAATTCAAAACGCATCTGGCAATTTTCCCAACCGATTTATTCTCTGGTATAGTCTAATGTTTACGGCTTCAAACGCATTGCCAGAATCAGCAAAATAAGCAGGAAAAAAACTAACAAAACTGAAAGATCACGAGGGTTATATGTGACGACTACACAATAATTGCAGGCGTGAAATTTAACTGCAGTCTCATAACTCTTTCCTGGTAACTAAGAGTGAGAGCAGACATGATTCTCGAAACACCGATAGGACTGCAAATACATAATCAGCTGACACAAATTTGAAATAAAGGAGACGTGCTAATACTTTTGGGAAAGGTATGAATCCTCTTCTTCTCCCCACCAAAGCTATGGGTAAATAGCAGGACACCGGGTTCTATAACCTTCGATGGCAACTGGTCTACCGCGGAAAGAAATGGCAACCTAATGCAGGAAAAATCTGCCTCGTCAGTCATGCATCGAAAGATACGTGATGGCCTAAGCGTGTATCACGCATGGCACATAACTGACTGACCGGAATAGCCTCCCAAAAGCTAATCAAAATACCCAGAAATTCACACACAGATGTCCTCAAGGACACATAGCACAGTAGATAAAGGTGTTAGTTAGATCCAGTGACAAGACACAAAGAGTGTGAGTTCAATACCTGGTTAAGGTGGTGGAGAATTTGGAGAGGGGAATTAACAGGAGATAACTGACATCCATTAGACATGGTACGTGGAACTAGAATAGTAACAAAGAGTTCAGTTCGACATTCCAACCACCTGAAGTGGGCTGGAGCTTACAATGAAAAGTTGTGATAAATATGGCAACAAAGATGAGGATGATAGTCCGAACAATCTAAATAGTGACTGACTGAATGGTTGAACTTTACAGTGGTCTGTGTGTCTATCTCGGAAATCATCACTTCTCAGAAGACATCGCTTTACGGCACCTTTATGGAAATTGAAGTAAAACGTTGGTAGTTCAATCCTTACTAAGTGCCCTACTTTTATTCTTTTATTTTTTGCTGGGATTACGCTCAGCTTAATATTTTTTTTTTCGTATCAGTTCTTGCGGCTGGTTGCGCTCTCCGTCAAACTGAGTATGACACCCCCCACACACACCGTCTTATGTGTTGAATTATTTTATCTATTTATTATGTGTGTGTGTGTATGTGTGTGTTTATTATCGTCTCATTACTCTTTTTGTTTCCGTGTGATTTACATACATACATACATTTCTAGATGTACGCATAGCGATTATCGGCGCTGAAAATGTAATCGGCGAGCCGGGTTCAGATTCCAGTCGAGGTTGTTGCGTTCACTTTCGCACTTGGGAAATATATAATGGTCATTCTGATTTCAAATCTAGTTTGGCGTGAGTCTAGCAACTTATTTGTTACGAAAGCCACAGTAGCACCACCTAACGCGGTTAAGTTGTTGTCCTATAATCGACAGTGTCTACCCGTTCAACCGAGTAAGTATTTTCCGAGCGATTAACATGTTACAATGATTAGCATATACTGATCGTTTATATCAGATCGCTGAAAAGTGAGCCTTGAATTTGGTGAGGTGACCGTAAAGTTTAAGACTCACTTTTCAGCGATCTGATACAAGCGATCAGTATATACTAATCGTTGTAACACGTTAATCGCTGTTTAAGCTACATATAGAAAATAATGATACGTATGCAAGGAAAGTCACATCATCATTAACGCTTCTAATAAAATCGTTGGATGACGTGTAAATTTCCTTAACTTAGCCTCATCTGTAACAAAGTTTTTGAACACTTCGATGCGGTGTAATGGTTAGCAAGCCTTGTCTCGCTAGATCAATTACGACTGGATAGAGAGTTTGATTCTCATTGGATGCCCTATACTTTAGGCCTTGTGGTACATCTAAGCTACGCTTAGAAAATCACCATCTGTAACAAGGTTTCAAAAGTGGAGCACGCCACGGGAATCGATTTTACAGATTTCTCGATTAGCCTATCATCACTCTACAGTAGACGCCCAGATTTCTTGTGTGTACGAATTTAAAGGTAAAGTTGAACCTCCTGTGTTTTTAGGCATGCTTTTATTGTTAAGAGTAGAGCCTGCCATTTGTTCAGCCATGCATAACTACGCAGGCTTTGGTAATAGAATAAGATAAGACATTGACGCATATCCTGACACGATAAGATATCGAGGTTGAGAGGCTCGCTTTCAGAAGGCGAAGGATAGACACCCCGGCTGCCCAACAGGCACAACGATGCAAATAGATTACTGCTATGGGAAATACTTAGGGGTCATGTTACAACACGATAGTCTATATCGTTTCTTAGTCCATATCTTTTCTATCTGTCGGCCTGCCTTCTCGATTCTGTTCATATATATCACTTTTTTCAGATTTATCTATCTGTATCTATTCATATCTATCTATGCCCATTTATATCTAGCTACCTCGAACAGTTTCAACTTCTCCGCCTGTTTGTATCTACATCACCTGTTCGTCATCTTTCTCTCTCTCTCTCTCTCTCTTTCCATTTCCTTTCGCTCTATCTCACACTCTTTATATAGTATAAAATGTGGCAATGGCGAGTATGTTTATAGTTATAGATAGTATGGACATAAAAATCAACACTGCATGGTGACTATCAGTTTCACGCTACATGGCCTGAAAATCATTTCAGGCCTAAAACTGAATTACTACGTAATGTAGGTCCACACTGTCTGTCTGTTTGTCTGTCTGCCTGTCACCACCACGCTTTTTCTCTCCCTCCCCCTCCCGCTTTCGTTCTCTCTCTCTCTCTCTCTCTCTCTCTCTATCTATCTATCTATCTATCTATCTGTATATATATATATATATATATATATATATATATATATATATATATATATATATATATATATTCAAAAATACGACATCAGCCAATTGGCAGATCTACTTTTTTAAACTTAAAAGCTCTGCACGCTAAATTTTTATTTTCTTTATATATGTATTGAGCACTTTTTAATACGTTTCCTGGTCTAATTTAACCATTACCAATAACTATTATATATATATATATATATATATATATATATATATATATATATATATATATATATATATATATATATATATGAATGAAAGGACAGAAATGCTCTTCTGTAAGAAATTCTAATCTTTGATCATCTGGTCATATTTTAGAAAGTTGATATGGCCAAGAATTTTTCATCATGCTTCATATATATGTAGATAAGAAAGTTAAGTTACCAGATATACCCTTCGAAATGTTCCAACGAGAGATGTGCCTTTTTTACGTCAGGTAAATGAACTTTGCTTTCCTGCAATGTCTTGTCGCAGCTTAATGATAAAGTACGCTGGAGTTGAAAGCGGTCTTCCTGATCGTTTACTTCCTGTTGGAAGGTACATTTCCTTTATTAAGACTTTTGATCTCTAGATCGATTAAAAAACAGGACTGCCTTATCAAACACGTGTACCCACGAAATATAAGCTTTATGCTAATAGCTATCTATCTATCTATCTATCTACCCCCACTCCCTCTCTCTCTCTCTCTTTATATATATATATATATATATATATATATATATATATATATATGTTGTGTATTTGGGCAGCAATCCCTCTTTTATACAAGTTTTGTTAAAGATGACTGACAAGGCACTGCGATTGCTGGTTTGTAATCTCCGATGATTTTCTTAATTTTCAAGGAGGCTACGTCGGCATTCTTTGATGTTACATGTTTGTTGACGGATCTTTTTAAAGTCTTCGTGATGTTTTTATTTAGTTTGGTAAATTTTGATCGGCCAACGGTGATGTTGTAATTTTTTGTAATAAACCCCCTTTGTCCAATATCAACATATCATCAATGACCAATCTAAATTTACCACAAGAGAAGAAATTGTTTGAACAGAAAGAACGTAGAAAGAAAGTAGATCTCGCCTTTTCGGCTTTAAGATGATGAGATCTTGCCGCCAATCTAGCAGTACGCTTAAATTCATAACGACTAGATACCAAAGGGAAAACTCATCTATCTATCTATCTATCTATCTATCTATCTATCTATCTATCTATCTATCTATCTATCTATCTATCTCATTCAATTCACTATCTATCTATCTATCTATCTATCTATCTATCTATCTATCTATCTATCTATCTATCTCATTCAACTCACTATCTATCTATCTATCTATCTATCTATCTATCTATCTATCTTATTCAATTCACTATCTATCTATCTATCTATCTATCTATCTATCTATCTATCTATCTATCTATCTATCTAATAAAGATGATCCAAATTTCCAGTGCGCATTTTCATTCTTGTTTTCATCATTACGCCTTCTCAATTCCCTTGATGCGAAATATTTGGGTACTGGGCTTATCTTTAAAGCAAGAAAAACTGGCAAAGCACATAGATCTCGTATCACTCTAAAATTAAGAAAAGCCATAAGTATCAAATGAAGATATATATATATATATATATATATATATATATATATATATATATATATATATATATATATAGTATTTAATGTGCTTAGATTAATCTCAAGGCCATAAGTTTACAAAATCGTTCTAGGATCTCGAAAGCCGATCTTCAAAGAATGCTCCCCCACTTGGAAAACTAACGCAATACAAGCCTTCTAACCTTCACTTTACTCAAGTAAATTAATATTGGAAATTTTTCTGTTATTTATAATGAGTTAAACATACAGTCTTTTAAGAGACTTTATCAATTGAATTTACAAGACTTTTTAAAAATGCAAATTATACCCTGGTCTCGGAGACCGTTAAAGAATCATTCTTGCTTCTTCATGACATTTCTCGGGAGAATTTCCCCTCCATACGAGGATGCCTTACAAATAATCAGAAATAAGCTAGAAGAAATACTAGGGAATTTTAATAATTGAGCGAATCTAAGAAATTAAAAGGCTTTTACCTCAAATACTACAAATGTAAATTTTTAAAATCTGTCAACGCATTGGAGGTCAAAGAAGGAAAGAATATAGAATATTTCTCTATGATTTTTTGGAAACTTTGTAGCCTAATCAGTAAATTTCTATCATACTAAGTCGGGATCCAAGCATAAGAGTGGCTAGTTTAAATTTCGACAATTGAGGCTTTTCTTTTTTTTTATAAATTCTAATCTATGCTGCTTTTTTCAAGGTCGTAGAATAACGACCTTAGAGCTGCGATGGAAAGCAATAGAAATATTAGGTTGGTGCAAAAATAATGACGTACTAATGTCGTTTTTTGACGTATTTTTTAACGTCAAAAAACGACATTATTACGTCATTATTTTTGCACCAACCTAATAAGATGAAAAAAAACTAGGACAATTTCATAAGTTCATTGGATCAGTTATTTTATTAATTTTTTTCTATTAATTCATTTCATCTTATTTCTCTTGCTTTTAAGCGTAACTCTTAAATCGTTATTTTATGATCGTTCAATAAACAGCACGAATCAGAAATAAAGAACTCGCCTCCCTTATTCTTAGAAAGCTGGTGTTGTTTTCATGACAACCTACTGATTCTTTATCCGTCACACACAGTCTGTGTGCGATTTTCATGTTTGTGCGCATGTCTATTTTGTGCGTGAGTAACTTACTTGTGTTTGCGCCATTTAATATACACACAAGCACGAACACACACATATACACACCATCTGACTTAGTTTTAGAAAAGACATTCGAATAATACTCCCACCCAGTCTGGACCACCTCTACCCTGGGTTGTCAATAAAATCACAAAGTTGGGAAAAAATTAATTTTTTATATAATTACCTGATGTTTTAACATCAGGTAATTATATAATTTTAGAGAAATTTTAGAGAATTATTCGGTAACTAGCGAGGACACCCGGCGATGCTCGAAAGATCTCTGAATAATAGTTATTTATTGACAATTTATTGATATTTCTCAGCCATCTTATTGAAAATAATTTTTTATTCAATCTTATTTTTATTTTGGTTTGTTACAAAATAACTAAATTTGGGAAAATACCACACTACCAATACTACGCTCAGGAGGGGAGGGGCCTTAGGTAGCTGTGCATCCACGTATTTTTATTCAAAACGATACTTTATCTTTTGATTTAAATACTAACATAAATACTCTGTTAATATTGTTTTCAAACAAATCAAACTTAGATAAAAGTTCATTAACTTTTTTTCAAATTATTATTAATAAAAAAGTTAATAAACTTGAACTAAGATATATTTAAACCTAATTTAATCATTTTTTCAAGCAAATGCTATAGCGAGCCTTACTTCTTCGAAAAATAATTATTTACTAATTATCTTGGAGCGGAATTTAGATTTTCTAAGTAAATAAAGTTTTACTTTTAAACATTAATTACTATTTTGAAAGAGTGTAGTAAAATTTAGTTTTGAAAGCGATTATGTTTAAATTTCAAGTTATATTTGTATTTGAAAAGAAAAAAAAACTCTAGTTAAATGAAAATTAGCAGGGATAGGCATTACTTACGGCCAACATCAGTAATGTTGAATATTTGTTTTACAAATTTAACTATATTTTATTGAAATTATTTCTCGAAAAACTAAGGCTCGCTATGGTTTTTACTTTAATAAAACTTAATTGAAGATAATTTACTTTTTTATGTTAGTTAGAAACTCAAAAAAAAACAATAAGTTTATTTTTTATAGATTGATTAAAAAAATTATTTTCCATATGATGGCCGAAAATATTATTATTAGGTTGGTGCAAAAATAATGTCGTTTTCTCACATATGTTACTATGTGAGAAAACTACATTATTTTTGCACCAACTTAATATATCAATAATACACGCACGTACGCGCGCGCACGCACACACAAATATTTGAATAAATAAATAAATAGTCAGGTATTTATATTTAATAATCTTCTTTTAAATTTACTTTGTTGTTTCAATATTCGTTTTTTTAAGTTACGCTTTTATTTGCTATATATGTGAAAATAAATTAAAGAGAATAGAAATTTTAAAAATAAATATATGTATAGCGTTTAGCAGAATAAAAAAGTAAAACCGAACGGTAATCCTAATCTGGAATAAGAATTATTACCGTTCGTTTTTACTTTTTAATTCTGAGAATTTCGAATGCATTTTAATTTTAAAATATCTTCGTAAATACAAATCACACGATGATAATTTTTTTTGCAAAAAGCTGGCTTGGGTGATGATGAATCTGTATACATATTCACTTTGTTATTACTATTTTAGTTTTTTTTAGTTTTAGCAGGGGACACACACAGCGTACACACGCAAGTGCGTATACAGACAACTAGATGGGATTATTTTCTTAATATTTTTTTTTAATCATGTAGAAACATTTTTAGGACTCTCATTGAATTATAATATACATGTGCACATACAAACATACATGCACAATTTGAATAACATTGAAATAAACATATATCTCTCGAGGGATAATTTCTCTTTCTGTCTGGTAAAAGTCTCTGGTAACAAGAAAATAATTATCTGCCGAAATATGCAACCTTTTGAAATTGTTTTCAATCGAAAGTTTACACAACTGATCTTTGACAATTCCTCATTTAAGAAATTCGAAGACTATTACATCTGCATATCTTTTTCATATCAAATACAGTTTACATATGAGAATTATGAAATTCGATTATGAATTATAAAATATCGCTTGATGATATCTCTATAAAGGTGGGTCAGTTGACTGAATTTTGATCCGAAATTTCCACTGTATAATTTTCAGTCTATGCGATTAATATTCACGACTGAATTAAGTGTATTGACAAGATTACTTTGCAAACTAAACATATAATGTTTAAAATAGATACATTTTAAACCTACTTAATAAAATGTTAAAACACTTTCTTGAAATATGGTTTTGGAAAGCATAAATTTTGAACATCCCTTTAGACGTGGAAAAGACGCTATTAATGACAACAAGCCACTTAAGTGTATACGTTTTAATGGATGGTCGTGCGGTCCAGTATTGTCTATTTTTACAAGGATATTAACTTCATTTGCCAAGTTTGAAAAGCACACCACTTTTTTAAATATTTAATTCTGTACGAATATAAAGCATGAAATGTCAACATCAGACCAGATACATGCAGTTCATCTAACAATTCTTAATTATCTGTATTTACAAAGAAAAGAATCATTTATATAAATGCATGCTAGTCTCTGTGCGTGTGTGGGCATGTGCTCACACGCGTATGTGAGGTCTCTCTGGAAATGCTCTAATCATGTAGTATTAACGGAAAAAAGCAATCTGTGCCTTAGAGACTTACTATAATTTCCTAGCCTCAAACTGGGACTTCAATTTTTATTGTAGTTTTAGTTTTCTTGTATAATGAAGTGTTTCTATGATCCAACATCACTTAGGCCTCAGGGGTGTCTGTCTGTCTCTGTCTCTGTCTCTGTCTCTGTCTCTCTCTGTCTCTCTCTCTCTCTCTCTCTCTCTCTAACGAAGGAACGAACAAATACTGATAGCTTATATCCCCGAGAGATCCCTCACATCAGGACAGTGCACTGCCAGACAAACTGGGATGCATAAGTCTAGGCCTTTGTCCCTTTCAGTATACTTGCCTTGAGACTTCACACACTTATCTCAGCATCCACAGTCCGAATTACGTATGAACTAGTATGGGCTGCAGCTCAGAGACCCCAAAATTAGAGAGGCCCCTAATTGTCTTCTAGTTTTGGGCCCTTGATAAAACTAAAACAAAAATAAAGATGTAAGAGCATAGATTATTTTTATTTTCAGATATAATGGAGATCCTATAAACTAATTTGAAACAATTTAGACCCAAAAAGAATCTTCTAAAAGATATCTTTTTTTTATAGGCACGGGGGCGGAGTCTCCAAATTCTATTAGCCCAGGAGCTTCTTAAGGCCTAAATCGGGCCTTGCCAGAATCGCTTCCACTTTTCAACGTGTGGAAGTCCTCTTTCGGGTTCCGCATTAGCTGTCTCGTCAGTTCTCCTTAATCTCGTCCGCATTCTAACCTCCCCCCACACACACACACACCTCAACGGTGATAGCTAGAAATTGTATGGTGCACAATCTAAATAGAATGGACGCGGAAGTCAATAAATGTGGGTTATGCAATGTTTTGCGAAAAATCTCTCATACGATAGGAATAATCTATTATTTTAGTCATTGCGAATTTGATGGTCACACATTGAAATAGCCTGTTGAGGATGTATCAAAAGTGCCATGATCTATAAATTTTGTTTATTTTATCTAAATTTCTATGCAAAATTCAAACTACAATTATTTTAAAATACTATATAAACTTTTATCTGTATTTCTATGTAAAATTCAACTATAATTCTTTTAAAATTCGATGTAATATTTTATGCCTATTTCTAAATTACTGGGACACATGATGAGAAAAAAAATCTTTGAAAATGTGACCCCCTCACGGGACATAAAAAAGAAGAGAAGCAGAAGGGAATAGCATGTAGCTTACCTAACAATATTGTCTAAGTGGACTGCGTAACAAGAAATGAGAGGCAGATAATATAAAGACAAACATTACTAAGAGCTTCAAAAGATAGGAAGTTGTGGTGAACCATGACCGCCTACGTTCTCACAGGAACAGTACATTTAAGAATTCGTTTAAAATTCTATAGAATATTTTTCGTATATTTCTCTTAATATATATATATATAAACATTAGCTAAAACAATATGTAAATATCTTTTCTATCTATCAGCCAATATAAACTGACGTCTTATTTACATATTCCGTTTAATATAAAAACCAGTTCATCCTATGCGCATTTAAGGCTAAAGTTAGACAATACTCGAAGCTAATATGGTTAAAAATCGTGGTGAAAGGTTTGGCGCCAATGTTGGCTTAAATACGAGCGCATCTGTGCTGTCAACCGTCAGAGGTCTCCTATTATCAGTTGTGCCGTCAATGGCAGTGTAGTTATATCAGTCTTGTGTTATCAATGCGCGAGATAACGTGAGAAAAACGTGACGCAGGTGCAAATTCACAATGTCGAAGGCTGCTATACTTGTCTAATGTACTCCTTACCTCCTGTTACAGACAGTTTTCTCATGCACACTGATATATATATATATATATATATATATATATATATATATATATATATATATATATATATATATATGTGTGTGTGTGTGTGTGTGTGTGTGTGTGTGTGTACGCACACAAAATACGATAATGGAAAAGAAATTTGTGTATATACACATGTGCATATATACACAAATATAGCACTAAATGTTTCTGTATATGACAGTTTATATATATTTATTACAATATATATATATATATATATTAGTAAATCATAAAATCCAAAATTACCTCATATGGGCTACAGGCATATTTCTCGACCGATGAAAACTTCGTCAATCTTATTCAACCCCGGTATATAGACTGAGTTTGTGTTGGAATTAGAAATTTAACTGTGACAGCTGTAGAAAATTTAATACAGAATTTATCCATTTCAATGTTTCAGTCAGACGAAAGGAACGAGATGGATGTCAGGGGAGGATAGAAGGTATTATCCTTAAAGGGAAGAGATTTTATAAAATTAAACCCGGATATTAACCTTATGACATTAAATTGGGGTTATATGACGAATGAGGTATTAATTTTAAACTAAGAGAGGAATGAAAAAGTTTTTTTCAATTATATAGATAAGATTAAGTTTAAAAATACTTAAAAATACTTTTCCAAAGATTAATTATACTTAAAATTAAAATATATTTAATAAATTAAAATTAAGTTATATTTAGTTCAGTTATATTAAAATTAAGTAAGATTATATTTTAAAAAAATTATAATTAATAAAAAAAAATTGTTATATTAAAGAATAAAAAATATATAAAATATATTTAAAAATAAAAATAAGTTATATTTTAAAAAAATAAAAGTATGAAATTATATTTTAAAGAGGCTTAAAATATATAGATAAAGAGATGATGCAAGTGATAAAAGGAAAAGAGTTGTTAGAACAGGGGACAATGATAAGATATAATTAATATGCTGTAAAAATATAAATTAGAATTAGTTATACATTCGACATTTGTAGAGTTAGAGAAATATAGTGGCTAATATAGGAAAATCTATATTATGGGAATTTTAATTTATTTTTATGTCGACATTTTAATACTAATTCATGTCTTCGATTCAATAGCCTGCTTTGATTATTGTATTTTATTATTATAATGTTTTCTCGTAAACGTAAGTTACACCTATCTCCAGGAGTATGTGGGGAACCTATAATCTTCCAGTCTATCTGTGGGTTCAGACTTTTCTCCTTCAATTCTCAAAATTTTTTGAAAGAGCTCTCTGGTGTTTAGGGTTGGTAGAAGAGTGCCTATAGATATAAAATTTCTGTTTCCATTCCCCTGCGGAAATTCCAATGTAAACATTATGATTTTTCATATTTTCTTTGGGGCAATGGTTGCTTGGTATATAACCCTAGTAGATCTTCATTTGCCTTCAACTGGACAACTTTCTTTATATCTACAATTACAGGCAGGTTCAATAACAGGTTTGTTCTTTAGCCCATAAAAATTACTTAAAATATAGTTATTAGTACAGGAGTAGCTAATTTTAATCGTTTTCCTATTAAAGATCTTACATAGAGGGTGTTGTTCGTATGAGTATATGTGTATGTATGTTTGTTTGTGTGTTTGTGTGTGTATCTGTGTGTGTGTGTATGGACCACCACTGATTAACTAAAAATGCTGAAAAAAAATGTCCCAAACATAATAAAAACAGTTTTATCGTCAAAATCTTAATGTTATTATTAAGAGAAAATATCAAAGGATTTCTTGATTATTAAATTATATTTTGGGACCTTTTTAAAACGTTAGAAATTTTCGTTAGAAATCTTGTTTTTTGCGTCCCGTCAGCAAAAATGAGTATAGGAAATTTTAGCGTCGTTTTTGCGTTGAAAAACACACCGACTTCGAAATTCTTGCAAAAAATAAATAATTGTCGGATTTTAATGAAACTTTCACAAATTAATGAAATTATTTTACAAATATTTTTTTTACATCTGTTACCCCCACTTATTTGATTTTATGGAATTTCGAGCAATTAAATTTTGATCTGCTTAATTAGTTAAATTAGATATTAGTTAAAAGCTGAACTCCTTGGATAATTTCAATCCTAAATGTCTTTTTATAAAACACTACCCACAGTTACCGAAAATCTGCTCTGAAATGGAATAAAAATAAGACATTACTTAATTAGAAATTGCTTTTATGAATAATATATATTGAAGACACTATGAATTCGATGAAAAATGAATTTTTACAAGAATTGTTTTAATTTTTTCTTTTTTAATTTTAATTAGAATAATTTATAAAGTTTTAAATCTTTTAAAGTTCTGTCTTAATTTGTACCGGTTAGGTGATATTGTTATTAAGTAAAAACTATATTTACTAATCATAAATGGAAAAGCTAAATTACAATTTAGCAAATATATATATTTTTTAAAATAATTTAGATTTTTTTTTTTTTTTTGAATGTACAAACGTGCCGATTTTTTGTAAATACGGACGTTCACATACGACATTATTCAGGAAATAAGAACGACCCGTGCGTCTCGAAAAGGACCTCCAATCGGTTGTGAACTGGGGCAAGAATTGGCTGGTCAACTTCAACGCTTCGAAGACAAAACTGCTCTCTATTAATCACCACAGAGATCCTTCCCTGCCCTCCATTAGAATGTCTGACGCTCAACTTCTCGAGAGCAACTCTCTGCGGCAGCTCGGTCTCACGTTGACTGCTGACCTGAGATGGAATAAATACATTGAGTCAATTGCTTCGTCCACCGCAAGGAAAGTTGGCTCCCTGTGCCGCACCAGGAAATTTTTCTCCCCGGAATCGATCCTCCAGATCTACAAATCAACAATTCGCCCTTGCATGGAGTATTGCTGCCATATATGGTCTGGTGCCCCTTCTGTTTGCCTCGGGGTTCTTGATAGGCTCCAGAGGCGGATATGCAATATAATTGGCCCTGCTCTGGCATCTCGTCTACAGTCACTTTCTCACAGATGCGCCGTCGCCTCTCTCTGTCTTTTTTACAAATACTTTCATGGCAATCGCTCCGAGGAGCTGCATTCGCTGGTTCCCAGTCGTCATGAGTTCAAGCGCCCTACGAGGCTGGCATCCCGCTCTCACCCCTTCACTATCGAAACTCCTAAATGTAGCCGTCTCTTCTACTCCAATAGCTTCATGTCTCGCACCTCTTGCCTGTGGAACTTCCTTCCCTATTCCTGTTTCCCTGAGAGCTATAATCTCCAGCTATTCAAGTGTAATGTCAATCGACATCTCCAGTTGCCTTGATCTATCCACTACCCTCCTCCTCATCCTTTCTTCTATCACTCCTATCTGATCTTGCTCTAAATTTTCTGTAACCCCTTGCGTCCTAGTGGCTTCCCGCCTTGCTTGGGGTGAAATGCTTAAAAAAAAAATCTATTGTAAATTTAAAGCCAATGTATCTAACATTCAATAAAATATTAGATTACGGAGAATATTTTCTTGAATTTTTAAGAATACTGAGTAGTTAAAAATTATATTTAAAAAAAGCGCCCAGATTATATCCCACAACTAAATTTTACAGATATATTCACCGTAGAAAAATTTAGATAGACCTCCGTCTGTCACTCAACCTGTCAACACCTTAAATAAACAGCTACTGCCGTGTTAAAAATGATTTTCCGCGATATTTTAAACCTAAGTAATTTTAAGTAAGTAATATTTATTTTAAATCAGATTAATTAAACTTTAACTCTGCTAATATTGCTCAAATAAACTTTCAGAAATGCACATTTTATTTTTGAAACATTTTTAATAAAGAGAATTACATTAAAATGACGGATGGCTGAAAATGGCGCTAAAATCAGCTATTTTAGCAATTTCAAAACGAAAACTCCTTCCAGTCAACTTAAATTAGTTTTGAAATGCAGCAAATTATTTTGCTTATTGGAAATATTAAATTTAATTTATTGGCATGAAGTTAAAACTAAAATAAAAACTTCAAGAAAAATTTTTCATATTTAAGCATTAATTTTAATCTTTAAGTATCGCATTTCTGTGATGGCACCTATATAACATGTATTGAGACTGCTATAATAACACATAGGTAATGTAAGTATTGTAATATACCGGAACACACAAACATATATGCATACTTAGATACGTACGTACTTACATAAATATGTACATACATACAAATATGCATACATACATACACACAGATAAATAGTTAATTTTGGAAATGAATATTTTAATCCAATATTAATTGTTATTAATATAAACATCATTTTTAGTGGGAACACGTGTTTGAGTTTCTCTCCCTGTTTTTTCTACTTATTTTTAAACAGTTGAAATTAATAACAACTGGCCTAGATCAAGAAATCCTACTAAAGAATTTTTTTTATTAATTTCTCTGTTTAAGAAACAGATAACAAGTATAGCAACTCGAATATGTGTACCCAGTAAAATATCGTTAATAATTATAAGAAATAATATCGGATCAAAAAATCCATTTCAAAATCACTGTAGTCTACATTTCGTGTACGAAAATGAAGCTAGCCTATACAGATTAGTAAAAAGTCCCGACGAGAGATGTGTCTTCCTTAAATAAGTAATTTGAACCAAGCCTTACCAGAGGGTCTCTCGCGGGCAAATTGTTAATGTCCCGTTTCGGCTTTAGGAGTGTTTTCCCTGATTGAAAAAGGATATAGGTTCGATTCCTGTCGGGAAGTACAATTATGCTTTTGGTGGACTTTTCGGTGTAGGCCTGTTGTTGATAATTTGTCAGTTTAAAAAATATTAATATAAGGATAACTACACAAACAAGTGAACCAACTAAAAATAACGTTTTATATATATGTAGATATAGAGCATATATAAATATAAAGGTGGACACTGAAATCAACACCCAGCGGCGACAGTCTGTGTCATACTTGAATGCCGGACAACTCCATTCAAGCATAAAACAGAGCGTCGCCGATGGGTTCACTTTTATATGTACATAAGCTCTATCCCTAATATTGAGCACTCTAACCCATAAATATAGCATACTTTAAAACTGTATTTTATCATTCATATATATATATATATATATATATATATATGCCACTAGCGATTTTCTGAAATATACCACTCATCAAGCGGCGGGGATAAGGAAGAATATATATATATATATATATATATATATATATATATATATATATATATATATATATATATATATATATATATATATGAGACATCCTGACGTATGGACGGAGTGATTGCTGAAGGGTCGTCTACTGAACTCTAGAATCGGGATGCTGAAGGTAACACCAAACAGCTAAGTGACAAAACTTTATATTTGTGTTAACTCTCTCTCTCTCTCTCTCTCTCTCTCTCTCTATATATATATATATATATATATATATATATATATATATATATATATATATATATATATATATAATTAGAGTTATATATATATATATATATATATATAATTAGAGTAATATATATATATATATATATATATATATAGAGAGAGAGAGAGAGAGGGAGGGAGGGAGAGGGGTGCGGTGGAGTAATGGATAGCGGCTTGGATTGAGGAATCGCAGAACGGAGTTCGACTTCCAGTCGAATCCATTACTTACGTGCTAATACCCTTGAGAAAGGTGTGAATCCTCTTCTTCTCCCTCCAGCTATGGGTAATAGCAGGACAGACTGGGTTCTATAGCCTTGGATGGCAACTGGTCTAAAAGGAGAACAACTCTGAACTTAAAACCTGGGGACCTTGTGGCACGTAGTGCACCAGGTCTCTGTATTCAGGTCCCTGCACGAAATCTTCACCACTATAATCAAATCTCATATGCTGTTGTTGGTTTCCTATGAATTGATCTGCTTGGCCCGTATTCGACGAGAGAGTCGAGTATATATATATATATAAAATGTCATCCACAAACAGACTGTTTCGCTGTATCACAGTTCATCAGTGCGGCTAGACATCCGGTTGCCTCTAGCTAGGATCGAAACCCGACTGAATTGATATCAGGCGGATATTCTACCACTAAGCTGTCGGCGTACGGATGGAGGTGGATTTTTAGCGTATTTATTTTTGGAAACACGCCCAGTGACCGACAGTGACTCAATTCGGCTTGCGAAGAGTCTCGCTATATATATATAGCTATAATAGTCACTGTTTACAAACCCACACCTCAGCCCGAGAGTGATCAACTGGAATTAAATTTAATTCAGGAGCTAATATATATATATATATATATATATATATATATATATATATATATATGAAAGAAAAAACAAAACCGTTGGAAGAGCCAACAGACACCTTGCCAATATATTTGTGTGTAATTGGATCGGAAATTTTGTCATTAAGTTACTCACTATTAGCCCGATATATGAATTTCTATATCATATTGGATATAGTGCTTAGTAACAGTATTGTAGCATTTATAGATACAGGCGGTGTGGACATTGGAATCAATACTGCGTGGTTATATATATATATATATATATATATATATATATATATATATATATATATATATATATATATATATATATATATACACACACACACACAGGGTGCGATGTGTAAATTGTCGCCATTTTATATTTTTAATTTCGTACATGCGCGTTTTCTCTTTTTGATTTTGTCAGTTGGGCACCATCTGTGAGAAAAAGAGCTCCATGACGCATTTCACTCCGCCCAAAATTTGGAAACGGCATGCTGTACTGCTTAGCATTCACGCCAGAGTCTCCAGTACGAACATTTCAGAGTATTTTCGTGTCAATATGAGGAAAGTGCAGTTGGATGAGTCTAATGGTGATTACGAAGGTACAGCAATTCGGAAAACTCACTTGTCGTTCTGATAAGAAAAGAGCTCCCGAAATCGTTGGTTTACGCCTCAGACTCAACGCGGAGACCTACATCAAGTGCCTTGAGGAGGTATTGCTACCCTGGGTCAAGATGGTGACTGCTGGAAGAACTTATGTCTGGCAACAGGACTCTGCACCATGGCACACAAGCAGTAGACCCAGTCATTGTTGCCAGACAATTTCTGCGACCTTACATCCGGCCACTTAACTCCGCAGACTGCAACTTCCCTTGGTTATTATGTGTGGGGTGTAGGTGAGCGAGAGACTAACAAAACTCCTTGTAACACCAAAGAGGAACTGGAAGCAATTATTATGGCAGCATTCACTAATATAAACACCGAGAGCGTCCAGAAGAGTTGCAGGAGATTCCAAAGTCGTGACCGTAGTTGAAGTCAATTGCGATTTTATTGAATAAATGCACTCTTTAGTATTTCAAGATATTTTTGTACAATGTTGGTAAATAAATCTGATAAAGTGAGATGTCAGTGTTATTTTCATATTTGCGTAATTTAGACAATTTATCCATCGCATCTGTATATATATCCTCACACTTGCTCCATATGTGGCCTCCTTTGTAAATCACTAGTGGGTCTTAAATGCCACTTAAGATTATCGCACAAAATTTCATAACTGAATCAATAAGCTGTCAGATCCTCATACGTCGAAACCGACGGGAGAGTCCATTATATATATATATATATATATATATATATATATATATATATATATATATATATATGGGTATATAAACCAAATAATTAGATAACAGCAACTGTATATACATGTTAGCGTGCATACACAGATAAACGTATAAATATTTACTTAATTTAATATAAGGTGAAAACAAAACAATTCAATGGGGCTAGAAGTATATATCAATAAATATACATATACCTACGTTCGTCGTGCAACTTAAAGTTTCATGGTTTTACCAACTCATCAGGCACGATCTTATATACATTTACTTGCAGAAATGACAGCGTAATTAAAAAAAGTAATAAATATATAATGATACAAAAGATCAATTTTGAAGAGGGCATCGCTGTCTTAGAGATCCGCTAAAGCTCTGAATTAAGTAAGACATTTTTCAAGGGCTGAAAGAGAAAATAGTTCTTAAAAAAAGTCATTCAAAATCCTGAACCTGTAACAATCAATTTAGACAAAATCAATTAACCCTTTTTCTATTAATTCGATACCCGTTGTGTTAAAGTTCCTTATTTGTTCGTCTTTCCTTGTTATGATTCTTGTAGCTAAACCCTCTATCCCGCCCATTTCGAAATTTCTCGTAAAGAGAAATTAAAAAAAAAAAATGAAGTAACAGATATGATTGGCGGTTTTGGACTTGAAAACGATTGCGATGCACGTGTTTCGACTAATCCCTACTTTTAACACCTACACGCCCTTCAGTAAAAACGTCGTGTTTACCTAAATGTTCCCCACTCCAGCTATCTCTTCCGCTCGTTGGTTTCTCATTAATTAACACCCGCCCAATGAAGATCATTATCGAAATACTCCTGATTTTATAATCTGAAAAATTCATTCGTTCATTTCCAGTTCATTATTCCCATACCTAATTCGGGATTGGAAACCTTACTTTAATTCAAATCGCCTCCCTTTTGTTTTGTTTTTTTGTCTTTTTTTTTTTTTTTTGTTTTGTTTTTTTTTTTTTGTTTTTTTTTTTTTTGGTAATACTGCTCTTTCTTTGTTTGGTTAATATGTGTATTTCGTTTATAATAAATCCTTATATAACTAGATGAGTAGCTTCTAAAAATTTTATGAGGTGTGTATGAGCATCTCTGAACATGTGTGTATGCACGTATGTGTACGTATATATGTTTAACACTATCCATTACACCACTTGCACACACATACACACATCCTCTAAACGTATATATCTAAATATGTACTTATATAAGCATATCATATATATATATTTGGTTTATATATATATATATATATATATATATATATATATATATATATATAAGGTAAAAGACAATAGGAAAACTGTATTATTACCCGACGCATTTCGTTCAATGTGGACTTTTTCAATGCAAAAACAAAATGAATTTATTGAAAACAAAGTAACTATTATCAACAAGTAAAATGTCTTTAGCAACTAGAAGAATTTAGAAAATGCTATTGTATTCATATTGTCAACGGATTCAACCATTTTCTTTTTGATTTCTTGATACAGTTGTGTACGCTGCCTTGGGATAGTATTAATTCTCTTAGGAAAGGTGACATTGGGAAATGCCTGGGCGTAGATTAATATTTGGATAATATTCAGTGGCGGCACTCTCAAGGATTTTCCTTCTGAGTGAGTTATTTTCTTTTTTTATGAGTGTAGCATTTTTAAATTCAAAATTGTGGTTGAATGTATTTCTATGTATGACTAGTTCATTGGTTAAGTTGTTTTTTGTGAGGTCTCTTTTGTGCTCATAAATGCGTTTTTTTTAATTTTCTGCTTGTTCCTCCAATATATTGGGAGGAACAGTTTTGGCAATTTATTTTATAAATGCCTGCTTCAGAAATATGATTGCTATTAGAGTTTGAGGATCTGATTATATCCATAACGGTTTATATCCATAACGGTTTTGGAAGTGTTTGCGATTATTTTAAAATTCTTTAGATGGGATCGGTTGTTCTAGATAGTGGACGTGACGGTATTAAGCATCTGTTTTCATGTAATTTATTATTACGGATTATGTTATTATTTTTGTTTTGGTTGTATATTTTGAATGCCTTTCTTCTTGCGTTGTGGATCAAATGATACCACACCACAATTAGCATTACCGTATCAGTCCACAATTATACTTACATCCTCCCCCAGAAAAACCAATACCACCGCATAAGTACTAATAAGTATTAAAATTGTAGTTTCTACCTTTTACATATGTTCAATCGCCAAAAGCAAGCAAATAACCGCCTTTAAAATAATAACAAAACAGCATTAAAAAAGAAATTAAAAATAATAGCAATTTTACCTACCATAGTCTTACACAGACCCCATAAAAACGGATAGATGTGTGAACGCGTGTGCATACGTACATACGTTTGTGCGAGAAAACATTACTCGGCGAACAAAATAGACGAACGGTCTGCTCGATGACACCGCAACTGACGAAAGATGTTCGCTACACAATCCAACATTTAATACAATGACCAATTGCGTACGCAACCACACGCGGATACGTATATATGCCCAGTCCCACACTGTCCATATATGTTTATGTTTGTGTAAGCTCCTGTGAGCGAGCGTGCGTGTATGTATGTCAGCGTACGTCAATGAGTGAACGTGCGTGTATGTATGTTTGCGTACGTATGACTGGCGTACCGGCGACAATTCTTCCTCCCACTACCATAAAATATTTGGATAAAAACTTCCGTTTCGCATTTCGTCCTCTCTTTCATCGTTGAGGACGAAACGCGTTGGTGAATAAAAGTTTTCCTTTCTTTCTGCCTCTATTCATATTACCATTTTACAAATATATTTTATTTATCTTTGAATTTTTACACACAATCATATTTACATAAATATATTTTTTGTTATTCAAATGAGAAAGAGGAGACGGGTGTCCGCGTGTCGAGTGGTTCTTGGCCTGATGAAGAAGCGCAACAAAAAAAACTGATATTTGCTCATATTATCGGAAGTGGGTTACATCGAAAACTTTTCGACGACTCCTAGTAGGTTCGATTCTTTTTGCTTTTGATATCGTCAATTTATTTATTTTTTTTTTTTTTTTTTTGTAGTTTGCTAAATGCTTCAAATCTTGTTCTAGTTTTCTTTTTCTCTTTTGTTATAGGTTTTTTTTTTTTTTTTTGTTTTTTAGCATCTAATAGGATCGGGTCGGAATATCGTTTGCACGATCCCATATTTTTAAAACTTATATACTTCCTTGTGGTCAGATCATTTCTCTCCCCCCCCTCTCTCTCTCTCTCTCAGTATATCCATCTTTCTTTCTTTCTAGTTTCTGATTATTGTCATATACACTATCTATTGTGTCCACACATGCAAACGGAAGGCATATAGTATATGCAAAACTGCCGTCAGTTCAAATATTATCGCTTGAATTTCAAACGAGTATTTTGTTTCCAAATAAATATTTTAAACAAAGAGACAAAAGAAAAAGAAAAAATATTCTAAACAATATCGACATTACAGAAAAATGGACTTATATATCCAAACAGAACGAAACCAATGTAACTATATATGCTAATATTACTCTATTACACCGCTGTTACAATATTTTTGCTCTGTTTATTTTCCCTTTAGATTTCGTTCTGTTTTTAAACTGCAAGTTTCGTTATTTTGCACTGTTGGATGGGCCTAGAATACGCTGAATGCATCCTCGACGGAGGAGTAAAACTTCTACAAAAGGGGCCACTCAGTATTTATCTTTGTAGATAAAATTTCTGTGACTGAGAAAATAAGATAAATACTATTCTATTTCAAATAGACGGGCCAGAACGATTATTCTTTTTCGGAGAAAAGTACACCTGGGACATCTTTATTACCGCCAATTAACCTTTTAATAAACGTTCTGGGAATACACCCTAGGCTGCGGACATTCTGAAACAAAACGTTTCATTACTGAAAATTCTATAAAAATATTTTAAAAAATCAAGTCATCCCTTATATTCCAACCACCCCGTCTGTTTGAATCTCAGGTGTATCTATACCCAAAATAAGTAAATGCTTATCGACTCAAATATAAACGACTAACTATTCCCGAACCAAGTAAATGTGTATATACTCCAATATAAACGACCAATGTTTACCTATCCCCGAACCAAGTAATACTAAATAAATTCGAATATCTTCTTTTATGCGCCGTGTCCATTCAAGACGTGGGCGTTCGTAGTCCTACCATTTGTCGCTCTAAATAATATTTTTTCTGCTTAATATCCCTCTTGTACGTTCTTGTTAAGTAGATTAATCCCGTTTATTATTATTTCCCTTTGCCTTCAATATGTCCTGTGAGTGTCTAGTTCTCCAAGCTCTCTTTCCTCATTATGTGTCAAAAAGATTTCAACAGTCCTTTTCTGATCCTATGTACAGGCATTCATTTGGTTTTCATTTTTATTAAAAAATTTTTTTAGGTTCCATCTATTATATTCTCAGCTTCCTTCTGTAGAGCCACATATCTACTGCCTCAAGTCGCTTTTTCATCTGTGAAGAAATTATCCAGCATTCATTGCCATATAGGAGGAGTTATATTATATAGCAGTTCAGGGTCCTTCTTTGTTTCAAACAAAATTTTCCACTCTTAATATTCAGATCTCTCTTTCATTTTCTGTCATCATCAGTTAAACACTTCTCAGATAGTTAAATTACAGAACCTATTCGATTTCTCTAATTCGTAGCTCACATCATGGGCTGTTCCACTTGCATATATTGTCTTCATACAATTGATGCTTAGTCCTTTCTTTCCACCTTTGTTTACGGGCTTGTCAAGGAGTTCCCGCAGTTTTCTTTATGTGTTTGCTATCAACAGAGTGCCAATTTCGTATATGTTAAAAGATTATGCCATTTCGCGAAATACATCTGTTTATCTGTGATGTTTTTAATAATTTTCCCAACTAATAATAAATCCTGGTAGGACTTCTAGTTCTCTCAGGATCGTCTCACTGTAAAAGTTTAATAAATCCGGTGAGAAGATAAATCTATGTCTTATGCCCGTTTCTGTTTTTGTGTAGTTCATGTTCTATCCGCATGCAGGCGATTTGCTCCCAGTAAATATTCTGAGTTGTAAGTATAAATGAATAAACGACACAAGAAAAGCCTAGCACAACTGTCAGTTTCAACGGGAAACACAGTTGCGATTATTATTATTATTATTATTATTATTATTATTATTATTATTATTATTATTATTATTATGTGGTTTCAGTCCGTTTGTACTTATATATATATATATATATATATATATATATATATATATATATATATATATATATATACACACACACACACATACATACACACATGCACACACACATGCACACACACATGCACACACACATATAACTGGCGTGAATACTCATTTAATTTGATTCAATGGGTAGGACTATTTTGACAAAGTAATAATGTATGCATAAACACACACAAACATAAATATATATATATATATATATGAAGCGTATGAAAATTATCAGCTTTCTTGGTAAGACCAAGAACTTTACAGCACTCCTCCGTGTGTATATATATATATATATATATATATATATATATATATATATATATATATATAGAGAGAGAGAGAGAGAGAGAGAGAGATAGAGAGAGAGAGAGAGAGAAAGTGCTGAACAGATAGCGAATCGGCTATTGTTGGACGGAATCGCATCGACTATGATATATCGTTGAAGTCAGTAACACTGCGACAGAAGCAAATTTTGCCAATCGAGTCCAATGCATTTCTTCCAGTTTCGACTTTAATTCTCCAGACTTAGGCGTGTCTCTAAGCTGTTCATAGAGTTGTGCACCTTCTTTTCGGCTATCTTCTGTGTGTGTGTGTGGAGCAGAATTTATGAATAAAAGCATACATTAGCCCCTCTTTATCCGCAAGGTATAGGTTGCAAGTCCCCAATCAGATGCGGATAGTAAAGAACTATATTTTTTCTTTTCTATAAATACTTATGATGAATTTTTAAGTTATAAATTCGGCACAAAACAAGATTAGCAAAACTAACTAATAATAAAACAGAACAGTTGCTGTAATTGAAGTTTCTTGACGTATAGTAGGGTTTTTTTTTCCTTACCGTATATCTTAGGAACATTAGCATAAGTCTTTTTTTTTAATTTCCTTATTAAGTTTAAATCATTCGCCTTCTCACTTAAAGAAAAGCCCTTTACGTCTCCTTGGCATGTCCAAATATCCAGCATCAATATTTTTTGCTTTTGGTCCATGATTATGAAAAACGTGGAATACTGCTGTCACATCTGGGCTTAGCCAATCTTCACTTTCCAGCTTCCATTAATTCAGACATTCTCAGTAAGGACCCGCCAGTCCATGTACATTGATTCCACTCATCTTCATTCCCTTCCTATTCCACTGGTAAGTCCCACTCAGACAGCTTCTCGGCCAGAACTGTTGCAATGTAAAACGGATACCCGAGGGGATACTTTCTTTATGACTACAATCTTAATCTTTTCAAATCGATTGTCAACCATTGTCTATCCTACATAGGATCATAATATGCAACCCTCGCTCCCTCCCTATACGCCCTTACAACATCGGCTTACGGCCACCTCACGTTGAAACACCGGCTCCCGTACGGTCACCAAAGTTAAGCAACGTCGAGCCTGGTCAGTACCTAGATGGGTGATTGCTTGGGAATTCCAGGTGGTGTAGGCTTGAATGTACATGTGGTGCAATGGATAACGGCTTGGAACTGTTAATCGGAGAACGGGGTTCTAATTCCCGTTGGAATTGTTATATTCACTTAAGCGCAAATACCCTGGGGAAAGGTATGAATCCACCGCTTCTCCCCACAGCAATAGGTTAATTGTTAAGATTTGTATCACTAAAACCATTATTATCTTCCCTTCCCCCAAAAAAGCATTCTTGCAATCTAAAAATATTTTACAACATCGCCATTCAGTAACCCTCTACCTTGAGTGGCACTTAGGCCTTGTATTGAGTGAATAATAGTAACAAAAAAAGAAGAAAATACATCAATTTTTTTATTTCTGGGATTGATCGCGAGATACTGAAAAATGAAGATAATAGGTCAGTGGGGCAGTGTAATTGTAAGATCGTAGTGATCGGGAAAGCATCTTCTCTGGAGGCAGTATGTTCTACAAAGTAAGAGTTCTGGGGTTGAATCTTGAGTGAAACTTCCTCTTTATCAATGGAATATAAAAGGTATGTGGATATGTCGGCCCTGCGTTCGTGTCATTGTGGCTTCCAGCTGTGAAGGTCTGTACTGGTGAAACTAAGAAAATTTATTTGGTTAGGTTAAGAATTTTTGAAGACGAACGGTGTGTTTCGTAAAACTCTTGGAACTGAAGAAATGTTTTGTCTTTGATTTTTGTTTGTTTTGTTTTGTTTTTGTTTTTTTGTTGTTTTCGTTTGTTAGTTTTGCTTTTCTTTTTCATAAATTTGTTAAATGAATGATCTACTATTGCAGTGATCGATAAATCTTTAGCTGGATACTGTTGTGTGCTGAATTTTGTTCTGAACTTTTCACTATGGAATGTTCGATCTATGAGATTATTTGAGAAGTGTTGGGTTAAGTGCATTGACAAGGAAGGAGATTATGTTGAAAAATAAGTAGTTGTTGCATAAAATAAATACATACGTTTTTTATTATCAATCTACTGATTTATTAAAGTACCTGCATAAAACTGTAGTTACTATTACCTTTCGTCTATGTTAATAAGAATGTTTCCTTATATTCTTATATATGAAGTTTTATTATTATATGATTGCATAAGAATGTCATTAAGCAGTCTGTTTACAAAAATTACAAAAAAAACTTGAAACTTTTTCGGAAAGTCTTACACAGGTTTAATTCCAAATTATTTTTTGGTTTCTCTTTTCTTTTTTAAGGATTTTTTTTAGAAATTTAATCTAGCATTTGTTCTGGTTTTGTTTTTGATGATGAGCTTTCGAAGCAAACAACAGATTCAAAACTGTTAAGTGTTTTCTTTCGATCCAAATCTTAATCATAAAAAGACGACGGAAATTGAACAAGGCGAACATTTTGATTTCTTATTTGAATCCTTTCTCGTTCCATTGTCAGTTTGATGAGTGAACAAGTGCGAAATTATCTCCACAAAACTGATTTTGCGTACACCTCGCAATTAATATTGATTACTGACAACTATTTATTTTATTCACTAACGAAGGTAATTGCAGATGGTTAGTTAAAGAAAAAAAGGAATCCAAAAATATATCTCGTTTATATTTTTAGTAAAATATATGAAGTATCAAAATTAAAAGAATGAATGAATGAAAAACGAATACAGTTTGTCGAAGAAGAGTATTAGATAAAATTCGACAAAAGAGAACAATGTGTGTTTTTTTTTTTTAATTATTTCACATCGAAGAAGGTGATAATGCCACTAAGACGCAAGGGATTACTGAGAGTGAAAGAAAATGAGATGACGTTAGTGAGGAAAAAGAACCATAAAAGAATAAGGTTCAAGAAGACAAAAGATGGCGATTGACGTGGTAGTTAATTTTTTGTAGATCGTTAGTTTCAGGGAAGCATAAACCAAAATAGAGTTACCCGGGCAAGAAATACAAGAAAAGAAATTAGAACTTATTAGAATAGAACTTACTGTTACATCTAACAGTTTCAATAGTAAACGATGATAACAAGTTGCTAATCTAGTAATACGCTTAAATCCATGCGATTGAAGTACCAAAGGGGGGAAAAGCTGATTAGAACAATTGCTATGAAAATATTTATAGAAAATATAGCAACTTCAACTTCCAAAAATTTAAACGCAAGGACAAGCGTTATGTTCTGTCTTCTTAATATCTGTTATTTTATTGTTCTCTCTCCTTATTTAAGATTTTCTTTTTCTCATATTTTTTCACACTCAGTAACACATTGCATCTTAGTGTCTTTACTGCCTTGCTTGGGGTGAAATGATTAAAACTTATTTTGAAGATTATTACTATCAAGGCATTAAATGTTAGAGGACTTATGACAAATAAAAGCAGGAATTATTTGCGCGGGACGTTGATAGATGTATTTTGTCTCAAAGAAAACAAAATCAAATAAGGACTTGATATTATACAGTGTAACCCGGTTATAAGAGACCCTGATATAAGAGAAACCCGGATACAAGAGAGATTTTCTCTGATCCCAAATTAGAGCCTAATTTACTTACCTAAACAAAATAGACCAAACCCGGATTTAAGAGAAACCCTGATATAAGATACTTCTTCTCCGGTCCCGACAACTCTCTTATATCCGGGTTACACTGTATTGTGGTTAGACAACATAATAGATTTGGAATCTGGAATAGCTATAGAAATGATTTTCTCGACAATGTCTGTGTGCTTAGTTTTTCCTTTCACGTGTGCAGTTAGACGTCGCGGTAAGACAGTCATCTGTCAGCGGCAAAGCGAGTGACCCAGAGAAGAGATATCTCGTGGGCACTGAGAGTGTCTGCCACTGAGTCACTTCAGCGTCGGCTTGGTCTACCTCTCGCTCTCCAGCCAGAGTACCTGAGGGTGTATGCTCGTAGGGCTGGTTGGTTGATAGTCATACGAGTGAGGTGTCCGAACCACTTGATCCTCCGTCGTTCGATGTGTTGTATGATTGGTATTGCTCCTACCATATTTCTTATTGCCTCATTCCTGATCTTGTCTCGCCTGGTCTTGTTCACTGCTTTCCACAGGCATTTCATCTCACAAGTGACCAGTTTCCTCTCAAGGGTTTTTGTTAGGGGTCATGTCTGACACTGGTATGCCAGCATTGGTAGGAAAATGACATTGATGAGATTGCCTTGGTGCTCATGGAAATGAGCGACAGTATCAAAATGGAAACATAAAATTCATAGACATTAGAGGAACAAACATCTACTACATTGAATAACAACATTAGAATAAATATCAAGAGAATTCCATTATTATCTATGGAGTATAAAAGAGCTGCAACAGTTTTGCGAGTTAGAACAGGGCGGATTGAAGAGGAGTGAATTGTGTTATTTACAAAGAATCATTTTGGGTAGGGTTTCTTTTTCAGGCCAATAACTATTCAACACACGGACATCCTCCTCTAAATCATCATCGTTTGAATAACAAACAATATATTGTTGCACATATGACTATGAATGTTTTAATACAAAAAGAATAATCGCACATATATATTCGAAATCTCCTGCACCTCTTCTGGACTGTCTGCTTGCTTAAGTTGGTAAATGCTGACATAATCCTTGCCTTCAGTTCATCTTTGCTGTTACAAGGAGATTTGTTGGTCAACTGCGCCCCATACATAAAGGAGGTGCAATTTGAGGACTCAGGTGGCCAGATGTAAGTGGTGATGAGGTCGCAGAAATTGTCTGACAGGCATGGCTTGTGTAATATGGTGCAGAGTCCTGTTGCCAGTCATAGTGTCTTCCAGTAGCCACCCTCTTGACCAAGGGCAGTATTACCTCCTCAAGACACTTGATGTAGACCTCTGTATTGAATCTGAGACCCACAGCAACATATCTGGGAGTTCTTTTCTTATTGAAATGATCAAAGTAAGTTTTCTGAGCTGCTATACCTTCGTAATCACCATTAGACTCGTCCAACTCTTTCCAAATCCTCTGCACTGTTTTCAGATTGACACACACACTTTGACATGTTCATATTGGAGCTTCCGGCGCGAATGCAAAGCAGTTGAGGAGTGAATTGCGTCATGGTGCTCTTCTTTCCACAGACGATGTCCAACTGACCCTATTATACTGTGCAGTCGACAAAATAAAAAAAAAACAACTCGCATGCACAAAATAAAAAATATAAAATGGCGACAATTTACCCTCGCACCCTCTCTCTGACTCTCCCCCCCCTCTCTCTCTCTCTCTCTCTCTCTCTCTATATATATATATATATATATATATATATATATATATATATATATATGTATCCGTTTGTCTGTGTGTGTGTATAAAGGTAAAACACAATAGGAAAACTGTATTATTACCCGCCGCGTTTCGTCCAATGTAGACATTTTCAAGGCAAAAACGAAATGAATTTATTGAAAACAAAATAACTATTAACAACAAACAAAATGCCCTTAGGAAGAATTTTGAAAACGCTATTGTATTCATATTGTCAACTGAAAATAAAGTCAAGTACTTACACGTGTAGAATATTGTTTCTATTGTTGTTTTGACGGACTCAACTATTTTCTTTTGATTTCTTGATATTGTACGTTGGCTCGGGAGAGTAGTAATTCTGTTAGGAAAGGTAATATTGGGAAAAATTCTAGTTGCTAATTCGTTTTGTTTTTTGCCTTGGACGAAACGCGTCGGCTAATAATACAGTTTTCATATTGTCTTTTACTTTTATATATATTGTCTTTTTCTACACGTTAACTCTGAGAAATTTTTCATATATATATATATATATATATATATGTAAAAGAATCCGTGAGTAAGTAATCCAAGTAGATCCTATCAATATAAAACATTAAAACTGATCCACAAAAGAGAGTATAATATAATTTTTATTACAGAGCATATAAGTGTATTACAATCAATGAAACTCAATCAAATTACCCCATAGTTATTGGATTTCTCTACCACGTCCTTCATTTACCATTATGGATAAATTTCACCCGGAGTACCCCTTAAAGAATATCCCATATCCTTCCCTGCACACCTTCAATTTATTTCTGAGAAAATTGTTGAGTTTATAAAAAAAATTGAGATGGAAGGCATACTTCTATGTCAATCATCTTAAGAATAAAAACTACAGACAGGGAACTTAAAACTTAAAAATTCAGAATTCTACACCCCGTCCTGTAAATTTTTGGTACCATTCGAAAAAGAACCTATTTAACATTGTCAAGAATATGAATTTCAGTAGAAACTTTAACTCCTTTCCGAAAACTTTAAACAAGGACATTGATATGATCAAAAACTCGAAAGACGTTTGAATTAGAGCAGATAAGTCAATATATATATATAAATGTGATCCGCCTAAATACAATAAAATTCTCACGGACAAAATTACTGATAATTATAAAAAAGATAGATTTAATAATAGAATTTTTGAGATAGACAATATAACAGCTAAGCTAGCTAGTAATCTCAGTATTAGTGATAGAATGGAAAAATGTATGGGGTAATTTGTTTGTGTTTCATTGATTGTAATTCACAAACACACACACACACACACACACACACACATATATATATATATATATATATATATATATATATATATATATATATATGATAAGATAAAAAAAAAATACGAAACGTTTATCAATCTAACATGTTTTACTTTTTACGTGCATTATAACCATAAATAATTCTATATGTACGTAATTTTGTAAAAATTCTATTTATTTATACGGGCACCACACGATAATGTGCGTGTAAGAGAAATTCTGATGTTTTCACTTTTGTGTTGTGTGCATTTTCATTGATCAGTCTTGCATCACTTCGTAATTGTGTGTGTGTGTGTGTGTGTGTGTGTGTGTGTGTGTGTGTGTGTGTCCAGCAGACACTATGGCTGTCGGTTTTATCGTGTGTTGATATGGGAACGTTTTTTTACGTACATTCTGTTTGTTTTAGTTAGACAAAATTTAGATTGTTTCAGAATGGATCCAATAAATGTGGCCATATAATATAATGTTTTTGACCTGTGTTTATAGTTGGTAATAATGTTATCATGCTTTCAAAGTATTTTCTCCTTAAAAAATTATGTTTTTTTTGTTTTTTGTTTGTTTGTTTTTTTGTTTTTTTTTTGTTTTTTTGTTTTTTTTTTTTTGTTTTTTTTGTTTGTTTGATTGTTTGTTTGTTTTTTTCATTAGTGTCGTATTTGTAAAATCGAAGTTATGAGCAGTTTTGTTCCTGTGTATTACGAGAGATTGTCCAAACATAAATCTCTTTTGTGTTCGTAGATACGGGATTTTAGATCATGGGATGTCTCCTATACATAAAAAATTTTGCATTGTAGACAATTTATTTGGTTAATACCGGTATTTGAATTGGTGTTGAATTTATTTTTCTTCCTAATTATATCCACGATTGTCTTGGAAGTGATGGTAAAGATTCTAGTATTAGGCATAATTAATTTATTTTGAAAATTGATAGAAAGATTCTTGGAGGGTAGGATTATAAATTTTGTGTTATTTTTGTTAGAAGTATTATTAGTGGTGTCTAGCTTTTCGGCATTGTGGATTTTGTAAGCTCGTTTTCTAACATTGAAGATTAAATGACGTGGGTAGTGAATCTAAATCTTTTCTCAATATATTTCTCTTTTATTTAGATATTCAGGGCTATATATCCTAAGGGTTCTCAGATGTAATCCCATGACTAATCCTGATTTTATTCTTTGAAGCGGGAATAGAAATTAAGTAAATCATTTTTGTTAGTGTATTTAAGATTAAATTTAAAGTCTAATTTCTTATTGTTACGTATTAAGATGTCGAGGAAAGATAGAGAATTATTTAAAATTCGTGTGTGAATTCAATGGTAGATTCAACCTTATTAAGTTTCATTACTATGTCTAATAGACTTATATTATGAGGATGTAATAAAAGAACGTCATCTATATATCTTAGTTAAGTAAAGCTTTTAGGTATATGTTTAAATGAACCGGATTCTAAAAATTCTAGAAAAGGACAAGCAAAAACACCAGTGATAGGTAAC